>OX401409.1:28532120-28854620 GCA_947846245.1 Cerastoderma edule
GTTTTGATCAGGCAATCGACCCTTCTCACTATGTAAACACATAGCGAATCGCGACGTTGTACCCCCTTGTTATTGGTTTCGCACTGTTGCATTTTGGGAAATCGGGTGGAAATGCCAGGATATTCGGAAGCGAGAATACGCACAGGCCAGGCCTCAGGTTAAAAATTACCCAGCATTCTAGGGGTTAGGTCAACAACTCAATATTTCCCACTGATAAGTCAACATGTGGCTGGGCCCCCGTTCCATGTTGTTATACGCGTTCTTATCGATCGTGTATCGGGCCTCTTTATGAGATAAGCAGACTCTCTGTACACTCTGTGGAAGTTAAACGCGTCAGTTATCTGCATTGGAATATGTTCGCGGGATCAGTATAAATTAATGTGGATGCTCTCAGCGCGGTGTCTAACAAAGGTAATAACTAGAGTTTCGTTTTATTTCATTACTTCTGTTAGCTCTTCTTGAGTTGTTTTGAACAACATATATAAGAAGATATTCCCAAAACCGTATACCTGTTAATTCACATTAGACATTTCATTAAACTATTTTTTGTGCGTTTATTCATCACAAAAAAAGCTAACGTTTATTGTGTTCTATGCTGAAGACAGCATTTTGGGATACATGTGTTTATGCGGAAATTATTTGTTGCTTATTTAGGAAGTGTTTCCTGTGTAGGAAATCAGCCTTTTATTTACGAGTTGAAAGTATAATTGTCTTATTTATATACAGAACAATCAACTTATATCTGTGGTTTATTTTACTTTGACCGAGACATTTGTTTGAAATGAAACCAGCTTGGTTTTAAGACTCATATATATATATCTAAGCCCATTTCTCTAGCAATGAATGGTCTATTTAGACGCTGCAAATAAGTCACAATTGACAGTGTCATTACACGAGAGTTTAAAAGAATACACATTGAAGTTTCCACTGAGAAAGGAAGAGGAAATTTGTTTGTTACGAGAATAATTTTCTTTTGCAAATGTGGTTTATGAATTCATATTCTGGCGATGTATTAAATCACTCCAATCACCATAGATAACATTCCTATCATTGAATTTATCGGCCAAATCTTTATTAAATGAACGAGACTCCAATTTCTAAAACACATTTTAGCCTTTATCTTTACCCGGGATGTAAAAATGGGAAATACTAGGAAGCGATAGGAAATGGGCCCTGTGCTTGCCTACAGTCTGGTCAACGAGGCAAGAACTCGTGTCAGTTTAAGCTTAATCCTTTGTTTAAAAAATTATTCTACATTGAGTATGGGGGAGCGTGAAGCTTTCTTAAGACGCCGGCGCTCTACCACTGCACCACTGTCGCCCTTCCCTTGGAATGCTGAGAAATTTTCTAACAATATATTTTCGTGTCGTCTGCTTTCCAAAGCCTTAAATATCTGCTTAGTTTTTATGAGGAAAGATACTCAGAGTAGCAAACTGGTTAGATCACATGCCAGCTGACAATTTACTTGGCGGCTGGCCTGGATCCAACCTGTTTGCATAAGCAAGTACTCACTTCCGGCACTATATGGGTTAATATACAGTCAAACTTGTGTTAAGAGGCCAGCCTATGGGACAGAGTAAATTGGCTGTTTAAGACAGGTTAGCTGCTTTACACAAATTGATGTACACTATAAATCTAACAATGGGACTTTCTGTAGTGGCTGTTTAAGGCAGGTTGGCTGCTTTAAAGGGTGGTTGCTAAACACAAGTTAGACTGTACCTACTAGATGGTGTTAGGGGTTAAGGCGTGGGTTCTATTCTGTATATGTATTCTTATGAATAGCAAGGTAGTATCAACAGAACTCTCTCCTAATGTATGCTATGTAAATAAATTGGCCATTGCAAGTATTCCATTTCGGCTATCAGTAAGACAAATCCACAAATTGGTAGCTTAGTGTCCATAGACAATGGCCTCCAAGTGTGATATAAACTTCAACACCACATCAATAGCAATCGGAACTACTCGGGTATTTCCGTAAGCTGTGAAATGTATTTTCATTGGATAAACCCGATGTGTTCAAATTGCATCAATAGGAGCATTATGACCGTTAACCTGTCCGACCAAAATCTCAACCAAACTTCTGTAGAACTGGGTATTAACCCTTTCCCAAACAACACAGTCCCAGATTGAAAGAGTTTGCAGACGACATTTTAAAATGTGATGTAATTGAAAAACATCCTTCAGATAGAGCAGAAAACCTTAAGGGAAGAGGAGGAATTGGTCGTTACGAGCAATTCCTCCTTTCCCCACAATGTTTTCTAAAGTCGTCTGCAACAAAGTAGTCAAATGTCGTTATTGTTTTGGAAAGGGTTAAACAATATGATGGTGCTTCGAGTAAATATTCTATGTCAGAGTCTGACGAGAGCGTAGCCTCTCGAGAGATGATTTCTATCAATTCCCTTGTGATGACAGCTTTTCGAGTTTTGTAGAAGGTCGGAATAGGTAAGGCTGTCTAGCCATGTTAGAATATATCCAGTGCTGTATATCTTTACAGTTCTCATTCAAATAACCTCGTAGCCTATCCAAATCATTGTGTTACGTAGAATGAAATTAATCATGTCACTAGTGTCATTTTGGGACCGATAACTAGGTGCCGTATAACATTTGTGATATCCGGTACTAGCCATATAACAGATGCATGTGACGAATCATGACGTCATTAGAACGCCATGACGTCATGTTTACATCATTATCTACCTATTTTTTCCTTTATTATCGTGTGTTATTTTCATTTTGTTTGTTTGAAATAATACATAAAGGTAACAGAATGAATAGAATAGAAATTTGGTGCCATTGAATAGGACAAGTTGTCGAGTTCAGCTATTTTTTCCTTTATTATCGTGTGTTATTTTCATTTTGTTTGTTTGAAATAATACATAAAGGTAACAGAATGAATAGAATAGAAATTTGGTGCCATTGAATAGGACAAGTTGTCGAGTTCAGCTTCGGATTATTATTCGTTTCTCCTTCGGTGCACCGGCTAATATTCCTAAGCTTTGCCCGATAACATTTCCGATTCACGACACCGACCATCTATTCTATATATCTACGTCTGGATCATTTGGACTATGCATAGCCATGGTTACACGCACACACACACACACACACACACACACACACACACACACACACACACACACACACACACACACACACACACACACACCCACACACAGACACAGACAGACAGACAGACAGACAGACAGACAGACAGACAGACAGACAGACAGACAGACAGACAGACAGACAGACACACACACACACACACAGACACACACACAGACACACAGACACACAGACAGACAGACAGACAGACAGACAGACGTTTTCACGCCGCCAGCTGAGGACATCTTTATTAATAGGTTTTTATTTTTCATATTAACACAAAAGCATCATATATACATGCTTAATTCGAATACGTATTTTGTCTTTGAAAAATATAGCCCGATCATTTTTCTCAAAACACCTCCAACTGAGGACTTTTACACACTGGCAGTTAGGACCGCCTAATGAGGACTATATGTCTTTTCACATCCAACTGAGGACTTTGTAATTACCATATACAAATGACAACAGATATTAAGTTTAAACATCAATGCGAGAATACCTACACACTTGCAATTACCACGGTCGATTTCTCGCCGGGTTTAAACTCACTCTCAACAATTTTAAGTTTCTTCACGGTATCCTGTGTAATCTACCAGTGTCATGTTTGGAAAATGTGTGATGGCCAACGGTACTCACCTATGAAATAAGTAAAAGGAAGTGTTCACTATTAGAAACCAAATCCTGTCTGAGTCTAATAAAATATGATATCCAAAGCGACCGATCGTCCGATACTCGGCTTATATATGATGGCTAGTTTATTCGATTGATCCTTTGAAGAAAGTATTTTTATATCTATTTCTGATGTATTCTCTGGAGGAGAAAATAGCTTTCTCCTACATTGTTTCCATATTACAATTGGTTCGTTTCTTCACCAGGTAAAATTATCTTGAAAATGAAATTGATGAAAGATTTGCATTACCCATAATTTTGCGGAAACATGCAATATTCTCCCTATTGTCACCTCACCTTGATGAGTTGATGCATGTCTCAAGTACACGTAAGGACAGACACAGTAGGATGAAGAAAAAAAAGCAGAAACAAATTATCTGAAATAAGAAACTTAAAACTTGTCTTAAACAGTAAATTCTTATCTTATTAACAGTATTATTGATGAGAATAAGAAAAGAAGAAAGAGATATTTTGGGGAATATGTCCCTCACCACCTTTCAACCTCTATAAAAAAAGTTTTAGTCGATAGATCTTCTTCAAACTTGGCATACATCTAGGTCTCCACCTTTCCTACCTATAGCAACCAAAAATTTGCGTAAGGGTTAATGACGTCAGACGTCACATGACGTCAAAGTTCAGGGACATATTCCCCATCATTTATTAACCCCTTACGCGAATACTCTACGATTTTGGTCATGTCTAATAGTCGATTTTAAGTACCCCTAGTATGGGTTTTAACCCAAGCATAATAAAAAAATTGGCAGGAAAAGAATAAAAATTACGATTTTGATACCCACATACATATACTATATAACTCCACTTTCAGCGCTCAACTTGGGCTTAACTATCAGACTACACTTAAGTTAATCGTAGAAAATCAGTTTTGGTCTTAAAACTTGCCTAGTCGGGCCAGAAACGTATTGTAGGCGTTTTTTAAGCGTTTGGGCCAGGTTAAGCGACCGATTTCTAAATTAAATTTAAAATAAAAAATGGGAATACGTTCCTGAGGTGAATTTCCTTTTTAAACCCTTCTAAAATCATCTTTTCTTCGGGTTTTCGTAATTTTAAGATAAACACATGTAAATGCTACAAAATAAAGCAAACTACATGAAAAAAGCAGCTTTAGTAAAAAAGTTATTCAATTTTCTTTAACCAAATTCGCGCTATACGGCCAATTTTTTCCTATTTTCAAACGCTCATAAAAGCAAATGTAATGCAAAATTTCATGTTATTTTTTTAGATTCTAATAGACCATTTCATAATCTCAAAATACAATATGTTTGAAACATTCCCATCGAAACATTTAAAACATTGCGAGGGCATTGACCAACGCCTCCTTACAAAACCTAAACTTTCAAAATTTACCAAAATTCTAAAGCAAAAAATTCATAAAAAATCTAAACAACCTTTTAAAAATAAAAGACTACTTCCACATTATACCCATGCATCCTGGCTACGAGGATATGTTCACATTCAGACCATTCGTCTGTCCGCTTGTCCGTGAAAATTATTTATTCAACGCAAAATCGACAAAAGTCACCATTTTCCCGCACATTTTTTCCGTTTTTCCCTCATTTTCAAAATCTTATCATACCAAACGTACTCATCAGAATTACTTCAAAATCCCTTAAACACTTTGCAAATTGTCTGCATTTACCACACGTTATTTTCATTTCCGTGGCATACCTCTATCTTGTGCAATTTCGTCCGTCCGTACGCACTATCACAAACAACTCAAACACGCCAAATAAACCAAGTCCAAATGCCAATAATGTCAAATTTCACATTTTTCAAACGCCCATAAATCTTTTAATAGAGTAAACTTTTCTATATTGTTTTCAGAATCATAAAGCCCATATGAGACACTTCAAAATCGGTATATTTGAAATCTTCCCATCCAACTTCTTAACCCATTGTGAGTCCATTTTCAACCCCTCTTTTTCACTTAAACCCCCCGTACGAAAAATGGGAATGAAACATTTGATTTTATCATTACAACCCCCGTTTCAGTCTTAAAATGTAGTCCATGTATCAGAGAATCCACAACAATATCTTTTATACATCTAAGTCTGTCTGTCTGACTTTAAAAGCATTCCCAAAAAAGGAAACATCACAGAATTTCGGAATATCGAAAAAACGTTCCCGCCAAAAATACCTCATCTTCAAAAGAGATAATACTCAGTAAAATAAGAGATGTCAGCTTGAAATAACTTTTCAACGTTAGAACAACATCTAGACAATTGTGAAAAAGTATTTTAAACATAAGCGTTAGTCATTATCGTATGTCCGTCCACCCGTCCGTACGACCACCCAAATTTGTAATTTCAATTTCGCCCCAACCTCCTTACGGACACTCGCTTGTAGGGACAAACGAACAAACATATATCTATGTATTTTATACTATAGTGCTGTCCGGGAGTTACCATAACATAATATATAAACGTTTTAGGAAAACATGCCTCATTACGGCCTGCAAAGCCTGTCAAACACACGTCAAAAACACACACTTTCCCGCCATTTGGGGCATTTATGGCCAACATATTAGGGTCACGAATAACGCCTAATACACCGCACAGACGGACGCACGCTTTTATTATTGCTTTTGAGTTGGGCTATTATATTAACAACGTTTCAAGTCTACATCTTACCTACTTTTCCCACAATACTTTCCCAAAATTGGTCTTTTTTAACCTATCATGCGGTATCCGGTCACGTACGGACTTTTACACACTGGCACTTAGGACCGCCTAATGAGGACTATCTGTCTTTTCACATCCAACTGAGGACTTTGTAATTACTTTATACAAATGAAAACACATTTTGAGTTTAAACCATCAATGCGAGAATACCCACACACTAACAATTACTACGGTCGATTTCTCCTCGGGTTTAAACTCACTCTCAACAATGTTCAGTTTCTTCACGGCATACTGTGTAATCTATCAGTGTCATGTTTGGAAAATGTGTAAGTGCCAACGATACTTACCTATAAAAAATGTAAAAGGAAGTGTTCACTATTTGAAACCAAATCCTGTTTGAGTTTAAAAAGATAATATCCAAAGCGACCGATCGTCCGAAACTCGGCTAATAAGTAATGACTAATTTTCTTTTCGATTGACCCTTCGCAGTCAGTATTTCTATACCTATTTCGGATGCATTCTCTGAAGGAGCAAATAGCCTTTGTCTACATTATTTCCATATTACAATGTTATTCAAATTTTCAAAATTGGTCATTTTTAACCTATCACGCGGTATCCGGTCACGTACGGACGCCTGAGCGGACAGATTAACGATTGAAAAACTACAATCTTTACATATAATCATTCACAAAGGGCCATACCATAATTCTATTAATCAATTGTAGGAAAACAAGCCCATTATTTTGCTACACATTCTACCAAACTTAACATAAAAATCTGTATTTCTGGCAAAGGGATACACGCAAAATCGCTTCAATTGCTCAAATCATACAGACGGACAAACATATCGCAATTATTTTAACATATTCTCATAGTTATCATATCACGCTTACAAGAAGTAAATGTTTCTAGTCAATATCTTTTTCTACTTTTATCACAATAGTTTCCAAAACTTCGTCAATTTCACAAATACAACCACACAACTCCTCGCACGGACACCCGTATGGACAGACGAACACTCTCAAAACTCTTGTTCTTACATACTCTTGTCGGGTAAGGCATAAACTAAAATAATATATAAACATTGTAACAAAACAAGCTCTATATAGCCCAGGAGAGCGTCTCAAAGTTCTACGGAAAATTACTCATTTTTCAACATTCTGACCTGTCTGCTATAATGCTCAATACACACAGACGGAGAAGCGCATCTTCACCATAATCCATTCACATTTAAACAATGTTTTAACCAAACGATATAAAAAGGTTTTAGTTAAAGTTATTTCTACTTTCCTTACAATAAACGTCTCAAACTTTGTCAAAATCACAAAAACAAGCCATTGCCCACAAACCCAGGATCCAACCACCGGCTCAATAGGCTTTAATTGTACCCATGTCATTTACCAACAACATACATCAGGATTAGACACCAGTCTCATCAGATGCACTTTCTGCTGTCTCATCAAATTCAACCAACGTCTATTTTCCGTCAATTTCAGACCCAGGTTTGAACCCCCAATGGGGCTTAGTCAATGCTCGTATCAAAAAAGTCTTTACATGTACATGTACATAAAACCCAAGTCTAGGAAAAAAAGTAGTGTTCGTAGGTAGCAGCTGACGATAATTCGCCGCTGAATATTGCTAAAAATGCTCATTTATAACCTCTTTTTTTAACGGTCTTGGGTCCGAAACCTAGCCATTGCTCAGCGACTGAGGATCCGATCATCACTATTTGGGATAGACTTATTCGTAGGACATGTACCTAAAACATGTACATACATCACAAATCTATCTCATCCAATGCGGGCTTAAAAAGCCTCTAAACCGTATCCAAGTGCTCTAAGAATCCAACATTCAACACTCATAAAAACAGTTTTCCGACCCAAGTTCGAAACCGTGCTGACCCCTAGCCAATGCTCGTATCGGAACAAATGTTATCTTATTTTTGTCATAGCTTCTTCAGGTATAATAATATATAAGTTTGATGTAAAGGAATAATGTACTTCTCGAGAAAATTGCCACCAAAGATATCCTTATACTCGCATACGGAAGGATTCCCACTTTGAAAGTTAAGTCCAAGGATAGCCATTGCTTCAACTTTGAGGCCCTGCTGCCTGGTTTATCAGGCTTCGAACCTCGCCAAAAGCTCTTGTCACTACCTTGCCATGCCATCTCCATAAAAAGTCGAAAAATGGATAGTTTTAGTGATCGTATGGCTCACATTATCTCAAACTGGAAGCTCCAAATTACAAGAAATGGAATACTTCTCTAACCTAAAGGTTCCATAAATTGACCAAGGTTCGAACACTCGACAGCCTCTAGCAAATGCTCCCATCCGGCATCGGATGGTCTCGTTTTATAGATATGTTCTTCAGCTAAAGGAATAAATTAGTTTTAGACAATAAATCGTTGTAGATAATGGAGAAATTCGCCCAAAACAGATCCTACAAATAATGCCAATGTAATCGTACGACAACGTCTATACGTTCTGTTCCGCTTTGTCGGTGCGTGTTTTAGACATGACCGCTGAAACTTGTAAAGTCAATCCGCTTATCCTTTAAATCAAGGACTCATGGAGGATATGTTTCACACTGCAAGCCCATATTGTAATGTCTTTTCTTTTTTACATTCATTGTACCTTGCAATCTAGTCCAAACTACTTAAACGATGGGGTTTGCGATAATAACTTTTTTTGCGCTGCATTCGGATGAACCTATTAACGGATAAATGCTTGTAACGTTTACTAGACTTTTTCGGGAACTAAGTCCCTGTGAAATTTCGAACCCCTATAAGAAATGTAATACATAACATATATAAATGATATATTGTTTGAGGTGGGATCTATCAATCTACCATAAAGCACGAAAACGCAGTTTATGGTTAATAAGGTAATAAGGTCGGGTGTAAGACCCTGACTGTTTCACGGACAAATTCTCAGTTAATTCTCCGTAGATATTTACGCCCCTCTGATTTTCTTCCTTTTTTTGGAATGGCTAAGGTATGATCTATAACCTCAGCCTTGCATGTTAACAAAACAGGGGGAAAAGTGACTATGGTGGGTACCTAACCGTGGTACCTAGTTACACAATTACCCCTTTCTGTGACCTCAATTTGGGCTTATGTGCCAAGCTCTTCGAAATTAATACACAGACACTCGTTTTCGGCCTTAAAAGCTGTTCAGCAAGGATTTGAACATATGAAGGATAGTTTGTAATCATTTGAATAAAGAAATTGTCTTCAGAAACCATTTTCTATATCCGATGTAACGTTAATTACGTTTGCGTTCTAGGACGATTCTCATATACTTTTCAACAATCATTTTATCAAAATTATTGTAAAATTACCACTATCATTTTAGATTCAAATAGTCTACGGACGGGCCAGGCCCAAGAATAAGATGTAGGCTGCTGATATATGCTATATATTATCTCGTCCGTCGGCCTTTTTTCCTTTTTGGTTTTACTATTTTCAAAATGTTCCATAAACAGCAATACTTCAGATATCGACTTAAAGTGTACGTTAATTACAACATTTTAAAGTGTCCGATTTTAGAATATATACATGTATATATGAGTATAATTTTCGTGTCTGTTACCTATCTCATGTGTTTGCTCGTATGCGTAATAAAAAACAGTCTCAAACATTGAGTGCGGTTTCTTTTATGAGTTTTGCCTATGTTTGAATAGCCGTAAAATTAAAAGTAATTCAAACTTTACTACTATATTCTATAGATTTTGATAGCCCATTTTAAGGGTTTGAACTACACCATGTTTGAAATATTCCCATCGAAAGCCTAAACCCATTGCGTTTCGAACTTCTAACCCCTCATCTGGGCTTGAAATACGCGAAAATGCCGGTAATCAGTACGTAAAATATAAACGAAATAGTTATTTCTTTTCCATTTAACCTTTGTTTTGGTCTAGTAAGTAAAACCGGATACTTTAATGCTCGGTTGTCTGTCTGTCTGTCTGTATGTCCGTTCGTCTGTCCGTCCGTTACGTATGAGAAAAGATTTTGCATTTCTAAATTTATTGTGAAAAAGAGGCCTCTGAAAGTCAGAAAGTAAATCTCAATTATTTCCTTTTCAAAGTACTTCTCTTACACACTGAGCATTTTCACAGCCAAATGAAGACTTTTAGATTGTTCAATACCATTTGAGGACTGTTACACACTGACAATATTCACAGCCATTTGAGGAGAATTTCGATTTTTCCACATCTAATTCGAAGACTCCCACTCTGGCAATTACTCCAGTCAACTTGTTTAAGCAATGCTTTGCACCGATTTCAACCAATAAAGAAGCGAACCCGGTTGGAATTCATTACAAGGGTCGTGCACAGGAAAAAACATGAACAAACGACTCACAGATGTAAAAATAGAACTGACTTTTATTATTTCCTCAAATTTCATAAAGATGAGAACACAAAATAGTGAAAGTTGAAAAACTTTCATGTTGCTAACAGTCATTATAACAAAATAACAATTTAATAATTTGAAACAAGAATTCCCATTTAAACTGAAAATTAGAAAAAAGATGGTCTCAAGTTTGAACACCATTCCCCAATTTAGCTAAATTCTTTAGATGATTAATGAATCCACTGCAACATGTTTTACTTATTTCTCACTCATAAATACGTCTCACAATGGATACAGCATTTGTTGGCTTGGAAGAATAAATAAAGATATACTTTTTGTCAAAATGTTTCGAAAAATCAAAGGAGCATGATCATTTCTTCAAAAATGGTTATATTGATTATTTTTATTTGCTAAATGTGTATTTGTTAAGTGAGATATTCGTCTGTCTGTTTGTTTGTCTGTCTTTTCTGTGTTCTCCTTTTAGCTCTAATTGTATGCCTCTCTGTCTGTCCCCTTCCCCGCCCTCTTGCTCTCTTTAAAATTCAATAATTATTTCATGGATTAGCACAATTTGTTGAATATGTCCCTCACCATTTTCTAACCTATATAAATTTTAATTACTCTCCAGATCTTACTGAAACTTGGCAGGTATTTAACTTCTTAGCTCATGATTGAAATCGGACATATAGCTAAAGGTTTATGACGTCCGACGTCAGGTGACGTCAACGTTGAGGGACATAATCAATTTCGTTTATAACCCTCCCGAGAATTTGTGATATTCTTTTTTCTATATGTAAGGGTCACTTTTCTATACCATTACTATGGACCACAGCCTAGTAAGGATAAATGCACTTGAAATGAAATAAAAGTTCACGTTTTCATACCCGCCTCCATATACCACAGAATCCAATTTCAGACCTCAATTTAGGCTTACCTACCGTGTTTCTCTACAAAAAATGATAGAAACACCGTTTGGGTTCATAACTTGCCTAATTAATTCAGCAACATGAAATAACGTGTTTTAAAGCTTTTGAGTTACGTTCTTCTCTTAAGCGACCACTTTCTATTTTCGACTTTTGGAAAGTTTGTGTTAATTATGTCCCTCACACGTTTTTCTCCTCTTAAACCTGCTTAAACACAAAAAACAATTTGGAAGTTTAACATCCCGTAATGGGAATGTAAAAAGCTACTATTCAAAGCAAGCTTCGTAAAAAATGCAGTTTTCATAAAAAAAACAACAGTTGTGTCGCTTTTACTTTGTCATTTTCGCACGATATCTCCATTTTCGTCTATTTTCAAACGCCCATTAAATCAAAACCAATGCAAAATTCCACACTAGTTTTCCGGATTCTGACAGTCCATTCCCTTATCGAAAGATTCAATATGTTTGAAACATTCCCATAAAAATTTTCAACAATTTCTAGACGAATTTCCCACACCTCGTCTGTGGACATTAAATATCACAAATTCCGTATGTCGCCAAAAAGAAAATCATAAAAAACTCACGTTACCCATTAAAATGAAACTGGTCTCAAATCATACACATGCATCCTTGTGTTATATTAAATTCTACATCGTCAGTCTGTCCGTCTGTCTTGGAATGTTTCTTAGTCTACACACAATCGCCCAAAACGCTAATTTTCTCGGCATATTTTTACGTTTTTCCCCTTTTCAAAATCGTTTTAAGTCATTACTCATGAAGATATTCACTTTAAGTTTACCTTAAATAGCACCTATTTAAGTTAGATTCATGTTTATGTCTTGTCTATAACCAATGTCTGTGTCCGTCGTACGCACTATCGGAAATCAGTCTGAAACGTTTTATAAGTCTAAGTACGAACAAAGTCCAATTTTGCCTTCTTTCAACAGCAGTAAAATTCTTAAGACCGAAAACTTAATTTCAAAGTCTTTTTTACCTGGGTTTGATCCCAGAAAGTAGCCATTGCTCACGGACCGAGGGTCAAACAACCGAATGACTTGCCTATAACTATACCCAGTACATGTATCTACAACAAACATTAAGCTCAGCCACCAGTCTTATCCAATGCAGTTTGTACTAATGAAGGCCTGTTGATTTACAACCAATGTTCTATTCCAACAGTACAACGCTTAGCCAATGAGTCCGCAAACTAGCCATTACTCAAGTAATCAAGGTCTGATGATCAATCTGGGCTTGAATCATAGCTAAGACATGTACGGTACCTACAACATATATCAAGATTAGATGTCTGTTTCATCGAATATGGGCTAAAATTCCACAACGTTGAGAAATGGCATATTTTCAACTCATAAAAACAGTTTTTTGACCAAAGTTCCAACCTCTGCTGACACCTAGCCAAAGCTGGGATAGAAGCAAATCTAATTGGGTTTCTACTTTTTTTCCTAGGGTAAGACAATATATGAGTTTATCTGAATAAAAGATTATATTTTTGGAGAAACATGACATCAAAAGTACCCTTAAACTTGTATAAGAAAAACTTACACCATTATTGTTAGACCCCGAGGGTAGGCAGTAATCCAAGTTTGAGGTCTACAGTCTGTTTTACAAGGGTTCAAACCTTTCAAAATGGCATTTGTCACAAACTTAACAAATAGAATCCCATAAAAAGTCCAAAAACGGATAGTTTTGGTGAATTAATAGCTCATAATCTCTCCAATATGGAAGGTCACAATTCAAAGGAATGGATAATTTCTCCAACGTGAAGGTCCAGCATACAAGCCAAAAGTCGACTTGCACCAGCCTTTAGACAATGCTCATGTCCACCTCTGATTGGCTTAATTTCTAAATATATTCTTCTGCTCGAAGCTCAGTGTGTCATCTATACCTTGAACAGAGTGTGAAAAATGTATAACTATCCACAGCACAGGCCTTTTCCTAATTCTATTCATGAGCATGTTTCTACATTGAAGCTTTGACTAGAATACATACATGTGTCAGAATAAAAACGAATAATCATCAATTTCTCATTTTGTTCACAAAGTTTTGAGGAACCCACAAAGTATATATTCAGTTTTCAGAAATGATTTATCAAGCATTTTATTAGCTTATTCCTTGTTTTTATTTTTCATCTTCTAATAACACCAACATCCTTTTTTACAAGTATAATTAAAAAGCCTAGAGAAACAGACATTATTTGGAATCAATATTTTGATTAAAAAAATGATTAGAATATGAGTGAAGCCCCACTCTTGAAATGAGCAAAATGATGTCATATATAACACTTGACGCTGAAATCCTGACAAAATATTTGTATCATCAGCTGCTACTTAAAAAGTTTCAAGGTGATGCTAACTCCAGCTTATGTTGTCCATAGGGTAAAAAAGTCATTTCAGGGACATAAACAACACAAGAGGGACATATCAACAACTTGAGGGGCATAACAAATACTGTTAATCCTATTAGTAAATGAATTAATCCTATGTAAACAAATGTTCATTTACATTATGGCTTTCTTGGAATTAATCAATACTAGTCAAGAGTGTTAAAGTGTCTTGCCAAAGTATACTCTTATGAATACAGAGGCTCCAGTCCTACTGCCTATATTGCAATTCAACTTCTGCTAACTTCAAAAGCTTTATTTGAAACCCTAGTGCTATATGTTCAAGATTTGAATAAAGTGTTATCTTTCAAAATGAACAAACACTAAGATATCAAAGTAAAGATATCAACACAAATGAAAGTCCAGTAAAAGAAAGCATTTCTTCTTTTGCCAAGGTTTGAACTTGGATCTCTCTCTGCACGCAGAGAGCGTTCTTTTGTTGAACTACAAAAGTAAAGAGCAATCTATTGTAACTGGTCTATAATATATGTTAATGGCTTTAATATATATAAAAACATAACTTTAAGTAAACTTGTTAGATATGGCTGGCAGACATACCTCAACCAAGGACATTCTTAAAGCTCACCTTGAGCACTTATGCTACAGAGAGCCAAAAGTCTTGCTATTATTTTTTTTTTGAAAAAACAAAAAGCATGCAACTGAGAAGTCTTACACAATGACAATTAACACGGGCATATGAGGACTAACAATGTTCAATGCAAACTGAGAATTATCGTGCAGTCAAATAAGGACATAAGACGTTCCTGAGAACGTCTCAACATTATAATTTCAAAAGCTCAATGCATAACCATATATTATTATAAGTCCTTCACTTCTTATTCATTTTAAATCAATTGTGACAAAAGCTAGAAACTCATTAAATTCACTCTCAATGCCTGCTTCCTGGATATTCAACAATACTTACGCTGAAATTTAGGCTAGTCCTGACATTTTCACCATGGAGCGGGAATCAAACACAACCTTTGGAAGTTGGTTCCAGAAGCTGATGCTCTACTTCTGCACACCATGGCCCAGTACCCTTAGTCCTTCGCAAGTGTGAAGCACTTACTGTGGTCTCGCATCAAACCCTCAATGTTAACACACAGAAAATTACCACAGTCAAATAAAGACTAAGATACATCACCTCAAAAATGAGAATGTTTAAACACTGAAAATTATCACAAATAAATGAGGACATAATTCCAATCTTTACATCATTGAGAGGATCCCTACCAATCTCCTATGCAGAGTTATCGTCCCCCGGATACTACCTCTGCAACGGGCTCACGCCATCTTTGCCACGAATCGTGGCAAACTCTGTAATATTGCGATCCGAACTGTTCTATGCATACAATTAAGTAAAGAAATATATGAATAAGACAAAAATACTTTTACTTTATCCATACAGTAGAAATTGAATATGTATTTTACCGATTTTTGCTATAACTATTTTAAAGCCTTCTTACGCTATTGAAAATCAATCCGCGGAATGTTTACGTCTTTGGTCTCCCGCTCGATGCGTAATAAGACTTGGTTATTGGACAGCTTGGATACCAGTGATGTAAACAAAAACGAGGTAGAAACTGGGAACGATGTCTTCACTTTACAACTGTGATTTTTAGAGATTTTGCTACTTGCAAGGATTAACTTCAAAATACGTGATATCATTGTCTTTGGAAAAGGCAAAAGCTTCTTAAATGGCACATTCTAATCATCTATATGGACGCAGATCTCTTCAAATCGATGTTCTGAAAACTTCCACAAATGTAAGATATCGATGAGTTGGTGCTTTTAAAAAAGTACATCCAAATAACCCCCAAATAAGCTTCACATGCTATGAAATGAGAGCTGAATGAGTTAAAAAAGAGTTGCAGAGAAGACACTTGTCTCAATAATGATCCGTGAACGAAGCTTTTTTCGTCATTTGGACATGTTTATCGTGCTTCGAAGGCGTCAGTCAAAATAGCCATAGCCTTCGAGACCAGTTATCTGGACTAAGAAGACACAAGTTGAAGGCTGTCAGTGTTTGAAACAAAATGGATATTTGGATGATGTGTTCATGGTTTGTGGGGTCACAGGAAAGGCATGAGCATAGAGACAAAGATGAGAGGAAAGAACTATGTTGAATAAACTGCAAGTACCTTTTTCTAACTATGTTTGTTGTTCGTTTTCCATTAATGTACAGGACTCAGTCTTAAGCGTTATAGTACATGTTCCCTGGATGACTACCAGTACTAGGCTAGGAAATGTGTCTTGCCCAAGGACATTCCACGGTGAAATAATTGGCCACCTTAGGGGATCGAATCCGGGGTGACCGGACTCTAGTCCCCGACGCTAATGACTACACCACCGCGGATCCTTGTATGCTTGTGTTTTATTATATATTTTTTATTATATATAATAATGCATGGTTTACCAATAACTTTATGATGTATGTATGCTCATACTTTGTGCAAAAGAATAGACAAACCATTAATGATTCTGAAGAAATAAGAAAACTGTACACCCTTGAAGTTGATTCTCCCCTCTATAAAACTGCAACAGCTGTTTATCTTCGTGGGGGGTAGGGCTTGGGGTGGCGAGGATGAGGGGAAGTGCGGATGCGGTTATTTTAAAACGGGTCGATGGATCACGGCAAATTTAAGCTTGATTTAGTGCACTTTTGGATACTTTAGTATAGTGGTAAAACCTCCAACAATAGTGAGAAAAGCATTGGAATAAAGCTAAAAAATAACTGACAGATTGTCAAGTTATATCAAATCCCTTTATCAAACTGATTTCTACCCTTTTCAACATAACAAATGTTATCTTTAGTTGCTTACTATTTGGATAATTTTTACTCTTCATATCTGAGAGAATTACTCGATGCTTCTGTTAAATTTAATTTGAACATAACGCAGCATTTAGTCTATCAATTCAGATGTCCTTTTATTTTCTCACAATGCTCTTTCTGAACCAATGAATGCACATACTTTACCATGTCAACAATCTTAATAAGGGACAAGAGACCGGTTAAACTTTCCATATTTGATTCATTAAATGCAGAAAAAGAATTTCATTGATTACCATGATAAAAATTTGTAATAAGAAGAGGGACTCAATTACAAAGAGGGCCTTTAGCATAAATCTTTTGGACAAAAGAGTAAGTAGTTAATGATAACCAGATTTTTCTTTAATAGAAATGCTTTCAAAAGCATGAAAATGGGTCACATTTTTGAAGCATTGTTATAACTTGATAAATCATGAATTGTATGTAATTCCAGATTATTTGGATGAACTGTATAATGAGCAAGTTTAATTAGTTATTATTAACCTCTCTTATGAAGAAAATGATGGAAAGAATTGATAATTGATAGGGTTAAAGGTGGCCAGTAATATGATTCTTTTAGTGTATAGGATGGTCTAAGGCACATATTCTGTGATATTTGTTAAATGAAGAGTAACAATTAAAGATTAACAATTAAATTTTCATTTCAGATTTTCACTTTACTTTTTCATATGATTTGAATTTTACATACAGATATCAGCCATAGTTGAATGAACAATACTCATGCTTTGCATCAAAATTCATCATAGACTAAGTTTTTATAACTGCTAAGCAATGTCAAAACAATAATGACAACAGTTTATTTCTAAAGTTTCTTTCATAAATACTTATACCAAATTCACAATAAGTGACTAAATGATGAATGCAGGGAGCATCCCCAGATATGGTTATAATTGCTACTTAGTTTTCAAACAGTTGCTTGTTAATCAGGAACTTAAATGACAGATTGTAAGAGTTTCTTATATAATTCAAATGTTCTCTATGAATAATCTTTTAAGACAAAAATATACATGTATTATTATCATTACAGCATGCAACAATCAAAATCTTTAAAAGACAAGTTCTCATCATGAGAATAATACTGTTTAATGATATAATGATGAAATATTGAATTAACAAATTAGCTGCATTGTTGTTAGTTACAAACCTTGACTAGTTGGTACATAATGGTTTGTATTCATTATATTTCAAGAAAGATGATGTCAGAACAGTGTTCATAAAAGTTGACAGCCTTTCAACCATAAATTTTATTTGCTGTATAAAATGGAAAAGTAACTAAAGCAAAATTACTCAACCAAATACAGTTTCACCTGAGGATCACCAAACAAATAGAAACAGTGTCCATCATGTGCATTATCAAAATATGATTGAAGAATATGGTGTTGGTGAAGAGATAAGATAGGAACTTTCTTATCAGTAAAACTAGGTAATGAAAAGCTGAGTTTGATCTGAATAAAATAACGCTTGGATCTGTTTGTTGAGTTAGATCTGGTTAATCATTCATTTGTTCGTTCTAATGTCTCAAATGAGTACCCACAACATAGGATTTAAAGAATCAATAATTGCTGAATATGCCTTTTATCTGGACATCTGCTTCACCCAATCCTCCATGTAAAATTTGTGACTTGATTAATTTGAAAGCAAAAGCAGATGTTAGAAAATGGTTTTTTATGCAACTAACTCAGAGAGTTGTGTTTTGGATGAAATAAACATTAATAATTTGATATGAAAAGACAATCTCACAGATTGGGATCATTAACTTTTAAGAAAAAATTGTCTTCTACAATTGAAAAGACAACATATTTTCTAAAGTAATATAAGACTAGATTATTGACAGCTTTCTAACCCCAAGCATAATTATTTAGAAAAGATAAAAATCATTTATTTTGCAGATATCACAAACCATTTAAACTGGTGTTTCTCTAAACAACACTCTAAACTTAAAAGACATTTAACCATTTTGTTGCAGGCTACTCTGGAAACATTGTTGGAAAAGGGGAAATTGCTTTTATCGAGCAATTTCCACTTATCAAGCCATGTTTTCTGCCTTATCAGAAGATTATTTTCAATATCATCACATGTTGAAATGTCACCTGCAAACTCTTTTAATATGGGACAGTTTAAAATTTAGTGTTTGGTAAAGGGTTAATCCTTTCCCAAACAATAACGACATTTGACCACTTTATTGCAGACGACTGTAGAAAACATTGTGGGAAAAGGAGAAATTGCTCCTAATAAGCAATTTTTCCTTTTCCCACAAGGTTTTCTGCTCTTTCTGAAGAATATTTTTCGATATCATCACATTTTGAAATGTCGTCTGCAAACTCTTTCAATTTGAAAACAGTCAAAAATTTGTTGTTTGGGAAAGGGTTAAACGGTTTGCATTATCAACAATATACACTGTAAATTTTCTTTATAAACTTTTCTAAACAGTTAAGAAGGTATTGGAAAGCTGTCAATAATCTAGTCTTCTGTTACTTTATAAATTTATATTTTCATTTTATTGAAAGAAAACTTCTTATTTAAAATTGTTAAAATCACCACATGCGAGATGGTCCTTTCAAATAAGTCTATTGAGGCAGTTTGATCTATGTCCACTGAATAGTTTTGTCAAGGTCTGAACTGACTGAAGGAAGATTTAAACTCGAAATGAAGAGGAATGTTGCAATTTGTTGTTGAGAAGGTCGCCAATAATCTTGATTCATTGGATTTTCTTGAGAACGTTTCATTCTGACTGACGACTCATTTGTTAAACTACGAGGGGGTTTGATTTGTCTTGGAGAATGTATATTCTAGCTGTCATATTCACTTTGTTTTGATCGAGGGGGCGGGTTTCGAGTCGTATGGAGCGTCGCCTCAATTCTACTCAATGACAGAATAAGCTGTTACGCTTCAAATGTAAGCTGCTTTGTGAGTTAATAAATGTCTTTATTCTAATTTAACTGTCCTTTCGTATCTATCTTTATATTGTGATACGACTAAAGAGACTTTTGTCTAACTTCTTAATTGATCTGAGCGTTAGTTTGGAGTTCGCTTTTTGCAAGCCACTAGATGCATTATACTTCTTCACGTCAGTTTCGGCCACGTGACCATGCCGGAAAAGTGGGACTATTTTCTGAGCCCGTCACAGAGATAAATGTGGGAGCGTAGCGGGAACCAATTTACTCTGGTAGAGATTGGATCCCTACATGCTGGGAATAACTAACTACCTGCAACTGCAGCAAGTCACTTTCTTTTAAAGGTGTTTTAGCCACTTTCAACATTTATCAACCAAAGTGTTTCCTAGGAGATTGTTTTAATCAGCTTTCCAAAGATAGGTTGGTGTAACATAATGATAAAAAGGAACTTTTGGATTGAAAATGTGGCTTTTGGTTCCATATATATATATTGGAAAGCAACTATACAATACATACATGGATATCCGTTTTAAGTTCCTGTGTGTGTTTCAACAATAATTAAAGTGAATCACCGATAAACTGATCTAGGTTAAGAGGGAAATAAAACGCTCGCAACCATATTCAACTCGTCTTTTATTTAATACCGAAAATGTGAACTTAAAAGATTGTGAGCAAATCTGTGAAGCACTTACAGTTTTTTTTTCTTCTGTAAATAATAAATTGGTATACTAATATTATATAATGAGGGAAGAATATTATTAAGACTTATCATCTTACTATAGTTTGAACTACCTAGTGTTTGGTCTATATAATCAAAAGCCCATTGCAACATTTCAATCACCTGCTTGTAGTGGAAGAGAGTGATTAATTATATTAGATATTGGTTAAATTAGAAATTAAATGGAGGCGCAGTTAATACCATTATATTCACTCAAGAAAGATTTGAGTATATGCTGTTTCAACATGTTTTTAATATGCAAGAGTATAGCATCAATAGAATAAAACAGCATGGAATAAGAAGCTAGAATGAGAGGGGCCCAAATAGAAAAAGAGGGATCACCAGAATGGGGGGGGTTATTAAAAAGAGATAGAGAAAGGCTGCGATACATACCGTGAAAGACAGAGACAAATGGTGAGACAAACAGACAGATCTATAACAGTTACTAAGTTTGGAAGAATATATTGAAAAAAAACTGGTTAGGAAATACCAGGGGTATTTTTTTTTTCAAATGTCTTTTTATAAGTGCATTTAGCCAACCGATGTTCATATATGTGTGTTTCAACAAACATAGGAGTGAATCACTGATAAACAGATTAAAAAAAAACTTATTAACTTTTAAGGCATTCTTTTCATTGGTATTCATAATATTAAGGCAAAAAAAAAGAAAAATAAAGAGATTTGGTTGCTTAATCATTGATGGTTTTCGAACAATGACTGAACATGAAATGTGTGATAACTGCATGTACAGTGACTTGACACCTCTTCAGGCATTTGCTTCGCAAATTTTACTTGTTTACAAGTTAAGGAGTTGATATTGGCACACGTCTTTCTGTTTTACACCGATAATGTACACATGTGCAAATGCAGAAGTGACTAGTCCATGTTGTGTAACTCTAGTACATTTAAAAACAGTGTATGTCTCATTCTAAATGCAACGAACTCTTTAAAATTTTTCCTTTTAAACCGAGAACTCTCCCCTTGTGATTTTTGCTCCTAACTCTAAATAGAGGTTTTTGATGGAGTGCACCTAAGAGAGAAAATCACACCTAACCCTTTCCCAAACAACAAATTTTCGACTGTCCCAAATTGAAAGAGTTTGCTGACGACATTTCAAAATGTGATGAAATTGGATATAATAATCTTCTGATTGGACAGAAAACATTGTGGGAAAAGGAAAAATTGCTTGTCAAGAGCAATTTCTCCTTTTCATACAGTGTTTTCTAAAGTCTTCTGCAACAAAGTGGTCAAATGTCGTTATTGTTCAGGAAAGGGTTAAGAATTGTTTATGAAACGGATCTCAACATTGCAATGACCAACATTATAATGACTGAAAAACTGTTAAAACGCATAAAACCTTATTACAATTACAAAATATTTGTTATGAGTTAGGCATACCAATAAGATTTGAATATTGTTTATGCAATATAAAACTCTGACACCTGATTGAGAATGAGGTGATATCAAAGTGAAGGTTTAAAAGAGTGATAATGTACTGGATCTTATTTTAAGTGAAGTGTTTACTTACTGTGTTATTTCTCAGATAGTCATGTTGTTGTCAAAGCTTTATATTTGCCTAGCCACTGAGTTATTCTGTTATAAACCATTAATTTAATTAAAACACTCATAGTCTCTTCCTGTACATATACATGTCCCTCTTTTCCAGAATTCCTCTTCTGTCTTGAGCACAATTTAATAAAAACAGGGAAATTCCTGAAATGAGTTTCCTTAGTGTCAGAAAAGTATGATTAACATTATCATATTTGCAATAGTATAATGTGTGGGAACCGTGGTCCAGTGGTAGTGCATCGCCTTCAAGGTCGAAGGGTCCCAGGTTCAAATCCTGGCTAGATCATTGAAATTTTCCTGGGCAAACAATCGTATCCCTGGTTGCTCTTCTCCACCCAGATGGGTACATGTGAGGGAATATACAAATATGCTGTGACTGCATTTGCGCCATATGTAAACAGTCAGTTTATCACAAAGTGATCAGGGAGGGAATACTCAAAGTCACCTGAAATAATATGCCTCTTCATCAGAATCTACCTCTTCGGGTTTAGTAGCCGACTCAATAGTGAGTGTTAAACTACGGCGTGACGGTGTTGCCTAGCATAGATGAGACTTTTATGGTAGTATAAACCCTACAGCTTCTTTTTCCTTATGGAATTTGCTTTGATTGAATAGGATTGGAGTGTGTCACTGTCTAAACAGCATTTCAGGATAAACAGATATCTGCCCCCTTTTCGGTATGTTTGCAACTTACAATAAACTACCAGTTTGACAAACTTGTAGTTTTGAAACAACTTACATTAATGATGAGGAAAAGAAATGATGTCAGGTAACCCTTACAGAAGAAAAGAGGAAAAGTCGACCAAGTGTAGAGCTCCAAACTGCAACTACCTAAACACTAGAATGGCCCTTAACAATTAAGTTAACCAAGTAGCTGGTGTTGCTATACACATTATAAACGTGGTCTCTTGTTTTGGAATCATGGTCTCAACAGTTTGATAGGTAATGGTTAACCTGTCAAGTCGTCAAATGACCAACTCGTCAAAATTAATCTTTATAACAATCCAAGCTTGGGCAACACATATTTCTTGATAAGTACTTGTTAATCCAGTGAAGGAAAAGGGTCGAGAGTGGGCCATGTATATTTGTGAAACAAAGGAAGAACACAGTTCTAAATTCTTTGTCAAAATATTTGTTGACTGTTTCCATTCCTGACATGTTGATTTCCTTATGTGTGTAACACTTTTTCGGTGCTCCATTTTAACTTTCATCCAACAATTTTTTGTCTTTGACAAGTTTTGTTTCAAGAAGCTATCTTTGATTTCAATAAATGGTATACTGCGAAAATGTGTGATAAACATCAATACGTCGCGAAAATACATGACAATATAAATAAACCCTTCAAATACTCGATATTAACAATACAAAAAAATAGATAAGCTTTCATAACAACTAAAGATGTAAAATGGAACCGCTACTTACATCATTATTTAAATATATCCAATAAATCACTCGCATATTTAAGATGAAAACTCGAGTTGAGTTCACACCGCGCTCTTCCACCTCCAATTGAAGACCCGGAGTGGGTAAGGTGAAAATGGCGAAATCATGTCGATTTATTTTTCACGACGCACTCGTCTCACACTCGCTAATAGAAACCGCCTACTGAAGACCACCTTATTTTATGAGTTTATTATATGTTTTAGCAAAAAATAAGGCATTTGAGACATATTTATTTTTTTGCCAACTGGGGACGTCCTCAGTTGGCGGTATAGTCCTCAGTTGTTGGTCTAATTACGGAAAAAAGTCCTCAGTTGGCGGTGCTTACACACTCACACACACACACACACACACACACACACACACACACACACACACACACACACATCGGGGTCTGGTTCACATCAGTGATAACCTCGCCTAATGAATCCAAACTGGGCGGCTAATTAACCCCGGGAACATTCACGTGGTTCACCCAAGTATACGGTAATTAGTCTAATTACGGATTTAATTGGCTACCCTTGCTGGGAGGTTGAATAGATGATGTTACAAATAGTCTCAGACATGAACATTTTTTTTCTCTATTTTTGTATATGATTTTAGAAAAAGACGGTGTTCTGACATGCTTTGACTATGTTGTCATTACAATGTATATTCGTGCTATGAAAAACAATTAATGTTTGCATGGATAAAAGTTGAATTTCTCTATTTAAACGTATTTCATTGCCAAATTGATCATACTAAATTACTAGATGAAAGCAATATATATGTTTGGACGGAATTCTTTGTTCGATTTGTACATTGTGTGCTAATAACCAGTCAATACGTACTAACATAGAACACTCATATATCTCTATTCTAAGAGGCATTCGCATACATCATGGCTGACGTTTCAGAAATTTGTATTATAATCTGTTAAGACAAATTATGCAAATTAAGTATTATTTATGTCTATCATTTCGTGTTTATATAGAATGAAATGATAACAATGCCACACAATTAATGAAGAATGGGTGAGGAATCTTAAAGTAATCTATCACTGAAATAGTGATAAGTAACCAGTGTGGCGAATGGAGAAACAAGATACGAATAAGCATTGTCACCCTTTGTCACAATGAATCTTGCTAAATAACAAACATTATGTTAATTTTGTAATATGTATTCATCTGCTGTTGAGTTAGATGTTGACTCATCGAGGAAAAAACCCGGACACAAATGAATAGCGTGTAATTGATCTAATACATTCAACCATATACATGTACAATATTTCCACGGTATACATGTATTTGGTCAACACAGTTCCTCGAGGGGAACTGAATGTCACACTTCAAAGTTCCTCCTGGTTGCATTTTGTAAATAGCCCATGTCCTAAGCAATGACAGACATTATGAAATCAAATGAATGTTTATTATGGAATAGGATAAAACAAGTGTACTAAAACGCAAAATTGCTTGTATGTTCATCCTTTGTCACACAGGTTCACGAATTACCCAAGTGCTAGTAGTCTGTTGAAATGACGGTAACATTAGAAACAATCACGAGTTCGAAATAAAAAAAAGAAACTCGCAGATAGCACAATGCCGTAAATCGGCAATTCCGATATACGGTAAAAGTAAACACGAATGGGCGTACGTTCAGGACGGAAGGTGAACGTCTGTCACATGTCGCCTCACTCAGTCGCGAAAACCAAACGTACGAAAACAAAATTTATACACTAAATGCATATTGCCCGTGACCTTCTAAAAATATGAAAAGAAAGTTTAAACAATTATCATAGAAAATATTCCTTGTCCAATAACCGGTCATTAACACAACAAAAAAGCATGTGTCCGAGGATCGATTTGGACAACTTTAAACTTCTATACACACATAATTCTCTGCGAATGAAGAAAAAGTCCATCGCCACTATTTACGGTTTTCACGTAGTCTAGGTATCTATTGAAACATTGTGCAAGAGCACGATTACGTTTGCTATTTTGACAACCTTTTTCGGTATTTTTCATTTAGCGCCATTCTTGAAAAGTGTGTATACAGGACGAAGGGATATCGCATCAATCGAATTTAACCGGCTTTCTTATGGTGAACGTTGGCCAACTTTCAGTCCGAATGATCCAGACGTAGATATTTCATTCGTGTATAACACAGTCACAGCTCGAAACATCCGAGTTAGCCAGACCTGTGTGTAAAACGAATCAATGTATCATTCCCACCAGTTATCGCACGCGAAACGCCATTTCTAGACCACATAAATCTAAAGTCTCGTACCCATAAACAAATCAACCGCAGTCTAAAAAGACTGTCCTCTTCGGTTACTGGTTTATTGCATCGATGGGGAATAGATACGTTTTAAGTCACTCGGCAATTTTAGGAAATTAGGAAATCATATACATGCATGTAGAAGTGTACGTTAACTGTATTGTATTGGATCCGTCACAAATAGTAATGGCAGTAAGGACCTAAAGATGGAGTTACTGTATTTATGCGTAGAATCAAAGACATATAAGGCTTGAACCTGTAACTTAAAAATGGTATACAGGTTGTCCCCAGTCCAACTGTTCCCGACGTAGATATTTCATGCCAACAATAACAGCTTGGATCATCCGGACTTTCCCCAGGATATTTGATCTGGGGTGATTGATGTGGGGGTGGGGGCATGGGGTGCGGCACAGGAGGGTGTAGTAGGTTCCTCTGTAAATTTTCTTTACACACTCATCCTAGAATTGTTAATTTATAGGAATAATTGTAGAATTCAAAGACAAAATGTATCACTTTTAACCAGTTCAAGTGTATCAAAAAATGCCAGAAGCATACTGACAGGTAGCGGGACAAATATCTAACGTCATGGGCAAATTCTAAGCGCTGTAGCCAGATTCAAGCACATTTGGATCAATTGAGGCACCGGAGGAGTGCTTATTTAGAACTACATATGGTGGGGGCCCAAAGCGCGGAGAAAACCCTGAATTATCTATGTCTGGATTATTCGAACTAAGTTATCCGAGGGTGATACAATTGCTTATCTCAGCTTGACAAACAACTCCTTTGTCATACTAGAGTAAATGTCATACACTTTGTTCTTCTCATTGCACTGAAAACTAGAAAATGTATAATGTACTTGGAAAATGGGTACTTGGCAGAAACGAATACAATGTAGAAATTAGATATTCAAGAAACATCAAGACACATGAATAGATTAAGTGGCCGCATCGTATTTTAATCAATGTTAAGAGTGGCTTTCAACGCGGAACATTTATGGAACACGTTTGTGATACGATACAGGTGTATATATATAATACTTCCCGGGCCTGTTTCTCTCTCTCTCTCTCGTCTCTATCCAACATGCACGGAAATACCTGCCAATGGGGATGCCAATCATTTTACCCCTGTAACCGTGCAATTAATGCGTAATCATGTCTGTTTCAAGCTGTTTACCGGCTCTCTTTGAGCAAAAGATACTTATCATTAGAGCGTTTTCCGAATGAAATTGTCCTTAGGGAAATCAGAGGCAAGCCGCATTGATCTACATTGCTGCATCATATTCTCTTTCCCTGTTCAATCAAAACGGTACTTTTCTCCATCTATGTCGAACTAAAACCGACCATACCTCTGTCTGTAACTCACATTTAAGAAGTGTGTCTGGTTTTTCTTTTCTCTCTGTGACCAATAAATATGACGTAATACGGTGTTGACTTTTGACTTTTGAAAAAAGTCATATTTTTAGTTAGTTTTTGGGATGAATGGATTGGTTTTTAACATCCTCAATGTATTGGAAACTTCTTTTTCGTGTTTCTTGGTACATTTGGCACAAGCCAGAAGTAAAATTTTCCTGTTCGTTCTCTTGATAAAGATAAACGCTTTTAATTCAAAGTCTTCTTGCTGCGAACATTTGAGAGATGCCGTATTTTATACAAATCAAATTATTTTTAGACCACTGCGGTATCAGCAACGACGCGGTACCGACAGGGAGTACATGGCGAATTTTAGGTTTAACCTTTTACCAAACACCAAACTGTCGACTGTCAAAACTTGAAAGAGTTTGCAGACGACAATTCAAAGTGTGATGAATTGAAACATACTTTAAAATAATCTTAAGAGAGGGCAAAGGCAATTGTGGGGAAAGGAGAAATTGCTCGTCACGAGCAATTTCTCCTTTTCCCACAATGTTTTCCAGAGTCGTCTGCAACATAGCGGTTAAATGTCGTTATTGTTTGGTAAAGGTTTAATCGGATTCATTTCAATATTTCCTCTGTAAGTGTCCTAAAATGTTATGGGTATATAAGAGGAAGAATATGGTGAATGATTTTGATTTTACAGTCAAAATGAATAAAGATCTTTCCTGTTCTTTCTTGATATCTCGGTAATAAAAGACAGATAATCATTCTAATAACATGTACACGTAAATCGGACAACGATTCAAACATCCGTTTGGAGCCATCGACATTCCAAAACTTAGCCTGGAGACTTTCAAGCATGAAAATATAAACCCGGTAGTCTAATTAGTAAATACCTTGTTGATAATCCCATCATTAACAAATAGTTTCTGATATCAAAAGCAAAACGTTTTTTTTTAGATATGGCGGTAACATAACGTAAAAGGTTGTGAGAAAAGGAAAAAATCTCGACCAAGTTTCCATCTACAGTTGTATTTGATGTACTGTAATTTCATAGAAGTTCATACGCATGCGTATAATATAGATGTAGAAGAGTACTGAAGTTTTTAACAAGCTTATTTGGTGGAAAGTCTATTAGATATATCTATTTTGTAACTTCTCCTTTAATTCGTCTGACAGTGGCGATTCTAAAAATTATCAATCGTGTTGAGCTATTAAAATATGATAAAGTATATAACCCAAGTACCAATATGGTAGTGGGTGAGTTTAAACCAATCAATAACGATATTTGACCAGTTTATTGCTGACGACATGGAGACACTGTGAAAAAATGAGAAATTGCTCTTAACGAACAATTTCTCCTTTTCCCACAATACTTTCTGCCCTATAAGATTATTTTCCAATTTCATCACATTTTGAAATATCGTCTGCAACCTCTTTCATTTTGAGATAGTCGATAATTAAGCATTTGGTAAAGGGTTAAGAAGTAATATGAACGCAAGCTAGAAAAACAGACATCTTATATAGACCTCTGATATATATATTTGTTTTCGACATGTTTTGTTTCAATGTGAAGTGATCCCGAAATTGTGTTGAGAACAAAGGGTTTGATGCAGCAGTATCTAAAGTATAAAGTTTGCGATAGCAGAAACCAGCTGTTTTAAACATATACACGTTTTATGTTGCATCTTTGTAGCATTAGGAAACATACTGATTAAAATAGTTTAATGTTAAGTTTATTTCTAGAAGTGTTTGGAAATCGTGTAATCTCTGCTCCCTTATATGGAAGCTCAAAAAGTAGAATTTTAATTCACGATTCAACATTAATGTGGGAAGCGCTTTCCGTAATAACACCGAAATACCGGAATATCCAACTCGGTTGATCTAAGCTTTAAATGTCTTTAAACATCTTTATAATGTAGATATGAAATGGTCTTTTATCAAGTGATGATAATTGGTTAATTGATCTAATTAACATTAAGCGCTTCGGTAAGATAGCTCCTTTAAGATGTAGGATGGAACACATTGTACCGAAAAAATACGTTGCTCACAAGGAGGAATTCTCCTTTATATCTGTAATGTTATTTTCAAAGTTCTTCAAAACAAAAACGTTTAAGTAAGATAAAATAGACGTTCGGGGGAAACATGATTGGGTAGCCCGGGTCTCAGAGTTCACAGAACCTAAAACCAATACATGTCTAGAATTGGGGTGGAATTGTTTTGGCATCTCTGACAGTTCTGTATGCGCTTAACACTGATCTATGTGCTGATAAGCCCGGGTTTGTGTTGTAAGTCGTTAGTTATAGTCAGCGTAGCGCGTTAATCGCAATCTCAAACCAGTCTAATCGCTTCGTCATGTGTTCACGAATAGGAGTTTTATTGCGGTTTATTTCTTGTAATGTGTTGGACTGATCCAGACAGATTAAACAGTGAGTTGTTTCCTCGAATCTTTAATTTTTTGTCATTTCTTAAAACGTTATTTCTTTTTTAAGGTTTTCTCTATGTGAATGTATCTGAAAAATGTATAATGTAAATAAATTCAACATAGATGATAATGCTCTAGAAAAATGGAAATTAACGCTGTAAAATCAACAACAAAACATTCAATAGAAAATTCGCTTTATCGTTCGTCTGCTGTTATTCGTCTACAGCGAATACGCAAAACCCGGGGCTGACAACTTTCTAAAATGATTTACTCCCCCATTGTGTTGTAATGTGAAATTATTGTTTCTCTTTACTGAAAATAAACATTTCTAGCACGTTAACAGAAGAATACTTTCATTATGAACATGTTACTCATTTCCTCTACCATCTGGGATAATTCTCAACCGGACATGAGCAACCCATCTCTTTCTCTATAATACACCACTTTAGCGCTTTTACTGCAAATATTATAGAAACAACGATGGCAAAACAATACATCGATCAACTTGTCTTTTTATTCTTTTAGCCATGTTGTCTAACCAAAACATTTAACAAAAATGTATTTTTTCGTCTCGTTTCATTGTTGTCTTCTTTTGCTTTCAAATTTTGATATGCCCAACTTTCCAATATGTAACTGTTCAACCAATTATTGTATTTTGTGTGCTTGTAATGGCTTAAAATCTAATAGAAAATGAATGTTTTCTTCGCTACTGAATTAATGCAAAGTTTCATAATGTTTCTGGTGTTTCTTCCAAAGATAAGGCCGTTACTTTGAAGATGTTTTCCTTTTTGCTGTCCATGTGGTATTCGTTCTCTTCGCCCAAATTGCATTGTTTTGTTTTGCATGACTAAAGAAAGAGTATCTAAGGTAAAATGCAATAGAATAAAGCCAGTATTCAGTATGATTAGATCTAAGGCATTTACTTGTGTAATAACCATTGTTAATATGGGAAATATGCTTGTTAAAAGCAATTTCTTCTTTGGTCAAATTGATTTGATAATTTTCTAGATTGAATGTATGTTTAAACTAATTAGACTCATCAATATGAAAGTAGATAGACGTCTTATCTTAACCATAAAAGTGCTAGAACAGACTTCATGCTTTTGAAAACATATTAGATCAAGGCAAGCCGCCAAGTAAATTGGCAGCTGACCAGTGATCTTACCTGTTTGCTACTCTGAGTATCTTTCTTCAACAAAATTAAGCAGATATTTAAGGTTTTAGAAAGCAGACGACACACAAATCTACTTTCTGAAAATATCCAGCATTCTATAGGTTAACAAAGAAATTAGTTTATTTGTTGACTGCTGAGAGGTTTTCAGGGAGATCTACGATTTTACGTTCCATAGGGTGAAACCTAACTTATTTCCCAACACGATGTAATTGTCTCTAACGACCTTATTATGTAACACGCCTTTCAATTTTCCTCAACAAAAAGGATATTTTACATTTCGTTACGCTAATGTACTTGTTGGTAATTCGGAGTAATTGCCGGTAATTACGACGTGTCGGAATGGTTCCCTCAGCCAATGAAATGATCAGGTGATTCAATTAAACGTCTAAGTATTCCTGAAGCTATTCTACATAAAATAACGTTTTCCCCCACTTGTAAACGAACCCTTCTCAGCTTTTCTTTGTAAACTGTGGTAAATCTGGAAAATGCACCACATACACGCATACTCAATTTCCGGAAACAGACGCTCACACGTATAAAGTTATAATGAACTTAAAGCTGCTTGTTAACAGTTTTGAGGAAACTCGGATATCAAGTTCTAGTTATTTAAAACTGTACCGTTGCATGAAACGTACAAGAGGAAAAATCATTTGAGGATAGAATAAGTGGATGTTTAAGTCTTAAGAGCCTGTAAACAATGACTAGATTTGTATTCAGATCAAAGGCGTTGCAACAGTTTTGGAATCCATCGCATAACGTCTGGACATACTTATACATATTGAACAATGATTACACATTTTTACGTTAAGATACTTTTTTTCACTTAATAATACACAATAATATTAAACTGTAGTGTTTCAACGACAACGTTTAGAGACTGGCATATTGCATGATATCTGATAAAAAACATTTAACCCTTTACCAAACAATAACGGCATTTTACCAGTTTGTTAAAGATGACTCTGGAAAACATTGTGGGAAAGCAAGAAATTGCTCGTAACGAGCGATTTCTCCGTTTCCCACAATGTTTTCTATTATATCAGGAGATTATTTTCCAATTTTATCATATTTCGAAATGTGGTCTGCAAACTCTTTGAATTTGGGACAGTCGAACATTTGGTGTTTGTTAATGGGTTAAGGCACGTGCATGTAGCCAAACCATTTCAATACAAGTAAATACAGAAGAACGACGGAATACGACTATTTCAGAATTAAGAAATGCCTCCGATCAGCAAATATCGTTCATACGGACTATTCGGTAACCTTCGAGTCCACATACTTTCTATATACTCTCTCAGTTTGTAATTATTTTGTGTATGTTTTACTGCACTCCCCCCTTTGTGAATCATGATTATTACGAGCCTTAAAGGAAAGCTGAAAACTGCCAAACCAGGATACATGTATACGAAATTGGAAAAGAGCTGCCTTAGTCAGTCTCGGCTGAAATGCAATCTGTTTCCAACTTTTAAATAAATTACAGAGATGGGTAGAGTAACATCTTGTTCATTCATTTTAGTGTAATACTTAAAGTGATTGTATGTACGGTGTGGAGAAGGGTGACCACATACCTATGGACGTGGATATTAAAGAATTACAAAAACGACCCGTCTTGGCCACATCACCGCATTTAAGTATAGGTAGATTGTCGGCTTAGTGTTCAATTAAGGTAGGACCAAGGTAGCGTTTTAATAAACGTCCAATGCTAAGTTGAATAAGCCCAAACCAACCTCCCCTGTTATTTAATAATAAAAAAGCATTACATTTCAAGTGTATATTTAGGATAGTATTAATGCCTATCAGTTTCACACAATCATATATAATTTCTTTTCTCGAGTCGTTAAGTAAAGCTGTACCAAGGTAGCAGTAGAAATAAGTTATGGAAATGGCATACCTTCATTGTACTCTGAATAATGAAACAGCATTTTTTGGTGGAATAAAAATCCCAATTTAGAAGAAGGTAGTACTGATTTGTATAAAAGGAATGGCGCGTTACATGTCAAATCACGTTCAAAACAGCCGAAAAACACAGAGAAAAATAAATCCAATATCTAAAAAAAAGCAATCTCAGCACAAAAACTTAAAAAGAAATATTACAAAAAACGTGCAAGTTTACGGTTTATAGATGGCGTACAGTGTGTTTCGTTTTTCCCGGGGTAATAAAAGTCAATGTTCAGGAATAACCGCTATGTAACCTAAATATTTATTTTATACTGCGTACATGAGTCTGGGTGTAGAGAGACAAGAAACAATTAATGAACTATTAAACCCCCTTATATGATAAACATGACGAGTCCTGAGAAAAACCTCTTCATGCTATTTCTTGGAGCATTGTTCTGGTTAGGATTTAGTCAACAGTTTAACATTAAAAATGCTGGAATCGACTTCATGCTTATATAAAGAGGTTGGATCCAGGCCAGCCGCCATGTTATTTGGCGGCTGGCCTATGATCTAACCTGATTGCTAATATGAGTATCTTTTCTCATCAAGATTAAGCAGATTGTCAAGGTTTTGGAAAGCAGACGCCACATAAACGTTCCAATGGTTTAAACTGTTTTGTTTAGGGTTACCTATATAGAGAGGTTCTATTTTTTCTCAATTTGCTTTATATTTGCTTTGTCCAAAGCTATTTTTTCTAAAGTGATAACTGTATTTGATTTATCCTTTAAAAAATGATTACTTTATTAAGGAGGAGGTCAATGAAGAATTTGTTTCTTTTATATAATTGGATAGAAGCTTGAGGCCTCTTTGTTTTGGACGTCACTTCTCTCATGACATACCCATCCTTCAGAGTTTTGTAAACATAATTGCACAATAACCATTTACAGACTCATTAATTGTTTCTTACTATATAGATTCCCAGAATAACGTATTTCGTTCTGCGGTGAAAGATGAAGTAATCTAGTCGCATTAGTTGACTTTATCAAATATCTGAAAGATTGTAAGCGATTTGTAAAATTAGCGTCTGTTCAAATTAACATTTCATTTGAATATTGAGATAATAAATATTGTAAAATGTAACATCATCGGAGTCGTCTCTCCCAAACGCATCCAATGATATGTCACATAGCAATATAGTTCTTGGTGTGGAAACTATCCATGTAAATCAGTTTTGACTTGCAAGAATAGTACCCTAGTATGTTTTGTTAAATGCTACAAAGATCCCCATGGCCTATTTTGACATTCTCTTTATGTCAGCCACATGACCATAACGATTTGATTTTATTGAAATAAACCACAAGACGACTAGTATGTCAATGAACAATAATGTCCATGAAAAATCGGGTTTTATGTTCATATGCAATTTCTTTTATGATTGTGTTCATGTACTGGTGTGCTTAATTGATTGGTGTAAGGTATAGTGGGATGTGGTGCCCTATGTCCTGTTTAGTTTTTTATAATACGTTTCCACTAAATAATGAGGATTTATGTATCAATGAATTAATTTGAGATAAAAGCCAAACACCAAATCATTTTGGGGCAAACAATGAGCTGAGGGAGTGCTTATTCAGGTGCATAAGCCCCACTGCGATTATCAGGCTTGGAGAAGACCCTGTCTAATACATATGAAGTAACGGGCTGAAGGAAAGGATCGTACACATATGAGCAAGTTAAAACATTCCGCCAGTTTTCTGTTTGCACCGAGAATCCCAAGACTTGTTTCATGGGGTTGAAGTATTTATTTGATAAGCCCCTCAGAAATGATTTATAAATCTGATACTCTCAGTAACCATGGAAACAATCTTTGATATCGAGGCTACCAAAGTCTCGAATTTCTGTTTTTATAGTTTGTAGTTGGCTGACCCCACGCTGGGTTTATTGACTTCCCCAGCAATCAAATAGATTTAGGTCTGTGAAGTTGGCAGAGCGCAGAACGCAGGACATTCAGCAGAACAGTTAAGATAGACACGGAATATTAAAGATGGGCACGGATTCGAATGTTCTGCTGGCAGAGCACTCCAGCAGGACAGTCTAGCAGAACCGTCGGATTTTTCAATGTTCTGCTAGCAGAACGCTCCAGCAGGACAGTCTAGCAGGACAGTCGGATTAAATTAAATGTTCTGCTAGCAGGACACCCCAGCAGGACAGTCTAGCAGGACAGTCGGATTTAATTAAATGTTCTGCTAGCGGGACAACCCAGCAGGACAGTCTAGCAGGACAGTTGGATTTTGTTAATGTTCTGCTGGCGGAACGCTCCAGCAGGGCAGTCTAGCAGGACAGTCGGGTTTTTTCAATGTTCTGCTGGCAGAACGCTCCAACAGGACAGTCTAGCACGACAGTTGGACTTTTTTTTAATGTTCTGCTGGCAGAACGCTCTAACAGGACAGTCTAGCAAGACAGTCGGATTTTTTTTAATGTTTTGCTGGCAGAACGCTCCAACAGGACAGTCTAGCAGGACAATCGAGTTTTTCTTAATGTTCTGCTGGCAGAACGCTCCAACAGGACAGTCTACCACGACAGTCGAGTTTTATTAATGTTCTGCTGGCAGAACGCTCTAGCAGGACAGTCTTGCACGGCAGTCAGATTTTTTAATGTGTTGCTGGCAGAACGCTCCAGTAGGACAGTCTAGCAGAACAGTCGGATTTCTTTAATGTTCTGCTGGCAGAACGCTCCAGCAGGACATTCTAGCACGACAGTCGGACTTTTTAAATGTTCTGCTAGCGGAACGAGCCAGCAGGACAGTCTAGAAGGACAGTCGGATTTCTTTAATGTTCTGCTGGCAGAACGCTCTAACAGGACAGTCTAGCAGGACAGTCGGATTTTTTTAATGTTCTGCTGGCGGAACGCTCCAGCAGGACAGTCTAGCAGGACAGTCGGATTTGTTTAATGTTCTGCTGGCGGAACGCTCCAGCCGGACAGTCTAGCAGGACAGTCGGATTTTTTTGATGTTCTGCTGGCAGAACGCTCCAACAGGACAGTCCAGCAGGACAGTCGGATTTATTTAATGTTCTGCTGGCGGAACGCTCAAACAGGACAGTCTAGCAAGACAGTCGGATTTTTTTATTGTTCTGCTGGCAGAACGCTCCAACAGGACAGTCTACCAGGACAGTCGAGTTTGTTTAATGTTCTGCTGGCGGAACGCTTTAGCAGGACAGCCTAGCACGACAGTCGGACTTTTTTAATGTTCTGCTAGCGGAACGCGCCAGCAGGACAGTCTAGCAGAACAGTCGGATTTCTTTAATGTTCTGCTGGCAGAACGCTCCAGCAGGACATTCTAGCACGACAGTCGGACTTTTTAAATGTTCTGCTAGCGGAACGCGCCAGCAGGACAGTCTAGAAGGACAGTCGGATTTCTTTAATGTTCTGCTGGCAGAACGCTCTAACAGGACAGTCTAGCAGGACAGTCGGATTTTTCTAATGTTCTGCTGGCGGAACGACCTAACAGGACAGTCTAGCAGGACAGTCGGATTTGTTTAATGTTCTGCTGGCAGAACGCTCCAGCCGGACAGTCTAGCAGGACAGTCGGATTTTTTTAATGTTCTGCTGGCGGAACGCTCCAACAGGACAGTCTAGCAGGACAGTCGGATTTTTTTAACGTTCTGCTGGCGGAACGCTCTTACACGACAGTCTAGCACGACAGTCGGATTTTTTTAATGTCCTGCTGGCGGAACGCTCCAACAGGATTGTTTTGACTGCAGTTTTGGCAAGACAATCGAGCAGGACATTCTAACAGGACAGTCGGATTTTTTTTATATTCTAAACGCTCTAGAAGGACAGTCTATCACGTCTTTTTCAAGCCTACTCAAACAAACTCGGGGAAAATAGATTAGAAATAAGATAATGCTGGGTTTGGTCCCTAATTAACAATGAATTGTTACAGATTGTTCCCAACAAAACTGTCGTTTTTCCTGATAAGCCATTTTGGTTTCATGTTACAAGGTAGTTTCTGCCTTATCTTTTTGCAAAAACATGGTATTTTAAGATAAGTGACTTAATGTGAATATTTGTACCCTATTTTATATTTATATTAATGACCAAAACATTGTATGAGTAGATACCTGGTTTTTGTACTATTGTTGTCTAACAGATTAAGGACTAAGAAGAACGTAATTGTTTAAATGTTTTTGGTTCATTGTTATACTACATATGTTCCATTTGTGTCGCTAGCAAAACATTAAAAATAATCCACCTGCCCTGCTAGACTGTCCTGCTGCAGCGTTCCGCTAGCAGAACATTGAAACACCCGACGGTTCTGCTTGACTGTCCTGCTAAATCGCTCCGCTAGCAGAAAATTAAAAAAACCCGACTGTCCTGCTAGACTATCCTGCTGGAGCGTTCTGCTAGCAGAACATTGAAGGAACACGACTGTTCTGCTAGACTGTCCTGCTGGAGCGTTCCGCTAGCAGAACAATGAACAAACCCGACCGTCCTGCTACACTGTCCTGCTGGGGCGTTCCGCTAGCAGAACATTGAAAAACCCCGACTGTCCTGCTAGTCTGTCCTGTTGTAGTGTTCCGCTAGCAGAACATTGAACAAACCCAACTGTCCTGCTAGTCTGTCCTGCTGTAAGGTTCCGCTAGCAGAACATTAAAAAAACCCGAATGTTCTGCTAGACTGTCCTGCTGGAGCGCTCTGCTAGCAGAACATTGAAAGAACCCGACTGTCCTGCAAGACTGTCCTGCTGGAGCGTTCTGCTAGCAGAACGCTGAAAAAAAACGACTGTTCTGCTAAACCGTCCTGCCGGAACGTTATGCTAGCAGAACATTGAAAACAAAAACGACTGTCCTGCTAGACTGTCCTGCTGGAGCGTTCTGCTAGCAGAACATTGCACAAACCCGACTGTCCTGCTAGACTGTACTGTCGGAGCGTTCTGCTAGCAGGACATTGTAAAATCCGACTGTCCTGCAAGACTGTCCTTCTGGAGCATTCTGCTAGCAAAACATTAAACAAATCCGACTGTCCTGCTAGACTGTCCTGCTGGAGTGTCCCGCTGGCAGAACATTAAATAAACCCGACCGTCCTGCTACACTGTCCTGCTGGAGCGTTCCGCTCGCAGAACATTGAAAAATCCGACTGTTCCGCTAGACTGTGCTGCTAGACTGTCCTGCTAGCAGAACATTGAAAAAACCCGACTGTCCTGCTACACTGTCCTGCTGGAGCGTTCCGCTAGCAGGACATTGAAAAATCCGACTGTTCTGCTAGACTGTGCTGTTGGAGTGTCCAGCTAGCACAACATTAAAAAAGTCTGAATAACCTGCTAGACTGTCCTGCTAGAGCGTTCCGCCAGCAGAACATTAAATAAATCCGACTGTTCTGCTAGACTGTGCTGTTGGAGTGTCCAGTTAGCAGAACATTAAAAAAATCCGACTGTCCTGCTAGACTGTCCTGTTGGAGCGTTCCGCCAGCAGAACATTAAAAAATCGATTGTCCTGCTCGACTGTCCTGCTAGAGGGTTCCGCCAGCAGAACATTAAAAAAAAACGACTGTTCTGCTAGACTGTCCTGTTGGAGCGTTCTGCCAGCAGAACATTAAAGAAATCGAACTGTCGTGCTAGACTGTCCTGCTAGAGCGTTCCGCCAGCAGAACATTAAATAAATCCGACTGTCCTGCTAGACTGTCCTGCAAGAGCGTTCTGCCAGCAGAACATTAAAGAAATCCGACTGTCCTGCTAGATTGTCCTGCTAGAGCGTTCCGCCAGCAGAACATTAAAGAAATCCGACTGTCCTGCTAGACTGTCCTGTTTGAGCGTTCCGCCAGCAGAACATTAAAGAAATCGGACTGTCCTGCTAGACTGTCCTGCTGGAGCGTTCTGCCAACAGAACATTAAAAAAATCGGACTGTCCTGCTAGACTGTCTTGTTGGAGCGTTCCGCCAGCAGAACATTAAACAAATCCGACTGTCCTGCTAGACTGTCCTGTTGGAGCGTTCCGCAAGCAGAACATTACAAAAAATCGATTGTCCTGCTAGACTGTCCTGCTAGAGGGTTCCGCCAGCAGAACATTAAAAAAACCGACTGTTCTGCTAGACTGTCCTGTTGGAGCGTTCTGCCAGCAGATCATTAAAGAAATCCAACTGTCGTGCTAGACTGTCCTGCTAGAGCGTTCCGCCAGCAGAACATTAAATAGATCCGACTGTCCTGCTAGACTGTCCTGCAAGAGCGTTCTGCCAGCAGAACATTAAAAAAATCCGACTGTCCTGCTAGACTGTCCTGCTAGACTGTCCTGCTAGAGCGTTCCGCCAGCAGAACATTAAAGAAATCCGACTGTCCTGCCAGACTGTCCTGTTTGAGCGTTCCGCCAGCAGAACATTAAGAAATCGGACTGTCCTGCTAGACTGTCCTGCTGGAGCGTTCTGCCAGCAGAACATTAAAAAATCCGACTGTCGTGCTAGACTGTCCTGCTAGAGCGTTCCGCCAGCAGAACATTAAAAAAATCCGACTGTCCTGCTAGACTGTCCTGTTGGAGTGTTCCGCCAGCAGAACATTAAAGACATCCGACTGTCCTGCTAGACTGTCCTGTTAGAGCGTTCCGCCAGCAGAACATTGACAAAAATCCAACTGTCCTGTTAGACTGTCCTGCTAGAGCGTTCCGCCAGCAGAACATTAAAAAATCCGACTGTCCTGCTAGACTGTCCTGTTGGAGCGTTCCGCCAGCAGAACATTAAAAAAATCGGACTGTCCTGCTAGACTGTCCTGCTGGAGCGTTCTGCCAGCAGAACATTAAAAAAATCCGACTGTCCTGCCAGACTGTCCTGCTAAAGCGTTCCGCCAGCAGAACATTAAAAAAATCCGATTGTCCTGCTAGACTGTCCTGCTGGAGTGCTCTGCTAGCAGAACATTCAAATCCGTGTCTATCTTAAATATTTCGTGTCTATCTTAACTGTTCTGCTGAATGTCCTGCGTTCTGCGCTCTGCCAACTTCACAGACCCAATAGATTTAGCGTTGTGTTTTAGAGTCAAGGTACAGAGAAAAATGCAGCGAATGCAACCTCGATTTGTTAACGGCCCATGTTTAAATCACGAGTAGATGAAGAATTGAGAGCAAAACATTATTTCAATCAAATACACAGTCTTTTAATACTCAGTTTCAAAATAATACAAACAGTCTAAAATAAGGAAAGTGTCCTGTTTTATTAATAATTGGGTTGAAGACATTATTGTAAAAGGAGAACTGGTTTTTCACAAGCATATCCCCCCTTTGGCGCACTGGTTTCATGATATCAAACTCAATGTACGAGTGATCACAGCAGGTGAATTGTAATTTGTTCGGATCAAATAATGACATATGTGCAGGCGTAGGTTTATTATTAGGATCATCCTACCATCAAACCTACGCCTGCACACATGTAATACACGTGTATATTGATAGCAGTACATTGTCAACGTTATCTAAGTCAATTTTTAGATAATGTTTCGAAGAAAACGATAGTAAAAACTGAGGGAATGCATAACCTATCAACGGGGATACCCAGTCCTTCATCAAATGGGTCTTGCCCTGGGTGTATGGTCAACTGGCCACACGTCCTTCTTTTCCAAAGGAGGACGAATTACATTTTTTTTGGTTTCGAAATAGAACATAAGCAATGCTTTCACAGTAACCCTAATCCGGCTCATGCAAATACTCACATAGTTTGCAGTCATTCGAATAATTAGGTACGGAACCGTTATTCACGACACACAACAAAGGAACGCGTCATAACTAGGGGTCTGATAAAAACATCGTTGTATCAGATTAGATGAGGTAAATCAATGTACACATAATATATTTTCCTTATAAATATACCAAGCGTGTACGGAGAACACTACATATATACATATATAAACAGTTGAACTAAAACCACCCTAATGGGCAAGTAAGTAACAGTAACACATTACCAAATGATAACGAAACTGTACCAGCTTGTTGTAGAAGACTCATGAAAACATTGTAGGAAAGGAAAGAATTGCTCGTAACGACAATGTTTTCTACCCAATCATAATATCATTTTCCAATTTCATCACATTTCGAAATGTCGTCTGCAAACTCTTCCAATTTGGGACAGTCAAACATTTTGCGTTTGGTGAAGGGTTATGAAAAATTGTGATACAATACGACTTTGATAAATTTAGTATTATTATGTTGTACGATCGATATATTTCAAAAATACTTATTCTTACGATCCATGCTCTTATTGCATTATGAGAATATGCTATATACTTCTGTATGGGTATCTGGATTATCCGTACTACACCTGATACAAGCACATGCAATTAGCCCTTTCCCAAACAACATTCCTAAGATGGAGCAGAAAACTTTGTGGGAAAATGAGAAAATGCTCGTGACGAGCAATTTCTCCTTTTCCCACAATGTTTTCTTATGTCGTCTACAACAAAATGGTCAAATATCGTTATTGTTAGGGAAAGGGTTAATACATTCCCACTTTTGTTTTATTTTCAGGGCGTGGGTTTCAACAATGGATCGATGCCTGCGCTGTTTTGTTGTTCTAGTTGGAACATGTGCAGTCGTCAATGTGCTGTTTTACACGTTTGACGTCAGAGAAGTGACGCGGCGGGATGCCGTTAGAGACGTTACGTCGCTCCACTCGAGATGTACGTCAAATTACCTGGTTTAATCGTTTTAACAAGCCGACAAATCTTATGATCATTTTTTCTCTTCTGTTTGAGGCAAAATTTATTCATCTGATGAAATGAAAGGATCTATTTTGGTAATGACAATATACCATTATTGCATTCTGTTCTGACTGACACGAAGGGTCATAAAAAGGCGCGCGTAGCCGCTATAGTTCTTAGCAGAAGCAATAATTATGTTTATAAGCAAGATTAACTTACTGTTGGTTACAATTTAAGTTATTTCATTGTTTCCAGACGCACTATAAGCACTCACTGTGTATGTATGTATGTATGTATGTATGTATTTATGTATACATGTACTCGTATTACCAAACATAAAGCGATTGACTTCAAAAGCATAGTAAGACTAAGAGCAAGAGGAAGTGTTTGTCAAATAGATTGTCTTTAATTTTCACAAAGTTTTTTTCTGCTTTAAGACCAGTTCATCTTTATTTACAAATCTCATCTGTTAATGCTTTTGATTTGCACAAGACGATGACGATGGTCTTGGGGACGAGCTTTGAGAGTCGTAGGTTCGAATTTCCTGAGTAGCGGGATCTGCCCCGCGATCTTTCTTCAAACTATTTTCGGCTCGACAACTTGTTATGTATTCAGGGAACAGAATCGAATGTGATTTATAAAGTTATCAATTATTTTCGATTGATTTACTTCGTTTTCTCCCTTTCAGTCAACAATATCAAGGACAATGTCACACCGTTTCCCACCCACCACAAAACTCGGCTCGAACCACCCGCCCAGTCTACGGCGAGCTATAAACATCCGGTCAGACGCCTCAAGTACATCGACAAGTCACAGGATTCGACCGCCATTAACAAGGGAGCTAATCGAGTGTTCAAATTCCTTATAAACAGAAACCGTGGGTGCTCACAAAACACAAGTGACATGGTGGTTATTGTCATGAGCAAAGTAAGCAATTTCATTGAAAGACTTGCCATACGTAACTCATGGGCGTCGATTGCCAACGACTTGAACACCACCGTGTTCTTCCTCGTGGGACTCAGTAGGATGTCATCGGTCCAGGCGCAAGTTGAAAACGAGGCTAAACTTTATGACGACATCATCCAAGTGGACATACAGGAATCGTACTCACACTTAACGTATAAATCTGTAGCGATGTTACAGTGGTTAAATGATTATTGTTACCACCCTCGGTATATACTGAAAGCTGATGATGATATGTACATAAATATCGCAAACACCATCAAATCTGTACACTCACATTCACCCCACAAAAACCATCGATTCTTTCTATGTCACGTGTTTAAACACGCTCCGCCAATCAGAGACGTTTATTCAAAGTGGTACACGTCATACGAAGAATACAACAAAATGTTTTTTCCAACGTATTGTTCTGGTACCGCTTACCTATTTACTTCAGACATAGTGACGGATTTATACCAGTCCGCCATGAAAACGCGGTTTCTGAGAATGGAGGACGTATTCCTCACGGGAATTGCTGCGGAACACCTCGGCATTCATCATATCCATGATGGCGGATTCTCCTTCGTGAAGCGGAAGCCAACCGGATGTAGTTATAAACACGCTATTTCCGGTCATGAGGTACCCGCCAACGACATGACTGTCATATTTGCCCAGCTGTTTAATAACGAGATAGACTGTGAAACGAACGAAAATCTTGTTATTAAAAAAGCAAAGGAATATAGCTAACATAGAATTATTTGCTCCTTACGTAATTGGGTGATCTACCAGCACAATACAATTATTATGAAATTATTGTTACAAAAAGAGGGGTTAAAACAAGAACATTGTCTGCCTTTTCGCAATGGTTTGGAACTGGTTCGAACAAATAAAAGATGAACTAGGTAACATGGTTCTGCATGGATATCATGATTGGGAGCAGCGGTTTAATACCAACGGTCTTTCAAATGTGAAAACACCCATAAGTTTAAACTTTAATGTAAATTTCATGAATTGTTATAGATTTGAGGAACAAATACATTTATCTCTGATTGTTTCTTCTTTCTTACTTTCTTCTGTTTGTGAAGAATGCATTGATAGTGTTAAAAACACAGAAGCGATACACAATAAGTTAAGGCTTTCATATCGAAAAAAGTTTAATATCGATAGTTAACAGTGGCTTTATAAGCACATTGCAGCATATCATTTCTGAAAGTGATCTTAAATGAATGCAAAAGCAGGCGACAGTACTTCAGACCAACTTCTCATTACCCCTTACTCATTTCTAAAAGAAAATATTGCGACTATTGAGAAACAGCCCAAAACGTTTCTTCTATTGGCACAATACTTTTGTGAGACATTTGCTAAGATCGTAGGGTGAACTAGTCGCAAGATATAACTTACAGTATATTAGAACGGCATTGAAGTTTTACCCATAACCAAAAAATAACGACATTTGATCAGCTTATTGCAGACGACTCTGGAAAACATTGTGGGAAAAGGAGAAATTGTTCCTGATGGGCAATTTTTCCTTTTCCCACAAAGGTTTCTGCCCTTTTAGAAGATTACTTTTAAATTCCATTACATTTTGAAATGTCCTCTGCAAACTCTTTCAATTTGGGACAGTCAACAATTTGGCGTTTGGTAAAGGGTTGAATCAATCTCTACCCGAGTAAATTGGTTCCCGCTATGCTCCAGGTAAGATCGATAACTCTGCATAGGAGAATGCAAATAATCATGTCGACCACACTCTTTAATAAAGAATGGCACAATTGACCTTAGGTAGCACTAGACAGTACTGGCTCAAAATCCTCTCGGCCGACCCACACACGCACACAAGATGTCCTGCTTTACCACTCAAGCCAAAACCTGCAATAAAATGAGCAATTCTTTCAGATGCATATATGAGACAGCAGTAAAAGAGCACCAAATGACTAGTCTAAACAGCCACATTTTGAATATTTCATCCCAATTTCATATTTTAAAGTGGACGCGAAAACCCATGAAAAACCTTGTCGGAAGCCATTTCAGCATGTCTCAATTCAAGACTTTGTCCGTCAGCTAAACGGACCAATACGTGCACTGCCAGCAAGGTTTATCCATGATTACCTTAAAAATGCACCAAAAATGGCCTTCCATCCAGCTTCTTTTCTCACCACGAATCAACATTTGTTGTGCCGGTCTTTATTGCCTTTATTGCTGGATAATATGTACATAGCATGACAATTTGTAAAGAAGATGGTATATTTTGAGCGTTAGCAGAGACATTTATAACAGCTCTGTTATATATCTCTATGGCGTTGGGGGAGTGATTTACCCCGGCAGTGTGGGGTCCGATCGGCACCAAACACGATCCATCCAAAGTTCGATCAGACTCGGATTCGAACGACATTGGTCCGTTCGGCACTGGTTCAACCGGACCTTCAAAATGGCCGTATTTCATACTACTTCAAAACAGTTAATTTGCAGTATTTGCAGGTTACGAACAAAATTATCTCATTTTGATTCTTAAACGGTTTAAATTTCTATTTTACTAAATCGGCGTATATCCTGAATGATTCAAAACGCAGACCTGCCAATTTTGTCATGTTGAAAATGGTATAATAGCAGGGTCTTCCCCAGGATTTATTTCAGGCGCTGGGGAGGATGGGGGAGGGTAAAGGGAGGGGGTCATCCCCCTTCCTTTTCGATTTTTTTTATATATGTGTACCAAAATGGTGAGTTTTAAGGTATGTTGTGAAAATAAAAGACAAAAGAAAGTGCCCCATAATATATTTAAATCAACACATTTGCTAGACAAAAAAAATGAGTGATAGTCTACAAAATTAAATTTTCAAAACTCCATATACAGTACTTCAATGTGCATTTCTATTTTGAATACTCTACTTCTCATTGGTTTTGCTTTGAACCATTCATCCTGAGCTTTTTTAAATTGGAAATTCTCTAAGTCTAGAGGACATGCATGCTGAATCCCATTAACAGTCTGAAATGAAAATGTGAACCTCTATTATTATTATCTTTCAGACACATCTTGAATCAGAAGTATATAGAAGTGTTGAGCAACATCCCATTTAAACAAAATATGTCCAATTGGTGTCACAGCCTCCCCCTCACATTTAATAGATTTATTCAAGGACATGTATCCATCTGGTCAATATGGAGTACCAATGTGATTCTCATAGCAAAGAGCGTATGGGCTCTCGAGAACCATTGTCCCCATTCAGCATAGATCTTTGTTGACATATAAATTAAATCACAAACATGATTTATTATTTATCGTATTCTTCATGTCAGAGTACTGTGAAGGTTGCAAGAAGACTACATCAAAATGAATAGTGTTTTCATAGGTGCAAAGCAAAACAAAATTATGAAAAACTATATCAATCATAGAAGCATCCAACTATTTTACAAAATTAAGAATGTTTCCATGACAAGCTAGATGTTTTCCTTCGTTAAAGTTTATAACAAACTTTTTTTTCTGACATCCTGTGTTACTTCATGTCAGTTGTTAATTCTAAAGAACCATAACACCATACTACATGTATAAAATTTTAAGTATTGAGTATTGCAGCCAGTTTTTATCCTTTATCGAATATCATCTGATGGCTTGCAAGTGAAAATTCTCCATCAGTACTATTATTACAGCCTTACTTAAACAGAAATGTTCTTTTTAAACAACTCACACAAATCCATAAGTGGCATGCAACTAATGGTTTGAGTGAGTTTTCTTCATCAACCAGTGAAGATTCCTGAAGGCAGCCATACGGCTTGGAGGATCAAGCTTATTTGAACTTTGATACAGGATTCCTATGTCTGGAGGCTGGTCAAAGTCTTTTTGCTTCTTTGTGCTTGCGTCTTTTCATGTCAGGTAACATAGTCATGACTAGCCAAATACATAGCAATCTGCATGTCTACCCGAAATGCCTTTTACAATGGGGCATCACTAGGAATTTGTTAAATTATTTCTCACTAGTCTATTCATTAAAAAAAAGACAAGTTCATAGATAATCATGGTGTCACAAATTATTATTTTGTATGCAACATTTGACTCTCTGTCAACAGTATTTTATGTATTGTATACGGGTTTCCTGGGATTCACAGTACGAGACTAGGGCTCTGTCATGTCTTGCCTGAAGGATCAAACCAAAACTCCAAGTTACAATTCCTTCACCTTAACCACTTGGAGGTTTGTTCATTGTTTAACAAAGTGAACATGACTATAGCTGCAGTGTCAATACCTGTAGACATTTTTGCATACAAGAGGCACTTAACACATAGTCCTCATATTATAAAATTGTTCGTAAGAAATTCCAGAAATGAGGAGCTTGCTCAGGTTCACTTGGTGTATTTGTCACATTGAGCTCAACAAGTATTTTGACGTTTGAAAAATTACGTTATGCCTGAGCCCACCAGATGATCATTTCATCTCAGCAGTTTATGTATACAGATACTACAAAACCGGTTTTGGGCATATTTATAGTGAAACTAAGTTGCCGAGGAACTGAATTTTATAACTTACCCGGTCAAAATAATTCGATGTGAAGAAAGATATTGCCGGATGCAAAACTTTCTCAATATTTCCCGATCACGTCATATTAGTTTGTCTAATAACTTACCATGACAAACCAAGGAAATCGGCGATGTGGAGATGGATGTCTGAATCAGGTTTTTACATAAAACTCCCGTCTATAGTATCATAGAAAGTGACAGAAGCCATGTCAATTAAGTAAAGTCTATTTCTCACTCCAAGTGCGATCTTTTAATACGCATCATAGATCTTTCCTTTTAGGACAAAGCACGTGCCATAACGCCAATACACACGCTCATGTCTGTACCTATGACGACGTCGCATAAACCGAGTGTGTAAACGCCTATCGACTTTTTTATCAGCTGTTAGTTACTACTTTATAGACTGGCGGTTTATCTAGAATATACTGCCATTGATGTTGACTCCATTTGGGGTCAATTTAAAGCGCTGCGGACACATTTAGAGCGCCGCGGGAGTCAGCTAAGGCGCCGCGGGAGTGCTTATTTTGAAAGTCAAGCGCAGCGGAGCCGCGGCGCTTTACGGGGCTGGGGAAGACCCTGAATAGTGTTGGTCATGTTGAGATTATGGTGTTAAACAATTGCTGATAGGAACAATCATGTTTTTGTTGTCAAATAAGTTAATACTGAAGACTTTCGAACATAATCTTTTGTATGCTACTTAATGGATGGTTGTCGGTTTTGCTACTTGATTACGAACTAAGGGTCATTTTACCAAACGAAATATTTTCAATTGTTCAAAATTTAAAGAGTTTGCAGACGTCATTTAAATGAATATGATGAATTAATACTTTTCTGATAGGGCAGACCATATTGTTGGAAAAGGATAACTTGCTCGTTAAGAGCAAGTTCTCCTTTTCCCACAATATTTATCCTAGTTGTCTGTAACAAAGTAGTCAAATTTAGTTGTTATTTGGTAAAGGGTTAACAAACCTCGATTGTTAAAAAGGATTAAGGGTTTCGACGGTAATTAACATCAATCTGACACAATTGCACTTTATGGTCAAGTCACAAACGCTTTATTGTTTAGCCGATCGGCGGTCTTTGTTATCAACGACTGTCTACCAAGAGTGTGTTTTACAACATTTTACAGCAACAATAGATTCTTTAAGGTATTTGGATAAAGTTGCAACAAGGAGCTATGGATTTGTTTTGTTTTTAATAGCTTTTAAATTTGGATACGATACATCGATCATTACAGGTAAGTTGATTGATGGGCTATAATAAGGAAGTTAATTAATTGTTTAAGGTGCTCTTAGGGTCCATTTAAAAATAAAATCAATTAATTAAAATCCAATTTGAAGAATTTGTATATATCCAACTGGAAACCATGTCCTCTCACATCATTATCGATCAATATTGTCAAGTATTTTTAGATTACATTTGATTAAACATAATCCAATGCAACTATTGACATTTGCCACTATGTGTTTATTCCGTTTTTAAAAACATCGAATTTTCGTTTTCAAACGAAGATTAAAGAAAAAAAAACATTAACTTTATTCTGGAAGAACAAAATTAAAATAAAACAATATTTCATATTTCTTTCCTTTACATCGTATACATTAATGGTATGCATGAATTTACTAATTGCGTGTTTTTCTCAGACATTTCACAATAAATGTGACAGATTTCAAAAACGGGATTAACTCTACTTCACCCACAAGTCTCTCCTTATATATAATGTCTCTATTGTAAGTACTTTAACAATATCTCTTAACCATTTTAAACAATATTGACGAAGAAATATCAAAGTACAATAGTGCTATGTGTTGACGGAGTCGCACAGCTTGTCGGAGAAAATGGCGGATAGCAACCGAAGTGTTCGCTGATTGGTCAGTTCCAGCTGTCAATCAAAGTCTGTTTTAAGGTCAATTGAAACAGTACTCCAGGGTTATTTATCTACAATTCCTAATACACACATATACCTTAACTATTATATTAACTATTATATCACAAAAGTAAACTATGTTCCGTGTACTTTTCCGGTCGGTGTGAGCGACAGTGGTGCAGTGGTAGAGCGTCGGCCTCTTATGCCGAGGGTGCCAGGTTCAATCTCCGTTAGGCGAGGTGAGAATTACTGGGGCTTATCCACAAATCGGCGCGAGTACTGGTGCAGTATCCAGGAAGCAGTCACCGAGAGTGAATTTAATAAGCTTCAAGCTTCTGTCACAATCGATGTTAAATAAATAAGTTTAAACTAAATAAACCAAAATACCATTATGTGCAACTATTATTGTTTTAAGTAAGGCTTATATTTTAGCAGTCATGAACGGTACTAAACGTAATATATCTCAAGGTTTTAAAGCTTTGAACATACGCACCTTATTTTGACAGAGTGGAGTATTTTATAATCGAGATGTGACATGGAGAAACCCAATTATAACTATAGAAACGAATATGATATGACCACTTAACTTTAGGTATCGACTAAGTGACATGTCACATGGAAGACAACAATATGACTGAACAACTACACAGATGATGGGAAAACGAGGTTTCGTCGTTTATAAACATGAAAGCACCCACGAAACTAAAACAATATGCAAAACTATTTAAATGAATAAATCAAATAACGGAGTTCGTACCAGCAATAAAAGTCTAATAGTTTGTATGAGGCTTAACAATGGACATAAATAATATACACTCTTGTATTGTTGCCCAAACGTGCCAGACAGTTTTTCTGACATTGATCAAACATTGTTTTTATTTCTTTGTGCATAAACAAGTCCGTCACTGGTAAAGACTGGTAAAAGTAATCATACAAAACTTTTCCTATCAAGACACAAAATACAAGTGATGCTCTAGTCTCACATAGTACTGTAGAGAGTGAAAATTAAAATATTTTGTAGCAGCGCTCGCGTGTCGAATAGTAACATAGAAACATATAGTACATATTGATAACCTTTTGTAGGAAACTTATTGAGCTTTTGTAGTTATGTTCGAGGATCACATAGATAGTGAAACTTACTGAGCTTTTGTAGTTATGTTCGAGTATCACATAGATAGTGAAACTTATTGAGATTTTTTTAAATATGCTCGAGGATCACATAGATAGATAAACTTATTGAGCTTTTGTAATTATGTTCGAATATCACATAGATAGAGAAACTTATTGAGCTTTTGTAGTTATGCTCGAGGATCACATAGATAGTGAAACTTATTGAGCTTTTGTAATTATGTTCGAATATCACATAGATAGTGAAACTTATTGAGCTTTTGTAGTTATGCTCGATGATCACATAGATAGATAAACTTATTGAGATTTTGTAGTTATGTTCGAGTATCACATAGATAGTGAAACTTATTGAGCTTTTGTAGTTATGCTCGAGGATCACATAGATAGTGAAACTTATTGAGCTTTTGTAGTTATGCTCGAGGATCACATAGATAGTGAAACTTATTGAGCTTTTGTAGTTATGCTCGAGGATCACATAGATAGTGAAACTTATTGAGCTTTTGTAGTTATGTTCGAGTATCACATAGATAGTGAAACTTATTGAGCTTTTGTAGTTATGCTCGAGGATCACATAGATAGATAAACTTATTGAGCTTTTGTAATTATGTTCGAATATCACATAGATAGTGAAACTTATTGAGCTTTTGTAGTTATGCTCGAGGATCACATAGATAGTGAAACTTATTGAGCTTTTGTAATTATGTTCGAATATCACATAGATAGTGAAACTTATTGAGCTTTTGTAGTTATGCTCGATGATCACATAGATAGATAAACTTATTGAGATTTTGTAGTTATGTTCGAGTATCACATAGATAGTGAAACTTATTGAGCTTTTGTAGTTATGCTCGAGGATCACATAGATAGATAAACTTATTGAGCTTCTGTAATTATGCTCGAGGATCACATAGATAGTGAAACTTATTGAGCTTTTGTAATTATGCTCGAGGATCACATAGATAGTGAAACTTATTGAGCTTTTGTAATAATGCTCGAGGATCACATAGATAGTGAAACTTATTGAGCTTTTGTAATTATGCTCGAGTTTGAGATACAATGTAGTAAAATAAGACGTAAAGATTAAAATCTTTTGTAGTTATGCTCGATACTCAGACAATAACGCATAAAGTAAAAATTAACGCTTTTGTTATCATACTCGAATTTCAGATATTAACGTAAATAGTAGATAGTCAAAATGATACACTTTCGTAGTTATGCTCGAATCTCACATAGTAACATAGATGGTGAAAAATATTCAGCGTTTGTAGTTATGATCGCGCTTCAGACAGTAACATTCATAAACTTGTGGTGTGATGTTCGAGTCCCTGTCAGACGGTAACACAACAAGTAGCATTATTTCTTTTTGCAATAATCTTCGATCCTCAGATAGAAACATTTAAAACATTATATAATAATGTGCGATTCATAAATAGTTACATTTAAAAGGTTTGATAACAATGTTCAATTCTCAGATAGAAACGTTTAAAAGTTTTCATAGTGATGTTCAAACAAGGCTTTCGTTGTGCGACTCGATTCGACGCATGCTCTCTCCACGCTCTTTGTTACGCCTGGCGGACCGCACGAAAACACGCCTATCTTCTTAGCCTGAAAATGTGAAATATATATATTATGTTATTGTAAAAAACGTTTATGACTATATACTTCTTAGCCTGAAAATAAGAGATATGTTTTGTACAGTCTGATTCAGGTGTTGCGACGTATTACCCAATGCACACATTTTAAGGAATGATTTACACTTAACCAATCGCCCAATTTTTCGACTGTCACAAATCGAAAGAGTTTGCAAACGACATTTTAAAAGGTGATGAAATTGAGCAACACGTTTCTGATAGGGCAGAAACTATTGTGGGAAAAGGATAAATTGCTCGTTACGAGTTAGACTATTCGTCAGGGTACAATAAAAGATACAGATATACATAGCGGTCTCGTAGGTCATTCACGAGATTTACTGTCACGAAAGTTATATATATAGTCTTGTCATGACTAAGCGTGACTATTTCTAAAGACTAGACCATGGATATAACACTTTGAAAAGCGTCGTAAGGTATGGTTGTTTGTACTTTCTGTTTATAAGTATGATTACAAATGAAATGTGTTCCATCCTTTATACTTATTTTCTCATAGGCATCAGTGATCGCATTCGAATTTTATCGGGACATTGTATCCCATATGGGGAATGAATTAAAGCATTTAGAATCAAATTGACATGTATATGAAAAGGAAATGTCTAATTGAATCATATATAGAAAGGAACTGTAAGCATAAGACGTTCGTTTGAGCCGTTTCCATCATGTTATTTTAATAACAAATTCATCCATGCCCTCTTTAAAATATGTTCAAACGAGAGACATATAACTATAGATAATACAACTAATGAATAAGTAGTAACATACCAATGGGTGTGTTTTATGAACAGTCTGGAACATACTGGGGAGGTGGGGCCGTCCGAAGTGGGTATTGGCTTTCAGGGATGTGAAGACACTGCGTCCACCATTTAGCTTCTGGAAATGTTCCTCGCATACATACTGTAACGTTGAATAACACGTGGTCGAACAATATAGTATTCGCATAGATACAGTAACAATCAATGCTTAAAATGCTGGGTAATTTTCTGAAAATATATTTGTCTGTCGTCTGCTTTCCTTAATCTTACACATCTGCTCAATTCTGTTGAGGAAAGATACTAAGAGTAGCAAACAGGTTAGATCACAGGCCAGCTGCCAATTACTTGGCGGCTGCCCTGGATCTAACCTTTCTTAATAAGCATGAAGTCAGTTTAAATACTTTAAGGGTAAACACATGCTAGAGAAAAGATAATATTCACATAGGTGCTGTTTACTCATATCGCACGCACTCGACATTGCATTTACGCTTTCATACTGTTTCGTCATATTGGTATTTCAAACTGAGACAAATTGAAAGCAAAAGCATACGAAAATATCGGTTGAAGATATGTTTTAAAGTCAACTTATTACGAATATCGTACCAGCATTGCGGTCCTCAAATCGAAGTTCTGGAAGAACTGTGTAATAAATATATCAATGGCCACCATTCCCTTCTGATCTATCTCCTCGACTTCTTGTAATATATCCAACAACCACTCAAAATGGCGCTGGCTACCCGTCACCCAGATAAAGTAAACCTGCAATAAAGAGCACAAGTGACCATTAACCAATCGCGACCCAGATAAAGTAAACCTGCAATAAAGAGCACAAGTGAGCATTTTCCGCTGCCTACCGAGATAAAGCTATCCAACAACGAGAGGCCAGAGTAAGCGTTGCCCATTGCACATATTCACTTGAAACTATTTTAACATTCTGCACCAAGAGTCCTGTTCATTTTCAAGAAAACCAAAAGCAGCTTATGTTGGGTTTGTGCAGAAAAAGTGCTGGCGCCCTCTATATGCACCCTTTCTGTGTCATGGTCAGTATAATACAACATTATATCAACTAGCGATGCTAACCATTACACTAATCTGAGATGACATGGCAGATCAATCATTTTCAATGGCAATATTGGCATGGAGTATTTCGAGTTAGAGCTAACATGAGGTTACCGTTATAAAGTTGAGCTGCTTTGTTGTTTTAAATGTTAGTTGGTAGGAAGATTATAGCGGATTCCCCTTTTCTGTATCAGAACATCTGTTTACAAACTAGCTTTTGACCGATTATAGGGAGCTATTTCTTCATCACGTAGAACAAAAAGCAGAAACACGAACACATGTTATTATCGCTAAGAGAACAGATGATTTACAAAACCCTTCAAGGCATTAATAATTGTTGTATTGAAACAGTTACACGCTTTCGATTTCCCCCAGTACTTCCAAAGTTTCCTAGTTACCATTGTTGAGAGTTGCACTGACACACATAAATTTGTTGTTGGATAGATAATAATTGATATTAATACTTCTAAAGTAGAACAGTTCTATAATGTGTGGTTCTAATTTTGGCCTGCAGCATTTCAATAGTTCACAATACAATGCATCATATCAGTTCGGAAAGATCTAGCATAAAAAAGGTGAATACAAACTTAGTCGATCATTTGGGTATAACCACTTTCTAAGTGCGTTTCAGCCGTGATTGTCCCCTATATGAGATTTCAAAGTCACTTCAGTCAGAGGTCGAACCAGCTTAAAGATAGCAACTTAATGATTCTGTTATATATAAACGCTACCAAATCGACCACAGAGATTGCCTTGGAACTCAACAATCTAGTTACCTTCTGACATCGAATCTTGTAGGTACTTTTAATGGAGGTCATGTGTACAAAGTCCTTCAAGATGGAAGCGTAGGGTGTGACCCCTATCCCGGCCCCTACTAGTATAGACACGTCATACGTGTACCAGTCCTGTTGTCCTGCTCCGTAAGGTCCATCCAGGAATAACTGGTAAAGTGTACAAGAAACATGAATAGGTTAGCTGTCGAAAAGAGCTTATATCATGTTCCCATGCATAAATTGGTATTTCAAAGTCAATGCGACATCAATAAAAGTTGATTATAATTTATCTAAGTCAGTGTTTTACATAGATAAACCGGATAATGATTTTGCCTATGGTCATTTATGAAATAGTTTGACTATGGTTAATACATCTACATAACACTTTGTGTATACATTATACAAGCAGGATAAGAAAATGAAGTTATAACTCTATGTGAGACGTTTTCTCATCTAAGTTACCATGAAATATTGTTGGATACTTTATATTTGTCGGCTGTCATTGCTTTGAACATTGACCAGTCACGAAATCTCATATTTGGGTATACGGTAACTATGTCAATGTGCTGCAAAGACTCTTGAACATACGACATAAAGACTGAATGTCTATGTTTCCAAATCATCCATAAAATACTACAATAAGTGAATGGTATTTATTGAGGTCTTTTTTACAAAAGAACAATGGGCTCTATATGGGCGAAATCTCTTTCAGCCACTAAGAATTCCGATATCGTCTGGTATAAACGCATTTTGATGGTGGTGTATAAGGAAACTGGTGACCAAACCATTTGTTACAATTAACATGATGCCTATTCTGATATGATGAAGATTTAAGCAATACCATTGGATAAGGACCGTCCTTCAGCCTTTCCGGATCGAAGATGTTCCTGAGGCCATGTGTCCAGGGTCCGACAGCCCGTATATGGACGGAGAGTGTATCCTCGTGGGGAGCGGAGGTCAATGTGAAGGGGTGGTACTCATTTCCGCCCAAACCAACACATGCGATACGAACCCACTGGCCGGACTTGTACTCAAACCGTGGAGGGCGTTTAAACTCAATAAACGTCACATCTGTAACGCAAGATGAACGGAAATGAACAAGCACAGAATATATCGGAATCATGAAGGGTTTGCACAAATCGTATGTTAATTGCAGTAATATCTAACCGGAACCGTATTTCCTTCAAACGAGAAGAGACCTTAGCCTGTTGAATTTGGGAAAATATTTCATCGCTAAAATTGCTAAATTTGCAAGCCATAAAAGCTTGTGTAACTTAACATGTTTGGGACTACACAACACACACATAAATAAAACAAATATACATATTCAACATTATTTTGCACCAACGATTGTCCGAAAAGAAAAGAAATGTTATAAACAATGCATAAATATCATAATTTCAAGCAATATTACCAATTATCTAAAATACAATTCTTCATTTTCTACGTATTCTTCTTCCAAAAACATGAACACGTATTTTTAGAAAGATTTCCCCACCTGAAATGTTTTAATTTGAGCTCTCTAGATAGCATGGCAGGTCAGACTCTACCCACTGGCCTGTGATCTAATCTGTTTGCTACTCTGAGTATCTTTCCTCATCAGAATTAAGCAGGTTTTTAAGGTTTTGGAAAGCAGGCGAGACGAAAATATACTTTTAGAAAATTACGCAGCATTCTAAATGTTTCGTGTACAACACATACAAAGAAGAAGCGCAGTGTGATTTAGACTCAATGTTGATGTTACATACCCGACGCCAGATTCTCCGCTCGGACTATCTTGATTTCGATCCTCTTTCTGCTCAAACTGACCATCTTATCAACGATAAACAGGACAGCAGGACCGACGAAATACCAGTAAAACAATGGCTTTTGTACGATCATGGACGCTCCGTGTAGGAATATCAGCAGGTACAACACGGCAATCAACTATATATCAGAATAAAAATATACACATTAACCCTTATAGTGCTGGAACCGACTTCATGCTTATGCAAACAGGTTAGATCCAGACCAGCCGCCAAGATAATTGGCGGCTGGTCTGTTATCTAACCTGTTTGCTACTCTGAGTATCTTTCCTTATCAAAATTCGGCAGATTTTCAAGGTCATGGTAAGCAGACGACATAAAAATCTTTTTTCAGAAAATTACCCAGCATTCTATTAAATTGTATTCTTAGTAAATTCATCAGGATCGGTATACACTTTATTAATTGTGTACCTTTGTCATCATATACGTATCAAAACGTAAAATAAAAAGACAGGAAAAGTTTTTTACGACAACACTGATGCGTAATCAGCGAGTCTAATTACGACAGCAGTTCACAAGTTTATAATGCCTGGATTACAAAGCAAACAACCTCTTCTTTTCGATATGGATATCATTTCCAAGCTCTCAAAACGGCATTGTCTATCATAGTCCCCATTATTCTTTGTAGTTCGGTTATTTTGGCCATGTTCTGAATAACATCACCACAACATAGCGGTGATTATATTGGTTTTTTTTCTTAAGATGAAGTTTAAAAACAGCTTTAAACATAATATAAAAAATACCTGAGATAAAGCAAAATAGATAGAACATTGCAGGAATTTCATGGGAAGTAATTACAATCATTGTTTGTGTTTGTAATATTTGTTATGAAACAAACTGGACTCGAAACCACAACCATGCCGACGTTGCCCTATCTTTGTGTCTCTGAGTGATAATACCAAAGTTATGGTGTGTAACGTTGTCTTGGCGAACCCTTCCGACCAATAGCAGCGAGGCCAGAACTTACAAAAAGTGGTTATGTATAGCCATCCATATAGATATGCCATATCAGTAAAGGATTTCACTGTGCTATAGAATGTACAATGCACATATGTATCATACGACAAAGCCTGCTTTTCGTAAGAGAGAACCCATGTTCATGTATTTAGGACAGACACATCATCAATGCATACTTCGTTGATATAACAAACCTGACGTCGAAGGCGTAGTTGATTCAATTAAGGAACCAGTGGGATCTTTTGGTTCCATAAAACCATACCTTATGTGAAAGCCAGAAAGCACTGAATATAAGACGTCTGGATGTTTGTGTGGCAAATATATAGATGATGTAGACTACAATCACCAAAAGGATCCCGGTAACTCCTGTAATGTAAAATAACACGTTGTGGAATTTTTTATCCGGCATTCATTCACACAACATTTCCTTAAGGTTTTGAGTAAGGTTTACGTGTCATTCAGTTTTACTACAACAACTGTTTAAATCATGGACTACAGTCTCGCAGGGTTTTGAATTGGGGGGCTGGTAATGCTGTCATTAATATTTCATTAAAATCACTGCGACTTTAATCTGTTATGTATTTCTTAGAGTAATGCTTTATTTGACGCGCGTCTTTCGTGTCATATTTGCATTAGTTTTGTTACGTTGGCTACTTCATTACTAAAGACTTCATTATCTAATAAGATATTGTTAGAGTTAAACGAATCCGATTCGGGTTAGCCGTGACCTTGCAGGTTTGCCCAGTAATATAATAGAAACACCAAAGAGACGAACTGTGTAGATCATGAAAGGGCCATCAACAACTAGTCTGACCCTAGTCTACATTTTATTTACATAACTAAAATATTGTTGATACGGATTTCAACACCATACAAAAAATAGTCAAGATTTTGACATTCAAGCATACCTGTCACGTTCTGGAAAAACCAAAAGTTCAGCGAAGGAAGCATGTCTGCCCTGAAATACATACAATGCATCGTAATGAAGTATACCAGAATTAAAACATTAAAACATCAATATTTCGGTAACAAAAGCAATGGCGTAGTGTCAAAATTTCTAGATTCTTTAATTTACAACACTTTGACAATGAAAAACATAACACTGTATTATGTTTTACCTACCGAAACACGACTGTATCAAACATACACAGATATTTGGTTGGCTGCATTGCAAGGTTGTAGAAATTGAACCCGTAACCCAGAACGTGGACAGCTGTAACGAGAGAAACAAACAAACTTAAAAGTGGTTGTTTACAGAGGAGAAAAATTGAAGGCCTTAAATGTCGTTAAAACAATAAAAAGATGTTTAAAAGGTTAATAATTTTCTTTTTTTTCCATTGAGGATTAAGTTCGCTGGCTTCTAAAGACAACAGTAGAAAGCCAAAATAAAAACACAAACAACTGCAGAACGGGCAGGCCTCAATTTAACAATTCAAAACTAGTATCTCGATTCACGTTGAAACTGAACAGTTGTTGAAAAAGGCGAAATAAACAAGACAAACCTGTGAAGAAGAGTGCTGTCCATGCCACCACTTTATGAAAGGAGACGATGGAGTCGAAGGGAACATAAAGGTTCAGGAAGGTTGCCCGTAGGAAGGTGGTTGTGTTACGTAACATGGTGAGAAGGAGGAGAGAGAAACTGAACGCCATCCCTGCCGAGGCTCCCCGAGTGATGCTTATACCGTAACTCATTAACGCTCGCAGTCCGCTGTGTTCACGCTCCACTAAGTAAACTGGAATAGAACAGAAATAAACACACTCTTTATTGACGAGTACATAGCTCAAAGCTCTGTTAATATTAAATGAATACAATTGCAGGAATAAGACATATTTCGTAATGTTTTGTGTGTGTTTTCTTTTCTTTTTGTAATCGTATTTGTTTTACCAAAAAGGTCGCATCTCAGTCCTTTGTCAACGTTAATAAGACCGAAAAGGGAGAAATATTATCAGTGTTAACTCTATTTGTCGAAGTACAAGGGTCAAATTTCCACATTGATTTTGTAGATAATAATAACCTTTCCTCCATAAAAAAATAGTATGTAGTGATTGTTGTTATCAAGATAACATTGATATACATTTATCATCGTGACTGCCATGGAGAATGGTTGGAATTTACACAAAGACCCATGACCACATAATAACAAACAGCCAAGTCCATTATTTAAATGTCTTGCCTAAAAACAATGTTTTATAAGTTTTAGAACGACACAAATCTTACCATTATTATTGCCCTATCACATGTAGCAAACCATAGACATTCACGGATAAAAGTGACCCCGGCAAGGGCAACATACAGCATACGATTAACTTACAATAAAATCTTTCTGCAAACACTGCAGCACAAATACCGAAGAAGATCAACAGGAAGAATATATGCTGGCGGTTATTCTCAATAAAATGCTTGAGTCTCCTGATTTTGGCCTTCAGTGGGGAATAGCTCTCTCTAATGGCCATGAATCTACAACAAAGAATTGACCTTTTCTAACTAAGAAGATATGAAAAAGAAAGCACATATAATTGTCCAACAACTTGCAAGTACACATGAAGTGAGATCGTAATGAAATATTTCACAACAACCTGGTAACTATTGCAGGTCAGACACATATCTAAGACATTGATCTACATTGTGCATGCCATGCATGTTGATTCAGTCAAACATATATATTTCATTGGTTGATGTTTGCTTAACCGAAACAATAGAACAATGGTATTTCAAATTTGTAAACCATAGAACAAACTGACAACCATGTAATGTGATTAATACCAACGTGCACTTCAAATATGCGAATCATGCTGTCTGTAGATTTATGGAAAAGTACTTTATCTTTCCAAACTTGAAAAGAATCAACAAGTAATTACTTATAGATAACACAATTCCAAAATAACAATATAACCATATATACAGAGAAAACAGACGTTGCGAAGCTCATCTTTTGCAAATAGTGAAAGGGGAAAAAAGAGTGTAAGATGAGGTTTGGTCATTTATTATAAAGTTTTTATAAAAAAAAACTGGTATGAGATGTCAACATAGTTGTGATTATTCTTTTAACTACCTGCTGCTGAAATAAGGTATGAGGACCAATAAAACTAATTGTTTTACAGTAAATTTCATGCGTATAGGTGTATGACATTACTTGATCTTTCTGTCCGATCCACCCGTCTCCAGAGAGCTAAGCTCGCTGTTAAGTATGGACGCCATGGATGAGTCGGAAGCGCGATCCCCTTGTCCAGCCGATGTACGCTTACGAGCCTCCGCACTAGACAAATGAATTAATAATAAGAAGTGTGATGCAATAGCTCATGAAATACAGAGTTTACTTTTTTAAATGGTCAGAAAATAATTAGAAATAAGTTTCCAGTTCAAGTATAGAAAAATAAAATAGGAGCTAAATTCCATTGTATATCTTTCTGCATTCTTTATGTTGCAGGTAGGTGTCATGTTGATACATAATAAAGAGAAGAATTATCTAGTTTTGCTCTATTAGCATGCCAACCATCAGCCTTACGTTGCATTTTGGACAATTTCTGATTTTTTCAAAATCTTTATACAGAAATGAAAAACGAATTAAACAGACAGTGTTGCCATATGTGATCAACATTAATCAATTAATAGGAAACTGAGGCTTCCAAGATTTCTGGAATCGTTTACTTAACTATTAGTTTTATTATATTGAAACAGTGTTGCCTTCCTTCGTATGGTCTCTTAATACAACGTTTCATTGTAAATCGAAATAAGGCAGAAACAAATAATGTTGTCATTTATTGTTGAAAAATAAAAGATATTAAAAGACTGAACAAGACAAAATAAGAAAAAAATGTTAAATAACAATACCTAACAACCTTATTGTGTCGTAGCTGTAACATTTCAAGATCTTTATTTAAAATATAAAGGTAGGCCCAAAGATTTAATCGCGACAGTATACTTAAATGAAAAGATATATATTTGCTGTGTTTCAGAATATAACACAAATTTGAATACTAAGACATATTTATACAGAATTGCTTTGTCATGGCAATATTCGTCTAAATACCAATTAGTCATAAAACAAAATTTGTTTCAAAGGTCTTAAAAACTATGAACTAATCTTGAGAGTTAAGAACATTAGCGTAAGACATCTTTCTATACGTAAAGTACTAAAATGAAACATATTGTGAGAATGACTTCACTAAGAAAGCTTTCTGACACAGAAATTTACCCATACCCGACAAACATCTTACCTGATTCACTTTTACAATAGAATACTTATAAAAGACTTCGTTTCGAAGATAGGAATTGCCCCATATACTTCAACTTGATAAGTCTTGAATACCCATAGGCGGATAAGTTGAATTGTGTTTATATGAAATTGTCAAATAGACTCTTCTTAATGAATGGACGCAAATTAGCTTTCTTGAAATCATAAATCGAAAATACAAAGGTCCGTTACTCGTTTATTATCGGAAACAACTAAAATGGTAAAATGTATTAATAGATATGGATATTTGTCAAAGCATGACGGGTAACAAAGCTAGAAGGTTACAATAAGCATAAATACAACCATATACCACAGATCCAGAAACCCAAAGCTTTATTTTATGAACCCATAAAGATGTAACAAGTTGATGTTATAGTAAAAGACACATACGTACGTGAGAGAAATGTGACACTTTTGCTACTAAGTTTTCACTTTTGTTCTACTAACACATAGGGAGGGGTTCAGGGGTTAGACTTGGTCTGTTCAACGTTATCACTGTTTAAATGATAATAAAAATGATAATAATACGAGACCTGACACCGATTTACGATGTTTTCAACAATGTTTCAATTATACCACGACAATCAATGCATCATTTAGCAATTCCAAACCAGTACCGCTTGATATGCCTCCCTCTCCACTCACACTCTCTCACCACGTAGACATCGGTGATTTTGGAGAGTAACATGTAGAGTATGTCGAAGCCGTCTTCTAACGTCCGGAAACATATTGACCAAGCAGGGTTTTCCGTCTTTGAGCCTTTGTATTTAAAGTGTTACACGACCAATGTAATGATCTTATGCTGATTGAAACATGATAACGGAACCGATTTCGTTCACATATCCAGTAAAAACAGATGCTTATCAGGCGGGGTTATCACGTGACCAATGTTTACGATCTTGCGTCCGAGCGATAAAAAATACCTAACCCGTCTTTGGCGCGGTCATCTTGCTCGGACAAACAGTGTAATATCGTAAACATTTGTCACATGATTCCCCGCCCTCATATCTGAATGTTCTAACTATGTTAAAAGCATGTAGGTTTAAGAAAATATAGCATATAAGGGTAAGTGTTATTAAATCCTAATGCGATAATGTTATAGATAATAGATATAGATTATAGACTGTTAACTACAAGGTTAAAACTTAAAGTAGAGAAAAAACTAACAAGCGATATCAAGTTGCCTTATTCAGATATTGCTAAGCTATATAGGGACAATGAATAACAGGTGCGTTCTTTCGAATTGAATAGCCATAGTTACCAAAACAAACGCTGTATGCGTTCATGAAGCATATATAAACTTTTATGGCTATACTTAAACGGGAACATTGTACTCTTACTTTTAACAGGTGTATGCATTTCCCAAAATATGTGTCCCAATCATATTGTGGCGCCTAAAGGAATTGAATCAATAAACATGAGTAGCGCCGTTTGTATATTAAGGGTTCCGATTTCATTTTACGAAAGATTATGTTGTCCAAAATTCTTCATAAAAAAGATACGTTTTAAAAGCATATACGCTGCAGATTGTGGCTTTTCCCCAGTAATTAAATAATATTCAATCACAACTTCGACGAACACATAAAAAATGTTAAACTTAACATTTTGAACATTTATATGGAAATTACCTTGCAAACATAACTCAAGTTTTGAAACAAAGGTCTTCAATTAAGACACTCTACCTAGAGGTTTGGGCGAATATTTAATATGTGATTTCAGTATTACCCGGTTATTATCTGGAAATATTCACACAATAAAAGCATTGCATTATTCAATAATATTTAAGGAATAATTGAGTTTAAAAGGCTAAATGTATTAGCGTGTAAAATCAGTATCTAAAAGAGAGCTGTACATGTCGACAGAAAATCTACACAACGCTTGAGCTCAACTCAACTAGTCTCTATAAAGTCTCTAAACGAAAGCGATATCGACCTAGAAATTCTAAAGTAAAGATTCTATCTACAATCTATATATCTGTTACCTATGAGGTTCGTGGTGTTCACGGATCAAAGAACTGAGAGTTCGGGGACTGTTAAAATCAATTCGTTAAAATAAATATAACGTTTTTATTGCAACATAAAATTCGCGTAATATTGGTGATTGGTCCCTTGTGCTAAATACAACACCCACTAATACCTACAACCAACATTCACACTTAGAACTGATTAACAAACTATCCGACTATATATGTGGATAGAGTTAAAACGGGAATAAACCAGTACCATGGGATCAATTTCATTTATTCCTTTTAAAGATAGTTTGTGATTGACCCAAGTTGTAACAAAAAAGTAAATTTCTCGTGTAAAAGTCTGAAATATCTTTTTATGTTAGAATGTGTATAAACCATCGTTTCTGGCAGTGTTCTCTTTCGCCCCGAGGGTTTCGTTAATCTTGTGAGTTTACATTCAATCGAAATAGGTGTAAAAGGATTCTCTTTACATGAAACGAGAACGCTGTATAAAAACGTACATAACTTATTCTGTGACAAATCATACAATTTACAAGTTACAAGTCTTTTATTGTACATAGAGGCATCGGGCCCATCATACCACATATATCATACAACACATTACATAAGTCTATAGTTGTGATAATCGTTCGTTTCCTTCGAAAAGGACGCAATCACAGCTTGTTACAGGAAGAAATAACGTCTTCTTGGGAGGAAGCTAAATGAATTTAAGTAAGTAAATATTTTTAAAGACAGAGGTCATTGTATTTGATGATTAAAATCGCCTCCATCAAGTATACCATTCTTAACGAAGCCAACAAGTGAGACCTGTGGTATGTTAGTATTTCTTTTCTAAAATAGGTGTGTAACCTTTAAGATGTATTTAATCATACCGAATGACATTACCGTAAGGGGACACTTTGGATTAAAGAGTGCTTCAAATAACAGGCCCTGTGATATATTTTTGATTGGTTAGTTTTGTTAATTTTATTTTGGATCCTCAGGAATTAGCATCCCTTGTATGTAGCCGTGCACAAGTGATATTCTTTTTGACCCAGTTTACCTTTATATTTACCATGACTTGGTAAAAATATTCGTATTTTAGTCGTACCCACCTTTTCCTAAGTCTTCCGCTCAGATTTCTCCACGAACTAAAGGCGCAATCACTTTTATTTGAATAAAAACTTTTCAAATGTACCTTTTTAACATTTTAAAACTTGTGATGTGAAACATTCATTGGGGATGGTATACTTTACAACAAGCGAGATGTAAAACGTAATAGACGTATACACATACTTGAAGCAACATTTTTGGATTTATAAATGCAAACTATAAGTAAAGATAAAAGACAATGTCATGCAATCATGCAAGCTTCGGTCCAAGTCCTATTTCCCGAATGTTATATGAGCTAGGGATCAACTTCGGTTAACACAGAGTGATTATAAACAGAGTATCTTCTAAATAAACTATAAATGATAACCCTATAAAACATAAAACATAAAACATGCAAATTGTTTTGTCAAAGATACAAAAGTAACCCACACATCAGTAAGAGATACAGATGTATTATCAAAATAAACCAGGTTCGTATTAAGACCTGGAAATGAGATCGCTTGAACATACATAACGGATGGGGAATGCTTGGCGACTTGTACAAACATAATCAACAAACAAATAGACTTTCAAATACACTTTTCTTGAACTTATGATAGTTCAACCGCAGGCCATCTTTCCCTGGTCTTATGTAATCAGATTTGCGAAACCACTTCCTTATTCGAAAGACCCCAAAAGATGTTAAAGCCAATGAGATTTAAAATCCTTGTCATTTATAAAGTATTTACCCGTAAAAAGAACATTACTTTTGACAACAACAATTCAAAACATATAAATCAATTTTCGTCATCTCTTCGTGAAGGCAATTCGTCCTTTCGTGTATTATCTGGGTTCGATGAACTCTGATGCTGATTATATAGAACAGGGAAAGATGAACGTTACATTACACTATAACACAAACTGTAAAAGTTAATGTACAGAGAATGTGGCATATCATGGTAATATTCATGGTTGTCATTTAACTATAAGATAAAACCTTAATGTTAGTTATCTTTCAAATCGTCTCACCGACATGGTTGTAAAGAATACCAATAACATCAATCGTATCAACTCGGCAATCCCCGTCACAAGTCTGTAGATATTCCTCGTAGGCAGTACATGAATACACCAGAAATCCTGGGGTAAATCGCCTTATTTCCGGCGGATAACGCAAAATGTACATAGGCACTAAATATGTATTTAAATACACACCAATTGGTTATATATCACAATTGAATGGTTTTTTTTTTACCCTTTTCATTAAAGATGATCATATCAACACATCTTTGTTTCATAATTTGTCAATCGGCTCTTTTCGGCAATCCCCGGCTTGTGCCGGGGATTTCCGAGTAGATACGATTGCAAACGGACATGCCCTTCGTTGCTGACCTACTTTCAAAAATGGCTCCCCATTACCTCCGAGGTTATTTTAAGAAATGGCCGAGGTGTTCCGAATGCAATAACCTATCTCTTGGAAGAAATACAGAATTAAGCCGTGAAAATTCACCTCTTATCTGGACCGCTGGATGAAGATCTGTCATAAAAAGGTTTAAGGACACGTATTCCAAAACCTACAAACATGCACGTGATACTATGGTTCCTATATTATTATTTTCGGGGACATACAAGAGGAATAAACTCGTGATTTATGTTTTCTCAATCTGAACACATCGGGTCTATCCAATGAAAACACCTTTGAAATAATATGGATGCTGTCATATTGTTTCCCGCGGAACGAAGTTACTTCACTTTCGTTTTCAAAAGTAGATCTTAAATGCGAAATCTAAAAAGTCGTTCAATTTGATTAAGGTAACAACTATATATGTCACAACTTATAATTTCACCATTTCGTAAGAGTAACCTTTTAAAAAAAAAATTAAAAAGGATGTCCAACACTTCAATATACATTTGACTACTTAACGTGCACGCTTAGAAAAGGTATAATACGCCGGGGCCGAGTTATCCGAAAAATTGTAACCCTACACTTATATCCGAGGTGTATTTCTCAGCTCACGGAAATACCCGATTAGTTCCGATTGATGTTTTCGTTGTAAAGGTGATATTTGCTTCATGAACCTCATCTTGAATCTAACATGCTCCATGCATTATATTTCCTTTCATTTAAGACATGCATTGCTATCAGACTATCGATCTATTGCTCGATATAGATTAATAGATCAAGACAATGTTTGATATCATTGAAACATATTCAAATGTTCAAACGTGTACTTCAGACTTAACTCTAGGAGTTTTGTAACTTATCATGAACAATTATAGGAGGCTGAACCGATTAATCACCATACAGCATTTATACTGCCGTCAGATCTTGATACATTTTAAGGCTGATTCCGATTTCTGATGACTTACTAGCAAGCAACATGCATTCTGTATGTTTATATAACGTAACAGGTACATATATCTTCATTCACCAACCTACACAGACTTACTTGAACATATTTGTTATAACAGTAGAAAGTCGCCGAAGATTGCTAACGCTGCCAGAGAAGGAACGTATTAGTAATAATGGTTCTTGATAAAACAATAAAATACTATTCAATCTCGTTTGGAACGACCGCTCTTAACACTTTCCCAAACAACAAATGTTCGACTGTCCCAAATTGAAAGAGTTTCCAGACGACAGTTCAAAATGTGATGAAATCGGAAAATTATCTTCTGATAGGGCAGAAGACATTGTGCGAAATGGAAAAACTGCTCGTTACGAGCAATTTCTCCTTTTCCCACAATGTTTTTTTAAAGTCGCCTGCAAGAAAGTCGCCAAATGTCGTTATTGTTTTTGAAAGGGTTAATCAGTACGTGAAAAGTTAATCAATCCATATAGAAGACAAGTCATTCAGAAAGCTCCTATTGATGATTCTAAACAACTGGTGTCCTTACTAGGCCGTGTGTTGTCTTACACACCATGAATATGTCTCCCTTTTGTATGGTCGCTTGAATAAGATTGACTGTATGTTCAAATGATGGAATTATATAACGAAAGTAGCTATCTCCTTTAATTGTCTTTGGCATTGTTTTTTTTAAATTTTGTATACCAAAGACTATGGTGTCCTATCTTACAATATTGTTCATCTCAAAATCAGAATACATCGTTGCTCTCAAGTTTGACAGCCGTAAGGCCCTATCTACAATAATTGGTATAGTAAAGTGATACGATATTCCCGCACGAAAAAGAACGTTTGCTATTCATAACATTCCATGTTATATACAACCTGTTAAGGTAGGTTTCCTTGATTCATAACTGAAATTGTAATATATTAATGTCCAATACTTCTTTACCTCTGCAATTGTTAAAGTTATGATTATGTCAACCTGTAAATCAACAGTTATGTTATATTAAGCTGTAAATAGAAATTCTTATTATTTTGCTGAAAGAAATCGTCATTAATACAATTACTATTGGAACAAATGGTCATTAAGAATTTGAAAGTGTTCGCTTTATGAACGTTTTAAATTAAGAGTCCTTAGTTGATCTAGTTTGAAGGTTAAAATGTTTAGGCACAGAATACTATTTATATATTTTAAAATTTAATTATTTTACATCGCATGCGATGGGAGCTTGAATCTTATTAAATTTACTCTCGATGACTGCTTTCTATATACTACACAAGTACTCCTGCCAACGGATACTATTCCACGACCCTGAGTACAAGAGGCCGACGGTCTAACACTGCATCATTGTCGACCACCTAACACATATTTATAAAGTTATACTTTTTAAACAAAACAATCAAAGACAAATATGTTAACCTACCTCTTCTTCCTTTCCTCTCCCCCAGCAGGTATGTAGTTTTTACATCCCTTCCATTCTAGCCCAGCGTTCCAGAGTTTGTCCGTGTGTGGGGACAGTATGGTACAGAACTGGTTAAAGTCTATGGCATCATCACTTGTTATTCCCTGCTGCTGACAAATAGACTCCACCAAATTCTCGATTTCAGGTTTCGTCAATGCACTGTTCGCCATCTCTAGAAGGGAACTGTTGGGAAATGATTTGAGGATATTCATCTTTTATATTTTTCGATGATTTTCCGAGATACACGAATATCAATAGACTAGTATGGAATAGGATCTTATGTGGAAATCCTTAATTTATTTTTTAAATTTGTTTCTTATCTTTCGGGAAATCCTATCGACCGACCTAGATTTCTTTACGATCGTCACTTTGAACTACATACAAAGGGTATGAAAATTAACCTTTTTCTCTGATTAATTGGAAGGGACTGTTGTGGCAAAAGAAGTATTTGTCGGAAAGGATAATTTCTTTTACCGTCACTGTGGTTTAAAAAGATCTTACTAGTTACATTTATACGTTGTACTTTCATTTCCGAAGACCATTTTAAAGTAAATGTCTCACAGGGATTAAAGAGGTCGAAAGTTAATCAATAAACATGTATCTATGAAAACTAAACGTTTGATAACTAAATGAAATTCTTTCTATTATTTTACCCTTGGATAACCTGCAAATATTGAGATCGGTTTTGCATAATTTGATGGTTAACTTGTAAAGTACCTTACAAGCGTTGGCATAGTATGTCACAAACTTACAAGTGAAAGTTGTAAAGGCAATAACGAAGGTAATAGGCCGCTGAAAGACGTCATCACATCCGTTTAGTAAAAACCACTATCGTTGACTGATAGTTTATAATGTATATATAAGAACCTGCATTTTTCCTTTAACGTTATACATGCTTCTAAATTTTTACGATATATCTACATGTACACACATTACACCTGCTTTACCAGTTTGTACCTTTCTTCTTTATGTTAAACCAAGTTAAACCATATTTTCGAAGTTGTATCTCTTGATAACAATATTCATTGTCTCGTCACTAACAAACTTGGTAGTCTCGTCACCAATAAGCTGAAGGTCTTGATCACCTCACCTGAATAGTTTGAACAGCTCATCTTTGTCGAGCGTACCGCTGTGATCTAAATCGAACATGCGGAATAACGTCTGCAATTTGTTCTCCCCAGAACCTTCAAATTAAACAAAAGGACGTGCGAGTAAAGATGTTAATAGATTTCCAATGGAACACTTGAATAAATGGTTGGATAGTCATTGTCTAAACGGTTTATTTGCCTTAGGCGTTGGAAAGTGAACATAACGATATTACACAATTATTCTCTATTTTTCCTGTCAATGGTGATTGAAAAATTGTAAGCTTAAGAACAAAGATATATCGATATCTAATGAACAAAACATGGTAAGCACAACGAGTATGGTCGAACTCCCATTGTACTTAAGGGTGGCGCTTGTAACGAGTACACACAATATAGGGAAGCAATACAAAAGTTGGCTATACCCTTAACCACGATTTACCTTTAGAGAGCATGACGATGGCGTTGAGGAACTCCCTAAATGAGATGTAACCGTTTTGATCGACGTCCATCAAGGCAAACATGTTCTCAACAAACTCGGAATTGGGTTTCATAGCGAGTGCCGATGCGAACTCTTCCTGAAAAAAGGAAATACATAACTAAAATCAGTCATGCACTAATGTGTTGGAGTGATTAGTGTTCACATATTCCTAGAGGACAACCTGTCAAACACTAAGTGAACGGAGCACTGGAGTCGGCTGTAAGTCTATACATAACATGTAAGCACTTAAAGTCAAAGAACGAAATGAAATTCTAAAGGAATTATTTTGTCGGAAGGCCTAGATAATTCAGTCTAAAATAACGGAATTGCAGATACCACGAAGCACATATTCGAGACTTTGAGCGTAATCACCATACCTTTGTAAGCTCTATTTCCAACAGCTCAGCGTTTTGTCTCGTCTCTACCTCGCCTGTATCTAGTGTAGGATCATAGTCCATCTGGAAAGCCTGTGGAGACAGTAGAATATATTTGATGCTTAAATACGTGTGATATGTGCTTGGAAAGGCATTACAAGTAATAAAATATAACCATAAAACCTTTGGATTCGTGATACATTTGTTTGTTTGTTTTTCAGAATCTTGATTTAATTTTTACTTCGCTGAATCATCTCAGTTAGTCGTTATGTGCAAAAATATTGATAAAAACGCATAGCTTGCTACGGCTAATATCCATGTTTCATTGAATGAATATATCTTCCATTGTCTATTCCCAAAAGGTCATCCCATTTTATGTTTTACTATAACATACGGGTAAAAGCAACCTCTAGAATGCATATGTACAGGAAAAGACAAATGTGTCATTTAAGAAATGTTCAGTTCCGGCAGCTTGGATAAATTTGTAAAGAAATTCCGTAGTCCGTAATAACAAAACGCCGTCGTCAAGAAGTTGACGTTACAGAAGGTCGATGGGTTAAATCTTTTGGGTCACGATACTGGTTATCAGGAAAGCCGCAAACATCTGAACAATTGAAAACGACACCAAATCACAATCCATCATACATAGTAGAATGAGCCATTGGTCTATATCATACAAAAATAGTACCTCAGCAAAGACGGTTTTAAAGAATCGTTCCAAAAGCTGGTTCCGCTTTCGCCTAGTAAACGCTTTCTTCAACATATATTTCAGTTTCTCCTCTGTGATATCAAGCGAGCAACCGGCGTCATTGAGCGTGTACTTCAGTGCGTCCACAAACTGGTTCCTGTGTTCCTCGTTTGTAAACTGGAGAATCTGTGGAGCATACACAACAGAAATGAGAGTCTAACTATTCAATGGTATTTTACATGTAGACACCTAAATCAAAATGGCGTATAACACCTCTATTCAAATAAACGGATATACGACCTTTTTGTTTGTTTTGTTGATCAAACAATGACATTTTGTAAAACATGTATACGTGGCAAATTTAACATTTACAAAATTTGCAATTCTCTTTTAACACTCTATCTTTTAAAGGTGTTCAAAGAATGCAGTCACGTGAGATAATGGAATAAACAACTTCGTTGACTCCTGTTGAACTAATACCTTATTGAACCCAGTTTTCGATATATCTTCCTCTAAGGTATTCTAGTAATAAATGATAACAAGAAAAGTAAATCAGTTTTTGAAACGAGAAAAATCTCGAATCAATCTCAATAATAAGTTGTTCGGACGTTTTCGCATTCAACAGCATTCATCAAAGTTAACACCCATTCAATTCATGTAGGTGTGGGTCACTGTAAATAATTTTGATGGGTATTATGATAAACGTCACGTTCTACAATGCCCTCTTTCGCGACTATTACGTGAAATTGATAATTTGTTTAAACAGGGATTAATTCTATATAAACAACCGTGTGAAACAAATGACGTATGTATTTTTTTCTCGATGTGAACTAATCGGTTAAACCCAGACGATATGTGCCCTATCAGAAGATTATTTCCCAATTCTATCACATTTCTAAAAGTCGTCTGCAAAATCTTTCAATTAGGGACAGTCGTAAATTTGGTGTTTGGAAAAGGATTAAACATCTTGCACTGCGTAATGATAATAACAAAAATGAAAGGGTATAATATCATTTTGTAAAACATGGCCTAGAAATTGCATAAGTATACGATAAGAGCATCAACTTGACCAATTTTTGACCATCTAACTAGCTTATTGATGATGAACGTACCACATCATACTCCTTGGGGACCTTGATGAGACACATGTTCCTGTGTTTGTTGGAGCTGAGTGTGATGTGGACATGTCTCAGACCGATTAGATCTAGACCCCGTAATGTCTTCCCCCGGAGATTGAGTATCAAAAGTTTGTACTCAAACTTGACCCTCACCACGACAGGCCGGGATTCGTTACTCTCCACCCACTCCATCGCCTTGTGCTGACTGATAGACTCTGTGGGAAAATAAACCTTCTCTGTCAAACCCAAACGCTGTATGTTCTTCAGTTTGATGTAATTAATACGCAAGTTAAGCATTGAAAGAAAATCTAAATAAAAATACATTTATCGCAGGCAAAATATAAATGTGCGTTGAAAAGACTACGTTCATCTTCAGGTTAAACATCTAAATCAATTATCTGGATTCCAATTACATTGTGCTTCTTATGAAAAATTATTTCCAAATCATTCCTGCTATCTTAAGGTTTGAATTTGAGACAATGAAGTAATACGAACGTGGCAAATTAAAGGTCATCCTCATCTTATTCATTCCCAGAGCGTTTTGTTGAACAATTGTACAAATTCTTACTAATAGAAACAAACATCTAGAAATAATCTAAAATATAATCAATGTCATAAGGTAAATGTGTAAATAATGTAGAATGGAGCACTCCTGGTCTTCTGTTTACTCGTTTGTTCGTTCCGTTCAGTTATTCCTTACACGTAAACCAAACCGCAGTCGTGCATTACTCGTGCATGATACAAAAGTCCCTACAATAGTATGATAGGATAATCTCTATTTCTTGATAAAAGCTTTGGTCGAAATATCAAAAGAAAAATAGGCATTCAGTTCTCCGTTTAGACGGAACTAATCAAGTAAAGGTTGTAATTGATTCTGACCAACAATTATACATGTACTGCACCTTTAACTAATGATGCATGATAGAGGTAATCTAAGTAGTAATCGTTAGTTATATCTCATCATTGAACAATCATACAATACAATTACAGCATAAAATGTCATTTCATAAAAAATACAACACCACTTCTTTATAAAGTAATAAGAGATGAATCTAAATATTATAAGATAAAATCATCGTAATTCAAGGTTAAAAGAAATTGACCCATTTTAAAAATTGAATTATAACAATAAAAAGAAATGATACAAAACAGAAAATGAACTATATGTTGATTACATGTTATTTATGATACAAACAGTATCGACTAATGGTGTTCTTTGCGCAAAATGGTTTTCAAAATATGTTTGAATTGATTTAGATCAATATACATTTCCGATGTAAATTATTGCTTAATGACGTTGCTCTGTACTTATAAAACCGATATATGTTATTAAATATCTGCGTTTAATATTCCAATACATGTCTATGAAATATCTAGGATAATAAATAGTTGTTTATCAAATGTGATACAATTGTTACAAAAGTAAATAAATGGATACAACAAAAGAAAAACAAAAGAATTAAACATCATCCAGGTAAATTGGTAGAAATTGAAAAACAAAAGGTTTTAAGAAAGGATAAATGATGACAATGTACAATAATAGACATATAACGACGTTTTAAGACTAAGCACATGAGGAACATATAAGTTTATTATACAAGAAAGGTTCTAGGATTCAAAGAAAACAAGTACATCTAGAGCGATTTCAAACTACAAGGAATCCTTTGAGCCAATTCATCGGACTCATTCAGAGTGCTAACAAGCTCTTCTTCATATAAAGAAAGCATCCATCTTCTGTTGTGCTTTTTCAGGTTTGGTAATAAACTATCAAACTTTAATCAATCTTTTTTTATTGCTGATTAATTAATTTTGGTATTGTTAAAGAAATCTACCAGAATTAGCTTTAGCATGGTTTATCCGTTGTGAATAAGATATGATTCATCAACTACCTTCTCAACTCGACGTTCTACCCTAGAAGAACAAAGCAAAGCTTCAAAGAACTCGAAAATCCTTCATGTATGATTCAGACCCGATAAGGCAATATTGTGAACTTCCATACTGCTGCACATATAGATATCAACAGTTTTCTACAGCCGTAATAGGCTGTACCCAAACATTCAAATATGCGAACCGTTTTAATTTAAAGCAATGGCAGACGGTCAAATATAGCAAGGAAAAAATACTCATTTTACTTGGTATTCTAAAATTGCTATTACGAATCAAGTTATTCTTTTACCAGACACATCATTTAAAGATAAAAGTGATTACACTTAATTGTTCGGTTCTTTATTCTTGAACTAAGCTAACGTATACGATGCATATGCCTATTAAGTTATCATATGCCATGTGTTATATTATACGGTAATTCGAATATACCGAACAAAGTATCTTTTTTCTAAATCAGTTATTTTCAGTTTTGACGTTAAACCTGGTCCAGTTTTCATTTCCGAATGTCTAACTCAAACAGGACACTCATACATGAAAAGCGTAAAGAAAGATTGAAAAACAAACACAGACTTTAAAAGTATGAAAAATGCAAAAGTTTTCTTTTGAGAAAGGGACATTCATATACACAGAAGGAAGCATACAATTCAAAAGACGGGGAACATGAATAAAACCATCTGGTCTACCACAACAGGCCCACAAACAAATATTTGTAAGTTTCCCTTCACATACCTAAACGGTCACGGTGTTAGAAAGTGATTGGATAAATGTCCACTTGGTGATTTGTTAACAACATTTGAAAGCGTTAGTTGTCGGTGAAAAAATAACTGCTCTCCATTTTAGATTGAAACCTCATGATATTATGACGAAATGTGAGAACACTTGTCAGTCGAGAAGTTCATTGGTGATTATTTTCCATTCGTGCGGACTGCCTCTATCAACACAATGGATAACTTTATGGATATGTAAACGGCTTTCAATATGCCTAAGGGTTGGCTGTAGCATCGCTCAAAACACTTTTGTTGTAGGCTTGATGTAAACTATCCAATAAATGGTTTGACGCGAACTTAATAATTTCGATGGGAAGGTGCATGTCGATTCAAAGAAACTTGCAAAATACGTTAGTCCAAAAAATGCACCGCTTTAGTTTAAACATTCGACTTAACAATACAAATAGATGATTATACAAGTAAATGTTTAAACAACAAATAAAATATTAACATGATGGATACTTGTATGGTAATGTTAACGGATTTCAATATGCCTATGGGTTGACAGTAGCATTCGCTCAAAAGCGCTTCGATATAGGTTTGATATGAACTGATTCAATAAACGATTAAATACAGATAAGATCATTCCGATGAGAAGGTGCAAGTCAAATCAAAATACGTGCAACATATGTTAGTCAAAAACAAAAACAAACAAACTGACATGGTTTTAGTTTAAGCATTTGATTTAACAATACAAAAAAGTGATTACACAAATAAATGTTAGAACAACAAATAGAATGCTAATGCAATTACATAAACTACTTACCAGGACATTGCGCCAATTGATCTATTTATGAACAGCCAAAGCAAGGTAAGATAATAACGGTTATTCAAGTCATGCAACATGTCGAGAAATGGGCGAAATAGTATCTGATGACATCTGCGTACAGCATCATAAACAGCATTGAAAACGGTGCATGATAAAGTCTGGTATTTCAATATTTTACCTTTTACCAAGCGCCAGATGTTCAACTGTCTTAAACTGGAAGAGCTTGCAGACGACATTTCAAAATGTGATGAAATTTTATAAAAGAATCTTCTCCTAGGGCAGAAAACATAGTGGGGAAAAGAAAGATTGTTCGCTACGAGCAATTTCCCCTTTTCTCACAATGTTTTCCAGAGTCGTCAGCAACTAAGTGGTTAAATGTCGTTATTGTTTGGTAATGGGTTAAGACATCTGCGTACAATATCAAAAACAGCATCGTAAAGGGAGCATCATAAAGTGTGGTATTGCATTCTTTAATCTCGAATCTCAAAGTATTGTCATGCGACATTTAGGTCGATTAGTGACATTGTTAAATTATCTTTTTTGACGGAACTACTTTTCTATGAGTGAACAGCACCAAAAGTATTCCGGTAGGGGAGATAAGCTATATGTTTGCTCTTCACTAGCCTAGGTTCCTGGCCCATGCGTATCCCCGCATTACCTTATGCGGGTACAGTGTATACATGGGCCAGGTTCCCAGGCTAACTTTCGATATATTATGTAGATTGTCGCCCCTGATCAGTGCTGGTTAATACTGAAGGTCGCTTTAGGCAGATATTGTAATTAATATTTCACCCGTTTCCCGACAATATATAAGAACTGACGGCAGAATATGTTTCAAAAAGCAATCTACACCACACCAATTCATTTGAGGTGGCAGACATTTTTAAAATATAAAACAATTGACGGCATATTTCTGAAAATTGTAATACAATGCCTATAAGTTGCCAAGATAACCAAATCCTCATTTTCCTCATATTTCAACAAAATATATGTGAAAGCCCGGTGGTGTCTTTCGATAAAGGGCCATAACCCTTCAAATACAAAGTTTGGTTGTACAAACAAAAAAAGACAATCAGTGTATAACTACACTTATTATGAAGAAATTATCATTTTATAACATCATTATGAACAAAATTCTGACAGCAATATTGCATAGTTTCGGTATCATTAACATAAGCTATAATTTTTTAAGGACGCCTAGCAAAATTTGCCTTTATATGACCAAAGAACCCAACCGAATGTTTAGTTTACAAATCTGAGACGAGAGTAAGAGACAATCGTGTTATATTGGGAAGTCTGTTTCCTGATAGCAAAATCAGCAAAAGTGTTAGTAAAACAACTAATAAAGGTCAAACAAGATACTTCAATCGTTTTAATCGTACTATTGGGATATTTAGGATATATATCCTGATAAACATACTCTATGTGTGTTTCCGAGGATTTTGATCTCTAAAACACTCGTATGCACTCGTATAAATTGTCTGATTTGAAATGAGTCGTGAATAACTTTCAAATTAAACAACAGTTTCACTGATGAATTATCATACAATGGACTTTAAATCTTTATCGACCAGGGAAAACGCATTAAACAGTATAAAAACATCAATATTCTTCATTTGTTAAAATCAACCTAAATAATACTACGTAGGCAGTTTGTCAAAGATTGTCCAGTACATAAAAAACATCTTTTTATGAAAGCACACCAAGGAGGGCATTCATATTTCTATTGGCTCATTCCAGATTGTCCAACATTCAGAACTTAAGTTTTAATCTTTATTCAATATTACAATACTTTGATGAACATGTACCAGGATACCGTTTTACTAAACAGTTTACGCTTAAGATTTGCTTAAGCCTAAAACAGCAATTCCTCTTATTCCAATATTGGGCGAAGCAATATTGCAAAGTAATACATCATTGGAATCGTCTCTCCGAGACGCTTCCAATGATGTATTACATTGCAATATTGTACTTTTATTTGGAAAAGTATCCATGTGTATCAGTTATGACTTACGCAAATATTTTCCTTAAGTTGTTCAGTAAAACAGAAGACTAAAGAAAGAATCGTTACTTATGGACAAGTTGTTTTTGGCAAGCAGTTTCTCTTTTAGTAACAATGGTTTCGGTGAAATATCGTTCAATATATTATTCATTCATGCTTTTGGTCATGTTATGATGCTTTCAATTTAGGCAAATCAACAATTTTTATAAAGCGTAGTGGGTTATAAGGGTTAGGAATACGTATCGAAGTCATTTACGGACACTCTTCTTTAAATCTCATCACTTAGAGCTTAAACAATTTTTACCTCCGTCCTCATTAGAAATATGTTCCGTGATGTTTCTCTGAGCCTTCTTTACGTTGCTATCATGTCGCAGTTTCTTGCACTTAGATAGGATGTAGGCAACAAAGAGGCACACTATATAAAACAAAGACAAAAAAGCTATAATCTTTATTTCTGGATATATCAAAAGATGTGGAAAATACATAATAATGAAAAGCGTAGGTACATGTATATTCCTAACACCATACAGATATAAAAGATAAAAGATTAAATGAAAAAAGTGACACTACCGACGATATATAGTTATTAAATGGCGTACCTTATAGCAATCATATATAAAATGCGGCACACATTCGTAGAGGGTCTGACACTTTTTGCTATTTTTCAACGACAAATAAGCTGTCGCAATCGGAACTACTCGGGTATTTCCGTGAGCTGTGAAATACACCTCGGATATAAGTGTAGGGTTACAATTATTTGGGTAAATCGGCCCCGGCGATTAACACCTTTTCTAAGCGTGCAAGTTAAGTAGTCCAATGTATATGGAAGTGTTGGACATCCTTTTTAAACATTTTCTATCGGTAACTCATACGAAATATCGAAATCATAAGTTGTGACATATATTGTTGTTTCCTTAATCAAATTAAACGACTTTTTGGAATTTACGTTTAAGATCTTTTTTTAAAAACGAAAGTTAAGTGACGTCATTCCGGGGGAACCAATATGGCGTCATCCCTATTATTTCAGATGTGTTTTCATTGGATAAACCCGATGTGTTCAGATCGAAGCTGTCGGTGCATGACAATACATGACACTACAACACTATCGAGATACTGTTAAACTGTTGATACAGATTCCACACCTTACGGGATTCAAACCAACGACCTTTCTGTCCCGAAGCTCTTCCCTGGACCATTGTCCTCCACATATGAATTGCACACAGAAGAACATTTCTACACATAACGGTAGATTTTCCAAAGTACTTACAGAATGGTATAAGTCCGAATGATGTCCAGAGGACGATATAAGGTCCCTCACTGCCTGCAAAATAGTCGAACCCTTTATGTGGTGTACAGGGCTCCATGATATCTTCGTAAAGGTAGGTACTTCCATTACATCTGGTATCTAGACCTAGACGAATAACATTTAAAGATGTCTTAGGGTTAGTTTTAAAGACGTGGTTCAAAGTCATCTATCGTAGTAAGTTTAGTAGTGTTTGCTTAGCTTGTAAAATAAGAATTGTTTTATATCTTGTATTTGATAATTCAATCATAAATGTTTAACGTTTGGTTCTCACATTCATCGTAAAGTGTGCAATGCTATTAAGTATAAGTTGTAAATCTGGTGATTGTAGATCTTTCTTCAAAAATAGGTATTAGCACAAGTGATTACCAACATTGATAATCTGTTCTCATGTATTAATCTAATCGCAAATATCGGCAAGAACAACGTCGAAAAAAAGAGTTGGAAGGCGTGTGAAGCAGTATTGATGCATTTTTATTTAATCGTAGGTTCATCCATCATATAGTTTATCACTAATTGTACACATTTACAGAATGGCCAGATTAGCCCTTCAAACGTGCTTCTTCACAGATGTGAGGATATTGGGAAGTTGGGAATTAATTCCTTTAGAACTTCACAACATTGGAAGCAAAAATATACCGTGTTTTTATTTTATTTTCAAATTATGTATACAGTGAATTCACTTGATTCTTAATAAAAAACAAGGTGGGTTCGCTTTTTAGATCTAACGCAAATAAACCGTTATACTTGAATAACTTGACGCTTCTTCCATTAATCATGCGTTCAGAAGCTTCTTTCATTTGTTTATCAAAAACAATACAAAATTGTTTCAAAGCCATTTCATTTTGGCTTTCAAATTTACTTTTCTGTGGACAAGTGCCTGTAATGAGTAACAAATTACATGTGAATGATGAGTATTTGTATATGTAAAATTGAAACCTCCGTGGTCCGTGTACTGAACTTGAATCCATAAGGCGCCCCGTGCATGCATTCAAATCCCTGTACCGTTATATTTATATTTTCAAATTGATCTAGTCTTATCGGATAATTCTTACCGTTAAAACCATCCATTCATGGGGGTTTAGGTAATCTACCAGCAAAATAACGGAATGACATTTACATACGAGTAGATACGTCTATTATCCCTTACCTTAAGCATGGTAGTCAGAAACACTTAAAAGAAAATCCCTTTGTCGCACTGTATATACCATTAAAGCAGTATGAAATAGCATATTAAAATATTACCATTAACAATAAGGAAAGCGTCCTTATTCCCAATATCCTCCTCGTCAATTTTGGTGGAGTTCAGTAGTACGGACATCATGGTTATAGCTCTGATCTCATTGATCTCCCCTGGTGTGAACAATCTGAAATAGTCAGATTGCGTTTTGTTGTATTGTGTGCAAAGTTATATTCGACAGTTCGGACTCACTCAAACACTACATCGCCTCTGTCGAACTCACTGTCCAAAACGCCCTCATTCGATTGTGCTTTCCGTTTGTCTTTCTTTATCGCACAGAAAAGACAAACCCCTCATTGTTTTGGGGTTTGTTTTAGCACGAAAGAAACAGCAACTAACAACCGTCTTTTGGTCGAAACTGGATGAAAGTGTCCATACGTTTATACTCTTGATGCAAAACCAATTATGCAATACCGCTCTACAGCTATGCATGCGCTACATGTGTGTAACGTATGGAACCTGGAGATTGGCTAGGCTTGAAAATCAAAGCAGATACCCCTAGGCATGCCTAAGGTCAACCTTGTTTGAAGCACCGGTAATTAGTGGAAATGAAATAGTGGTGTTTAAAAATACTGACTTAATGTGGTCGTAAGGCATTCAATAAGTTTTAAGTTGGAGCCTTTTTTAATTGTTTGCGTCTTGTATAAAGGTAGCCATAGAATGAATGGAATTTGGTGAGTGTTGGTTTAAACAAGATTGACTGCGTTTCCGTCACCTCGTCGTCAAAGATCACCACATTTGGTCATACAAAATACTAAGATAGCTTATATAAACAGCTTCACTCCATGATACCCTGGATTGTGGTTTAAGCATTAACAATTCGGAGGTCAATAAGAGGTCAAAGGAGTGGGTGCTGGTTTCTGTGTATGGAATATCACCATATAACAAAAATGAGAAACTAGTCACTTTAATAGCATTAAGTCTCCCTTACCCATTATTGGTGTTTTCGAACCAGAATCGATCACCGTCCCGTATCCGTGTAAATTGGTCGATGAGTATAGAGGAGAACAATTCACCGGGCCCGCCCATGGGCGTGGTCTCAAACATCCCACCAGCAAATATGTCAATACTATCGAGGTTGGTGTATACCTGCTTTAGTTTCTCGATCATCTATAGCAAAGACATGATTCATTTAGTCGGTGATGTACCTATTTCAGTCTTCATACAGAATATGTGCTTCTAATATGACAGGACGTCAAATGATATATTAGCTTGAGTATTTCTACAAAGAATATGAATTAACGTGCCTCATGAATATACATGAGGTGCCTCATGACGAAGTGTCACTTGAATGAATTAAGTATGGTGGACGAGATATAAGCATAATACTGCTAACAATGAATATGCATCAAACTGTTTGATAATTTAGGATTAATGTCAAATGCATACAATGGTCAGGCTATTTCATATATTGCGTCATCTTCTAAGTAAACAGAAAAAAGAGAGAAAAAGTAATGGGTCAGCATGTATTTTACCATAGCACAACAGAATGATGTTGTACACAATCTCTTTTTTATCGTCACATCGAAAGTGCAAATCCAGTTTACATATGTGATGTCATAGATATTCGGTCGTTGTTGACTTCATTTAAATGTTGGGTAATAAGTAGTAATAGAGGGTAGTATGGGATAGTTTGTATACTATCCTAGTATTCCCTCCATAACTACTGTAGTGTAACGCGTCGTACACAAATCGTTACCTCGGGGTGTGTCCTGTTTAACCACGGGTTGATTTGTCCCCATTCCGTCACTTTCCCCAGCCCCATCTGTTCCCGCACGGAATTATAGTCGGATAAACCATAATCCCGTCCTCGCATGATTGTTTGAGTCACAAAGTCTTGGCGAGAAAAGTGAAGAGGGCCATAGAATTTACCTGGAAATAGGTTGCGGGAGAGTTCCATAAAAACACAATGTTGCTATGTAATTTATACTGAACGAGATTCGACCCTTTTGGTTAACAAAAATTTCGCGCAATATTCAGTTCATGTCCCTGTTATGTTGCAGTTTGCGTCTGCATTGCTTCCCTTGTTTCGTGTAGTCGAATAAGAGGACAAATATACACATTAACCCTTTACCAAACGCCAAACATTCGACTGTCCCGAATTAAAAAGGTTTGCAGACGATATTTTGAAATGTGATGAAATTGGAAAACATCTTCTGATAGGGTAGAAAACAATGTGGGAACAGGAGAAATTGCTCGTTACGAGCAATTTCTTCCTTTCCTACAATGTCTTCCAGAATCGTATCTAACAAACTGGTAAAATGTCGGTATTGTTTGGTAATGGGTTAACCCATCAACTAAGAAAGAATAATATATAGAAACTGCTTTTTTTCATATGACTAATATTCAAAAGTCAATAGCCACTCAGATATTTTCTCTTTCTTGTCGGAGAGACACTTTTCATTGCCTGTTACATTGCAATATTGAATTACTTTTCTCAATGTTTGAATAAGAGCGAATGTTTTTTTGGACTAACGCTACTTTTATCGCAAGCTATATAGTAAAACGTTACCAAGGTTACTTACTCTGTAGATCCTCTACTACAAATGTGTCGTCTGCCTCCGCTAACTGGGTTATCATCCCCAACAACATTTCCTCGACCGCATCTTCTCGTCGCTCTAAAATATCCTGTTTGTGATGTTAGTGGAGTAAGAATGTGTTAAAACATATTTATCAGTTTTGTAATGGCTATAAGTATGCTTTGAGCTAATTTAAGCTGAATAAAATTGAATTGGATTGAACAAGTCAGTTAGCATCTCGCTATTCAGTTGCAAATACGTTGATGGATACTTCGATAGGATGTACTCGATATTGGTGATATTGGTGGAACTGTGTGCGATTTCAGGGTCACGCAGTCTATTTTTACCACGGTATTTCCAAACCCTGTGTGTCAAAAACGGATTAAGAGCCACATTGATTGCATTCATACTGAATTAATTGAATAAACACTGTGTCCACGCCTCAATGTCTTCATGTCTTCAGGACATTGACACCCTGTAAAACTTTTAATTTTATTGCGTGTACGACCTAAATATGAAGTCAAGCATTTTTAACACTTATTTAATTCACTGGTTTATTATAGACACGGTATTTAAACCAACAACGTGTAATAGCTTAATCATATCATCCCTGCCACTCGTTATGAGACACTTACCTGTGACCTCCAGAATGAGTTACACAGCCTCTCACCCACCACCTGCTGGCCACTGGCTCGGTCCGTGATTGGTTCACACTTAGTAGTTCTACAATGTCACACAATGATATTTAGTCTGAGAGGTGTTCGCAAGCTAAGACATTGTGGGTTCAAAGTTTCGTTGAATATATTCTTATATATAACTTATCATAAACTTTCATTTGAATGTAACTACTTTAGGTGATGGACCTTAAAGTACAAAAAAGAGCTTAACTAATGACAATAGGGCTCCCGTCTTGTACACGAAAATGTATCATATAGCTTGTAAGAAGCCGGTCATTGCAATTCATTTATTCCATAAGATTTAACCTTTTAAGGAAAGAATTTTGTCCGATGTCCCAAGTGCCAGTTAATTTTCTCATTTACTAAAAAACATAAATGTGTGATCCTTAAATGTATGCAAGTCTTCCCATCCCTATATATATACATACATCCACAAAGCAGTTTCGACGGGTATTTGATACTAGCCCTAGTTTTGTTATCAAAATGTGAAAAGCCGTTATGTTATGAGTGTACGACAGCCAAGGACAACAGTACAATGCCTCTTGAGACGAAAGTCGTGAGTTCGAATCACACGACAACAGGCTTCACTTTGTGACTTTTTATATATTTGGCGCATGTACAGTTTGTATTTCCAGTTAGCAGACTCCTGAGACATTTTGTAGTGTCTAGTAATACGTGCCTTGATATTGGTATATTGAGTGAATCATATGCGTTTTATAGTTATCAGAGAAGGTTACATTACAAATAATGTTTACTTTTAAAGTTGTGTAAAACACAAATCAACATATCCCCCAGAGAACAACTGCTCTTACCGTTGTTGTATGCCGGCAGGAATGAGGGTCAGGATATATCGTACTGCGGCTGCGTCAAATACTGACGTCACATCCGGGTTGATATTGGACTTATATCCTTGAAAAGAAGGTCATACGATTTTAACAAATGCCTTAGACGAAGAACTATCTTTGTGATAAAATATATTACAGTATACTTCTGTCCCAGAATGAAGTCGTGATCTTGTACTACTATCAAATTGTCTCTTAACCAACAATGTTCATATTGACCCCAGTCGACTCCATATCCATTAGGAAATACTAATTGATGGATATTTTCATACAGTTTTGTAACGTCAGTTAAGGTCGTCATAATCTAAATAGTAGCGTGTTGCTGCTAATATTTTGCACTGAAAAATGTCACCCATGGATTGTAAACATTGATTTGACTAAGTGGTAAGGTTATATAAGTAATCCGCCGGATCGTAGCCATATATAGTGTATCACATTACTATTTTCATTCGGTGTTTTTTTATTAAACGGTATTCAAGTTACTCAAAAAACTGTTTATATTTGAAGTAAGTGATAAATTACCCCCAAGTAACTTATGATAGTACGGTGTCTTCTCACCATTTGGCTTAATGTTCAGATTCAAACGAAACATTTGTGGAAAGGAACTAAGGCTGTCCTTATAGGCTTGTTTACATGGAACACAAATAAAGCTGAAAGGCATATATGGCAAGTCTAGTACAACCTTTCCGGGTATGACACAAGTCGTACAAACCTGTGACCCGCTAATATATCCCTGTGTCACCTATCGCTCTCTGGTACGAAGCCTCATTGTCCCTCTTTTAACAAGTTCAAGTTCAAAAGTTTATTAGCGTAACCTATACAAGTTTTTGCTTACATATAAACATATCATTATGACAAGCACCATCAATTAAAAACAATACAGTAAAGTATTTTTGAACATAGTTTTTTCTTTTACATTAAAAGCATTCCTTATTTAAAAACGAATGTTTACGACTCCTGTCATATTCCCAAACCGTTGACACAAATGCGCGATTTAAGATCCTGTTACAATCAAATAATATACAAATGTTAAATCCTCTGTGCAAGTTTTTTATCGATGATATTAAGAAAGTTTCAGTAGTCAGATTACGCCAACACCATTCATGTTTCACCTCGTTTGATTTGTATGTACTACAAATGCCATCTTGTTTAGAATCAGACAGCATTGAACTGAATGATTCATGTTCCATCTCTGTTGTTTTTGTATGTTCTTGCAAATGTCATCTTGTTTAGAATCAGACAACATTGAATCAAATGATTCATGTTCCATCTCTGTTTCGCTCTGTGTGTATTTACAAAGGCCATCTTGTTTAGAATCAGACAAGAGTCGAATGAAAATGTATTTATTTTATTTGGTTATGTATCTATTTGTGGATGTTAATTGTATAAAACTGATTTTTAGATACTCTATTTGACGCAAAAACACATTATTTCACAATAATGGTCGATAGACATTTAAACTATAGTGATTTGTCTATAAAATTGTATATTCTAAATGTATAAAACACTTTGCTAATAATGTTGGTTAGCCATTTCCCCTTACAGTATATATATTTATCCATGGGAGATTAAACGTTTGAACTTGAAATTGAACACAAAGCTGACGACTCATTAAATCAAACGTGACGTGAGGCTGTGACCCGGGACCGATGTGGTTGGCTTAATATCGCGGACGGGTGAAGACAAACACATCTATAAATATCGTACAATCCATTCAATCAACCAGACGAATAGCTAGCTATACGCAAGAAACACAATTGAAAACCCCCCCCCCCCCCCCGGTGCAACAGGTGCACAATTTGGCCACTAAAAGTTTTAATTGTTTCCAAGAGGCATGCTCCCGGAACCCCATAGCAAACTCGCTAGTTGAATCCATGGCCAAAATAAATTGCGTACACTTACTAGATGGTCTAGTTACGCCCTGTCAACCAAATTACTGTGTGACCGCAGATGATAAGCTCACATGAATCAGTGACCCAGGACTGGTTTGATTGTCCCAATATCGCGGATTGGTATAGAAAAGCACATTTTTAAATATCTGGCGACCCAATTTATCAAATATGATAATCATTTTCTTGCCGCATGTGACCCTTTTATACGAATTAGTGACCCAATATCATCTAAGTATGTCATACATCGCTGACAGGTTCCGAATCAAATCAGCAAATTAGCCAAATTTTCGGAATGAGTTCAAATTCATCCATTTTTGTTGGTGCTCATTAGTGTTAGGGCGTCGAGACGATATGAACGAGTACCAACACAAATGGATGTTTTTGAACTCGTTTCGAAAATTGGCTGATACGATTTTTAAAGTTTAGAGGAAATTTACCAAACAAAAACAATATTTGACGACTTTGTTGCAGATGACTCTGAAAATTATTGTGGGAAAAGGAAATTGCTCTTAGCGAGTAATTTCTCCTTTTCCGACAATGTTTTCTACCCTATCATTTTTTCAGTTTCATCATATTTGGAATGCAAACTCTTTCAATTTGCAACAGTCGAAAGTTTGGCGTTTGGTAAAGGGTTAAGGAAGTTAACAATGAAAACGACTTCTCTTATTAACACCTTTGTAATACTTTGTAGACGTAGGCGGCTCATTCGGGGTACGCATAGACCCGGATCCAATATAATGGCCTCATAGATAATACCTGGACCGATGAACATCGGCCAACATCATGTCATGCAAGAAATTCGCCTTTAATTTGATGTCAACGTGACATTAGATATTTGTTACTGATTGTAGGTTGAATATTCTGTCCCAAAAGTTGATTTGAACATTTATAATTGGTGCAATAGGGTTTTAACTTCATCACTCTGAATCAAGTTGCCACACTTCTGCGGCAATTCAATGAATTACCTGCACCCTTGCACGCATGTAACACAGACCTTTTATATGCACTACAACAGTGAATGGTTTTCGTACGATGTTCATACCCCAAGGATGGTCTGCAAAATGTGTACATGTACCAGAGGTGGTCAAGTGAGCAAAGAATGAGAAGGAATGTCCATGTTTGCCATGTCTTTAAATGAGGATTGTTCATTTATGCCATTTTTAAGAATAACGAATATTCGTTAACACATGCATGATTTAGAGTTGCTCATTTATGCCATATTTAAGAACGAGGGATGTTAATTCATGCCATATTTATGAATGAGAGTTGCTCATTTATGCCATATTTATGGACGAGGGATGTTAATTTATACCATATTTATGACCTGTCTTTGCTATTGGAAGCTCACCTGTGTAAGGAGGTAAACTTCGCCCCGTCAACAATGGCACCCATTCATATACAATGATGTTCTGAAAACAAAAACAATGATGACATGGCATTAGAAGGCATTGGTCATTTAATAGGTGGCACCTTGACATTACCCTATTCATTACATAAATCGTAACGCTGATATTACTAAATAATGAGGACCTATGAACCTACACATAACAAAAATACGAATACATGTAGATCTAAACTCGCGTCTAGTCGGCACATACCTTAGTCCGAATGATCCAGACGTAGATATTTCATTCTACGTCACACAGTTACAACTTGGATTACCCGAGTTACACATACCTGCAATGCTGCTATGACCCAGTGGCGAATTCTCGTAAACATCTCGTGAGAGTCACGTGTACCGGATGTAGAAAGCGTCTCAGACAGGAAGTTGTGGTATCGGAAAAAGAGAACGCTAATCGACAGTAGAGCGGGGTTTTCATGCACATGTTTATCACCAGATTCTACAAAATGGATAATAATATCATGTTTAACAGAGGTTTTATGCTAAAAATGCAGATTCAATCAAATGTAATTGTTCTAGTAAGTTGGAAAAAAAATGTTAAAGAAAGACCAATATCAAAAAGCTCTGTATGATGGCTATGGTCGACTGAATATTGAGAAGCGAGTACTGACGCCTTCGAAGAGATTCGCAGAATGACTAGCATGGAAAATGATAAACATATACCAAACTGTTTTAATATAAAAAATTACACTAACATATCCTCAAATTTTAACGTATCGAACTTGTCTTAAGAGGACTACGTCATAGATAATCATTTCAATCTTTTTTAAGATTAAGTGTCTTCTTATGATAAAACAACATCGCAGACATATTGAGATAAAGAAACTAGAATATTAATACAATTCACATCTCCTTATATGACCGTGTAGTGTGGATATGTACATCTTTGCGATTTATTTTGTAAAGAATGATCTTTTATTTCAGACCAGCAACTTGGAATTGGCAAGAGCGTCATGGAAGCAGATATCAGCTATTTATCTAAAGACCGATAAACAACTAGCATTCAGGTTCAGTTTTCGTCTTATCTGTTGGCCACGTTATTGCTAAATACACCAAAAATGATTTAAATAATATACGATATATAATATGTTGTTTCTCCAAAAGTATTTTCTTAACCTTATAGTGCTGGAACCAACCTCATGCCTATGCAAATAGGTTAGATCAAGGTTAGATCCAGGCCAACCGCGAAGTACTTAGTAAATTGGCGGCTGGCCTGTAATCTTACATGTTTGCTTCCCTGAGTATCTTTCCTCAACATAGTTAATTAAATTAACAGATACTTAAGGAAGGTAGACGACACAAAAAATATATTTCTAGTAAAACACCAAGCAATCTAAGGGTTAAAATCTAATACTTCTTCAAACACAGACATCATAAAGATTCGAACTGTTGGAGATTAGTGAAATGAAAACGAGTTCTTACGAACAACCAAACAAAGAGACTAAATTAAAGAGACTGATATCAAAAAATGTTCTCACTCCAAAACTTAAGTTGGTCCCGGAACCTGTGTTCTATCGGATCAGGGTTTACAATAAACGGGAGGCCATCTTTATTTTTCTCCGGGTATTTATACCATCCGTCCCCAGACGCCATCTTGGCAGTCCCGACTTCCTTCAGATAGAGGGCGCGCATTGCTTGGTTACCGTAGACAAAACTGCCATCTATGTAGCTTGTGGCTTTGTTAACCTAAACATATATAGATAATGTGCTATAAACGTGTCGAAAGAATCTGTAGCAAATATGAACATGGGGGCAAAGTCGTCATTTCTTTAAAATAAAGTGCTGTGTCAAATGAACAACCAGAACTACCACAATATCAACTTAATTCCAAACCCAGGTCAAGTAGTTTGATTTAGTTGTTTATATTGAGAATAATAAACCTATATATAAAGCCCGGTTATTGGGTATTAGCGATAAAAATGATGAACTTCTCAAAACCATTAATTATGCCAAAGAAAGCATACTGCAAAAGAACAAATACTCATTAAATACCCATGTAGCACGTGGGATTGCTATTAATGTTAACGTTGTCTATGACTTGATAGTGCAGTAAAAATAGACGGACAATTTGTATGCCTCTATCGTAATTGCTGTCTACTTTTTCGATTTCATTTTCCTGTTGTAAACATAATGATATTATTGAGAAAGATGTTCGCTGATTCAAACCAAAATAATTTGGGTTTTGTCTACAGCAACATGTTTTAGTTTGATAGACATGTACAAAATGTGATAATATGAACTATCTTTATAATGTTAGAAAACAGTCAGAGTTGGAAGGAATTTTATTATGTATGCCATATTGGCGATGGAATCAAAGGAGCATGGATAGATGCACCGACGCAACACGACGGAAATACTTTTGAAAGTAATGTTGACTCATAAGCCAGTTATCGTAGGTTGATACCTGTTTCCGGGGAACATTCGGAGACTGGCCCGTGGTTTTATCGTAGGCGATTCTCTCGTAAGGAAGGTGCTGGTCCCCCTTACATTCGAGGTCAAAATCTGGGTCACATCTCGGGACGGGTACCATTAACAGCTCCACGGGACACGTGGTGTCATCGGTATCCAGCAGCTCAAAGGTCACCACTTGACCTTGAAAATAAATACCGGGAGTGAAAGGGGATACAAATGACTCGTTTACATAGCCAGGTATCCTGACCCATTCCAGATCTGGAAGGATTATATATTTTTCATTATTAATTTTGAATCGAAATCTGAAGACAGCATGTTTTCAAATTTAGAAGTTTGACTCTATTTGCCCAATCATTACAAAAAAGTAATGGCAAAATATATTAATATGTAAAAATAAATGACAGAAGTTGCTTATATTGTACTCAAACCAGTTCGAAACTCTTTTTTTTTCTTGTTGGTTGGCAACAAAGTCCCGTAACAGCCAACCCAGGAAAGGTTTATTCGACGTTATGAAGCAATAAAGTACATAGGGTCATGCTCTCAAAGTAACGGTGATCAACCGTGTATTGTCGTTATACAAAAGACATTTTGTAAACAAATTACATAGTCGTGCCTGACAATACTGACAAAATTGTCAAAGTATGAAGAACTTGATTCATCATTCATTTTCAAAGCATGGCATGTTGAATTCAATTATAAAGAACCCATTTCTTTGGCGTCTGTGCTATATTGTTGGGGTGACATGACTGTATCTGTCGTCACGTGATTTATATGATGGCAGTGGTACTGTATTATAGCGTAACAAAGGGGAGTTTTCCTGCGCGGAGTTTGACAAATGACGTGTTTATATAGCCTGGGGCCCTGGCCCTTATGTATACCCCGCTTTAGGGGTAGACACAAGGGCTAGGACCCCAGACTATTGTTTAAATGTATCACACATCGTTGCTGCAGAATATCGGAAGTGTGAAAGGATTAAGAATGCGCGTCTCTATCACTCATGATGGTAAGAGTAGAATATATATACTGGTTCCGTTTTATGTCAGACGTATGGAAGTTTATACAGTCTAAGGCGCAGTCAGAAAAGCATTCGGATATTACAGAAAGCGTCCCAGGCGGTGCCATGTCAAGGTAACGCAGAACCATGAAACGCCTAGTTTATTTTTATATAGGTGCAGTGAAGATGACTAGATATTAAAATCTTAGTATGTTCAATCACCCATAAACGTCTATATGGACTGCTTTCATAATGTGCGCGTGTGAATTGAAACGAATCTGCACATTGAGATGTGCACTCTTACAAAACCTTCCTTTAATGGGAACAGTTGGATGTTTTATTATTTACACAACGTTTTGACACTTACCATCACGTGCCACTGTCAAAGTTAATGCAAATCAATCGCCATGGGACATACTCCGTCAAGGAAAACTACAAGCTCTCACTAAACGTGGAAAAGACAGTGCTTATTCATTTGTTAAACAATATCTCAAATATCTAATAGCTCAAAAAGTATAAAAACAAGCTGTCTTCATAAATTTCGGACTCCCAACTATACTATATCTATAGTAAAACTACGTCAAAGTGTAGTTTGTATTCTTATTTCGATTAAGTTTAAGTTCCGCGTAAAAATGAATAAGGTATTTACCGAAAAAGGCAAAGAATGCTGTTAGGTTTCGCTGGTTTGGTGTCCGGGAATGATTCAGCGGTTTTCTAAACAACATTTGGCTGACGTCACGTGCACTCGGATACCCTCTGTCCACAACCCTGTAGGTGAAGTCGGCAAACGTCGGGGTTATATTCTGCTGTAAGTGGCGCCCTAAAACAGGATCAATGCGTCAATCAGATAGTGAGAGGTGAACATATAGTTTGTGGGTCATAGTGGTGCAGTGATAAAGCGTTGGCATATGGTACCAAGGGTCCTGGGATCGTTCCCAATTAGCGGGCAGGTGAAAATATCGCGACAAACAAACAAAATCAGAGCCAGTGGTTACAATGTATCTGGGGAGCAGTCATCGAGATTGAATTGAATACGATTAAAACTTCTGTCACAATCTCTGAAGTTTAAAAGAAATAAGTTTAAACTATAAGAAATGTTGTCTATAGTTTTCGTGCAAGCACTTCACGGTTTTTAGGAAGAAACTTGATTATCAAAAAGATCTAGGAGTTTTCTTTTAGACGACTTTTGGATTAACTGTTGAATAAAACAGAAATTGTTCGTAAGGGAAATATTCCATTTCCCAACAGCAGTATCAAATATAATACGAACTCATCTTAACATATGATACTTCATTTAAACTTATTAGGAGCTTTTCATCTTTTCACTCCAACTTGTTATTAAACGTGAAACAGAAGGTCTTTCAGATACATTAAGGGCTATATCTATTATTGTTATATGCAATAAAGAACGGGGTAAGACTTCTTTTCTGAAATTGGTTGAAAATGGAACACTGTCGTTAAGTGCTCTTTTGGGTCTAGGATCTATGCTTTCGTTGGTCGGCCATGCCAACAAATGACCATAAGAAAACAACTTGACATGTAAAAGACAAACAAAAATGATTCTGTGATGATATGTTAATGCAGCTATAGCTGTAACATTGACACTGTTTCTAGGTTGAAGTCTTCATGTTGCCCAAACATGCCTTCCGTTCTTATCTACGAAAGGTTACTTAGGACGAACCTTATATACGTGTCATCGGGTAAACTACATCACTACAACGTCATCGTCGATTTATCAGCATGTTGGTACCTGTATATTCTATCATGTACGAACATCGGTGCCTGGTGAGTCTTAACGTGCTTTTTTTGTCATGGATGGAAATGTGACTGATAAGCGATAAGCGTAAGGGCAATATCTAGGGGTTTCTATTAACCCAACTGGTGTAGGATATTGATTAAAACAGTGTGAATTAAGGTGACAATGTTCTTGACGAGCAATTCTCCTTTTGAGCGAATAAGTTTTAACGAATACTATAAGGTAATCAATATTTAAAATGAATTCCCTTGGCATTGTTTTTAATGCGGACCAGTCATTTCTTCCCATATGAGATATAGCTGCAGTCCTCCGAATAACATTTTCTTCTTGAAATTAAAGTGATTGGATAATATGTCCATGTATCTTACCAGAAGCTCATACGCACAGGGTTACATTCCCGTATAATAAACTAAGTCTATAATATACGGTAAACAAAGCAAATACCTTTTCCAAACCGGAGATCAAATCCAGACGGAGAGGATCACAGTTTTGGAATGCCAAAGATCAATATATAAAAAACAAACACTGTAGATAATTCGTCAAAAGCATCGACGTCAGGTGTCGGCGAGGGGATTAGAGACACAGATAACAAAGAAAAACCATTAGATTATAAACCTAGCCAAAGGAATGTGGTAAGTCTCTACATCTATAAATATAGGGAAGTTAACACATTTTTAGCAATGGGTTGAAGAAACGGGTGTAACCGTTTTTGAGTATTTATTTTAGATAAACTTGTATCAATTATATTGTCATAAAGTATAGCCAGTCAACATTTTGCTATTTTGCATGTTTCTACTCAAATTACTGCCAAGCTTTAGATGACATATCAAACCATTTTGACAAAAGAAAATATAAATCGTGCAAAACTACCGTTTCTTAAATCGCAATTTCAAATCAAGCGAAAAAAAGATCATCAAATTGTACTTATTTGCATAAATATGATTTGGATGTTTCTGTAACCATCATTTTGTAAAACAGCATTATGTTTAATAATGGTAATCTTCGCGACATTTTTAGCAATCCAGACTGGTTTGAAGGGCGAGTTCACAGAAGAGAAAACTTCAAAGTCGAGACAGAATGTCGTTGAAACAATACAGTTTTAGTATACCATTTAAAGTAGCTGTTGAATGCTTAATTCAGGGAGCATTAATTCATCTGACAATGAACAGTTCATTTGCAAGAGATCTCAAAAGCGATGTCACTTTCATGGATGAAATGCGTGTTCATTCACTGTAAACCCACCTTAAGGAATTTAATACGATCTGATTTTGCGTCCAAAATCTATTTTTCAGTGCTTATCATTTAACAGTACAGCTATCGTACTGAATTAAAGAAATTGATGTTAAACTTCCGAATTTCATCACATCTTTGAATAAGCAAGCACCTTTAAGTACGTCTGACCTTACGTAGTTTAAATCAAATAATCCCCCAAAATGTTAAGCTACGCAACAGATTCGAGTCTGTATTTTGCAAATAAATGTGATCGCACCGAGTGCACCTCTCTTGTATTACATTACCAATAACAAACATGCCGTCGAAGAAGGTACTTTCAAGTCTAGAAGGAGGCTTCACGAAAGGGAGGTTACCTCATTACTAAACAATAACCACAGTTGACCCTTTTGTTGCAGACGACTCTAGTAAACATTGTGGGAAAGGGAGAAATGGCACGTAACGAGCCATTTCTCCCTTTCCCACAATGGTTTCTGTCCTATCAAAAGATTGTTTTTTTAATTTCATCACATTTTGAAATGTGGTCTGCAAATCTTTGAAATTGGGACAGTCGAAAATGTGTCGTTTGGTAAAGGATTAAAGGTCTTGGAGTCGTTGTATTAAGGTCGCAAGGAGGAAGGTCATTGTCGCCTTTGTTGATATAAACATTGTTGAACATGCTCAACCAAAATGTGACTTTATTTACCTGCGCTTCCCAGACTTGGTAAGATAAGATTATTGAAGAAACCATCAAATCTCTGCTCTAGCATTCCAGCAACTGAAATATACAGACAATTACAGAAAATTGGATACACAGATAATCACGGATACGTACACAAAGTAATGAGTTGAATAACACACTATTTTCACGAATTTTCACTCGGTTAGTTGTGAAGTAATGGTCCTATACCGTGACATTGGGTTTACGTGCCTAATTTTTAATTTGTTATATTATCAAAGATAATTATTTAACACAACATTGAGGGAAAAGAAGAAATTGTTCCTTACGAGCGATTTCTCCTTTTTCCACAATGTTTTTTGCCATATCAGAAGATTTTTTTCAATTTCATTACATTTTAAAATGTCTTCTGCAAATTCTTCCAATTTCGGACAGTCTAAAAAAAGATTTGGCGTTTGGAAAAGGCTTAAAGTAATGTCACAGAGCATCATGTGCGATTATAAATAGCTTATATTTTGTGTAATATTGATAGAAAAATCGTCGACTTACCCCGGCCGGACGCTAACAGTATGATAAACACCCATGGAATCAGCATTGTCAGTTGTGGCTGCAATAGAGAGATAGGGAAAATCATCACGTGACAATACTTGGATTTAAGACAGGAATTCCGGATACGTTCCGGGGTTTTAACAGTTCCAACCAGACTTGTGCCTACATTTATACATCAGGAAGAAAAAGAACATCAAAAACGTAACAGAAAGGGCCTCTATTTCTTGCTTTAACAAATACATATTTGTGTGCTCTCAAATACATGCCAGGCCGCACCTGAGCGATTTCCGACTGCATTCTTACCGGGGGAACGTGTCCCAGGAACCCATTAGAATGACGTGCCTTCATATTGCTTTTATTCAAGCTACGCCCCTGACTAAAATCATCTGATCTAAATGTGTACAGCTTCAACAAGCACCATATTGGTCTGCCAGCCTCAAACACTATCATGCGATCATGAGGAATAAGCGCGGGATATGGATTGGTGCTGGTAGACCAAGAAATGGTACACACGGTACAAGTCGGCGAAATGTCACTTTCGCAACTTGCGTAGAGGAAGTTGTGTCGTCTATCTACAGCAAGTAAACAGTGACATAGACGATGCTTCTAGTCTTGATAGTGCATTATTCTGGAGACTTTTTCATTCTAAAAATAGACCAGTCCGAGGTAATGTTTCTAATGTAGTTTCTTTCAAAGAGACACTAGTACTTGATCTTGAATATATATGTCGGGAATCGGGTCGTCATTTTGGCAGGTTTAATTCTGACGTAGAATGTACTTCCTATGACAATGCCCATTTCTAGTCTATCACTAAAGTTGTATCATTTTGAAAGAAACTCCACAAATAAATGATGACGATCATATCTGTAAAAAGAAAATTTTAGATGCCTTATCGACGATAGAAATTGGTAAAATGTGCGTTATGGATGGTATATGTAACTAACACAATATCGACATTTGACCAGTTTTTTTACAGACGACTCTGGAAAACGTTGAAGGAAAAGGAGAAATTGCTCTTAACGAGCAATTTCTCCTTTTCCCACAATGTTTTCTGTCCTATCGAAAGATTGTTTTTCAATTTCATTAGATTTTGAAATGTGGTCTACAAACTCATTCAATTTGGCGAAGTCGAAAATTTGGCGATTGGTAAAGGGTTAATGCAATTTTGTCTTTATCATCCCAACCACTCAGCGAGTGTAACATTTGCCTGACAGCTATAGGTTACTGGTACGCATTTTCGCTAGGCAAACGTGTGATATTTATCGCGTTCATTCCATTTCAATTTACATAAATGAAAACCCTAATTTCATCGTTTTTGAAAGCTTGTTAACCCATGATAAAGACAGAGGGAAATATTCATCGCGGGCGATTTATTATTTCGCCAATCATCGGTTTAAACCAATGTTAAAGGAGATCTATGTATGTTTCTTCCCGATCATTTTCAGATTTTGCCTAGTGATACTTTGAATTTAGTCCTAAAAGTAATGGGAAATGTACAGTTTTTGTTTATGTTTTATTTTCATCGTTTTTCCTCGCACGCTTTCCCTCATGTAGAGGAGGATAAAATGAGGTTTATGTAGTTAGTCATAAATTATTATACAAGAATGACTGCTATCGTATAACGCTTTTGAAAAATGTAAGGAAAAATGTTAACGTGATGTTTTTCAAAACCCAAATGTTATCAATTCGAACCTAAATATTGATATAAAAAATATACTAGGATTGAATGATGGCAATGTATGCATTTGATATATTGTAGGGAAATGCAAAATATTAGCCCTATCAGTTATTTTCATCTTTAGCAAAAGTAATTCAAAGTGTTAGATAAAGTAGCCAAGTAGTTTTCTTGATCTATGTCGTAAAAAGTTAAAAGGCGTTACATAAATATGTATAGTTTACAACCTTCCCTTTGATTTCAAGCACGGATATGTATCTTATTGTATGGAGGTGTTAATATCTATTCAGGGGGATCACATTTTATCGTTGTTACCTTGAACTCAATATGCACAACGGTGTAATTAATCGAGGTTATATAGTTAATAGAATAGGGCTTCACCTCATTGCGAGACATTGTCAACCAGATTCAACGTGCATCACTGGCAATGGTTGATCTCCATTTTCATAATTGGTTTATAATAGGACCTCGTTTTGGTTCTTTCATTTGTAACCGTTTTAACGTATATGTATGATAAGGCTTTTGACAGAATTGTGAAAGAAAGAGCCCACAAACACAAACACAATGCTTGCTACAACGCGTTTTGACATTAAGTTGCAAAATGAAATAGAATTATTTCAAAACGCGTCGCGATGACATAATTTTAATTCAATTTGCTAGCAACCCGTTTTGTAATAAATCGAAATTTAGAATAAACTTTTCAAAAATGTATCATATCATAACTGACACATGTGATGACTGAGCTAGTTTAAGGTATTTTTGACAGTCTAGGACCTATTCTGAACATAAATGGCATGAATGATTATCATAGAGGGTCATGGCAATGCCACTTGCATGTGTCTGAATAATTTTTACGAGTGCTTTTTATGAAACTGATACAGATTTATACTTTATAGTGGAAGAAAGTGCAAAATGACTTTTACTTGGCGGCTGGCCTGGAGCTAACCTGTTTTTTATAAGCATGAAATCGGTTCCAGCACTATAAGGGTTGAGACAAGTGACGTTTATTTGAGAAATGGAGTTTGCTTAGAGGCAAGTAGGGAATTGATAAGTAACGGAATACTGTTCTTCTGAACAATTCATTCTTTACCATTATTAATTTCGTCGCTAGTTAAGAATCGTATGGCCTTTTTATTTCAATAAGTATAAACGCAAAAAGCACGATGATAAGTAAATGAATGTTCAAACAAATACGTGACTTTGTACATGCTATGGTAAAATGTTAAATACGTCTTGATTGCGACATCATACTTAATGAATACTTATTTTTTTAATCGTCGTTTACAATAAAGCAAGTTCATGTATAACTTTATATGGTTATTCTCACCTGGATCAGATCATACATTCACCTCATTCTTAACATATTGATCAATTTAGTGTAAATGTCTGTCTGGATTTTGTGAGACTGAGAGAGTCTGGTTCAGAAAATAAGATGCATGAAGGCGTTTTGTTGGTGGTCCCCTTTAGGACAATTTCGCAAGACCCTGGGGGTCTCTTCCAGAACATAACATGCTTGCAGGCGTTTTGTTTATGTTCCTTTGGCATACAGTCTGGCGAGACTCTGAGAGTCTCGTTCATTAAATAAGATGCATGCAAGCGTCACAGATTCTCTGACGGACAATATCGCGAAACTTTCAGAAAACAAGACACATACAGGCGTTTAGTTGATGGTCCCCTGACAGAAGTCTCGCCAGACTGATAGGCTCCGAAAACAAGATGCATGCAGACGTTTTGTTGATGGTCCCCTGATGGACAATAAAGCGAAATTGTGAGAGTTTCGTTCTGAAAACATAATGCAGACAAGCCTTTAGTCACTGATCCCCTGACGGCCAGTCTCAAGAGACTGTGAAGGCCTCGTTCAGAAAACATAATGCAGACAAGCCTTTAGTCACTGGTCCCCTAATGGACAGTCTCAAGAGACTGTGAGAGCCTCGTTCAGATGACATAATGAAGACAAGCCTTTAGTCACTGGTCCCCTGACGGTCAGTCTCAAGAGACTGTGAGAGCCTCGTTCAGAAAACATAATGCAGACAAGCCTTTAGTCACTGGTCCAATGACGGTCAGTCTCGTGAGACTGTGAGAGCCTCGTTCAGAAGACATAATGAAGACAAGCCTTTAGTCACTGGTCCCATGACGGTCAATTTAGTGAGACTGTGAGAGCCTCGTTCAGAAAACATATTGCAGACAAGCCTTTAGTCACTGGTCCCATGACGGTCAGTCTCGTGAGACTGTGAGAGCCTCGTTCAGAAGACATAATGAAGACAAGCCTTTAGTAACTGGTCACCTGACGGTCAGTCTCAAGAGACTGTGAGAGCCTCGTTCAGAAAACATAATGCAGACAAGCCTTTAGTCACTGGTTCCGTGACGGTCAGTCTCGTGAGACTGTAAGAGCCTCGTTCAGAAGACATAATACAGACAAGCCTTTAGTCACTGGTCCCGTGACGGTCAGTCTCAAGAGACTGTGAGAGCCTCGTTCAGAAAACATAATGCAGACAAACCTTTAGTCACTGGTCCCCTGACGGTCAATTTCGTGAGACTGTAAGAGCCTCGTTCAGAAGACATAATGAAGACAAGCCTTTAGTAACTGGTCCCCTGACGGTCAGTCTCAAGAGACTGTGAGAGCCTCGTTCAGAAAACATAATGCAGACACGCTTTTAGTCATTGGTCCCCTAACGGTCAGTCCCAAGAGACTGTAAGAGCCTCGTTCAGAAGACATAATGAAGACAAGCCTTTAGTAACTGGTCCCCTGACGGTCAGTCTCAAGAGACTGTGAGAGCCTCGTTCAGAAAACATAATGCAGACAAGCCTTTAGTCACTGGTCCCCTGACGGTCAATTTCGTGAGACTGTGAGAGCCTCGTTCAGAAAACATATTGCAGAAAAGCCTTAAGTCACTGGTCCCCTGACAGTTAGTCTCAAGAGACTGTGAGAGCCTCGTTCAGAAAACATAATGCAGACAAGCCTTTAGTCACTGGTCCCCTGACAGTCAGTCTCAAGAGACTGTGAGAGCCTCGTTCAGAAAACATAATGCAGACACGCTTTTAGTCATTGGTCCCCTAACGGTCAGTCCCAAGAGACTGTGGGAGCCTCGTTCAGAAAACATAATACAGACAAGCCTTTGGTCACTGGTCCCCTACGGTCAGTCTCAAGAGACTGTGAGAGCCTCGTTCAGAAGACATAATGCAGAAAAGCCTTAAGTCATTGGTCCCCTGACGGTCAGTTTCGTGAGACTGTGAGAGCCTCGTTCAGATAACATAATGCAGACAAGCCTTGAGTCATTGGTCCCCTGACGGTCAGTCTCGTGAGACTGTGAGAGTCTCGTTCAGAAAATATAATGAAGACAAGCCTTTAGTCATTGGTCCCCTGACGTCAGTCTCGTGAGTCTGTGAGAGTTTCGTTCAGAAAACATAATGCAGACAAGCCTATAGTCATTGGTCCCCTGACGGTCAGTCTCGTGAGACTGTGAGAATTTCGTTCGGGAAATAAAATGCATATAAGCTTTTAGTTGCTTGTAGCCTGACGGTCAATCTCGTGAGACTTTGTGAGTTTCATTCTGGAAATAAGATGCATACAAGCGTTTAGTTGTTTGTAGCCTGACGGTCAGTCTCGTGAGGTTGTAAACCAGAGTGGCAGCAATAGACAGCATGTGTGGTTCATGGCCCTAGAACACGGTGTCCTACTAGCAGTTTCATAGCCACATATTTTGAATGATTAGAAAGAAGTTATGTGGTAACAAACCTTCATATCTGCATCATTGACTGTATACTTGTATTTCGTTTGCGTTCAATGAATTTGCACGGGGATATGGCAAACTCGTATGATTACTTTTGCAAAACGCATTAATAATCGTTATCTACGTCTTACGTATGGTATTGTAATTTAAAGGTTTTTGAGCAATACATGGCTTACGCCATTACAGTGAATTGTCGTTCTGTGATGATGATTCATCTTACGACGTTAGTTAAGGTAGAATACCCATAATCCGCCATTTTGAAACTCATTCCGTCATCGGATTACTTCGGTAGTTCTCTGTCTATTTTGGTCCGGATCTGGAGCTGTTCGGTTATATGTGAATAATTTCTGCCCAGACCGATGAATACCGAGAACGACCGAGGTTGTCCGACGAAGCAAAACGAATGAATTATGAAATATAAATTCGATCCTAAAGTTGTCAGTGATTTCCTCACAGACTCATCTTACTTTACTTAATGCTAGGATGTGTATGAGGCTCCTTCAAAAGCATGATACAAAACTAATTAAATAAACAAATATCTTACCATTCCATTCACTACGTCCTTTTCTCACCAAAATTGAACACACAAATTGATTAAGATTGAACTCCAGTGAAAGGTATATCAATCGTTGAAAACATACGCCAAGGCAAGACAAAGTTACACCGTGTTAAAATTCAATTAAACCCAACTGCGAGAAAATCGTTTCGTTAAGTTAATCGCCGGTAGCTTTACGCTCGTCTTAAACCACGTACGACAATAATCTCCGAACGTCAGTTTGACATCTTTGGTATGGAAATATGACGAGAGAGGTTTACTGAAGGTTTATCGAGATTAAAGTCAGTCCCCTTACTTTGATCCTGAGTGTAAATTCACCGCCATTCGTACACCGTACCGCGTTGATAACCCAAAACTCGCGTCAACTATCCAATGTCGATTCGACAGTGACGGACTGACGGCGCACGCATGCTCGAGATTTTATAACGATGTTTCGGTTGAATAGTGCCGGAGGGTACCCTGGGTATGAGAGTCTCCGAGTACAAAATGAGATAACATGTAATAGATGGAACCTGTTATGACACCTGCGTCGCTGATAAAACGTTCTCCAAATGCTGACTAGACGTTGATAAAGAATATTTCAGACTGGTTGGAAAGGAGGAGATTTAATAATTTAGCATACGAGTACACCGGGATATACGTTATAAAGGTATGTAATGTTCATTTCAAATTAATTGTAATCTTTGTTGATCGGCGTTTGGAATGTTCGTTTTTTTGATCGATTTTACATATTTTGATCTTCCTTTAGATTTGTCAATATTTTCGCTGATGCCCGGATTGCGTAAGAGTTACTGTTTGTGTAATAAACACAGCGCAAATATAAACATGTACGTGTAACTACAACTCAATGGGTCTGCGGAAGACTTCAAGTTAGATGATTGTTCAAAAAAGGAAATACACAGTTGAAAGTATACCTATTAATTTCTCATTTTCTTAATGGGATTTTACACTTTCTGAGTAACAACTGAGTACAAGAAACATGATTTCTTTTTATAACATTCCTAACGTCATTTTCCCGATTTTCACTGTGTGTGAAAAACAGTTCTCATATATAAGAAATGATTTATAAGAGATAATTTATGGGTGAAATTGGCGTTCTTTTGTTGTTGTTTTTTCTACTTTAAAATGCTTGCGTTACGACACACGAACGACACACGTTAAAGAAGTATTACGATCTTATAACTTTTGATATATTTGCTATTCATTGATTATTTTGCAACTAAAGTTTCCATTAACCTAGCCGATCTTATTTGTAAAGGACAAAATCTAAAACAAACGAATCTGTTAAAGACCTCAACAAAATAAATGTGAAATCTACAAATTCCTACCTGTTTTACTTTTGGAATCGCAAATATATGGCGTCATGCAAATGTGGCCATCAAAGAAAATATCTCTTTGAGAAACACTACAAAAAACTAAGAAAACAAAAGTTCTAAAAATGTATTACATATGATACTCAATCGTTCGTGTGTGAAGAGCGTTGAGTTATACATTAATGTATTTTCGGTCAATGCGTAAGAAGCGAGTGTGTGTTCAAGATTTGTAGCAAACTTGTGTCTTGGCAAAATGTTTGAAAAAGGAGCACATATTGACATTTTGAACTCGAACTAAATCTTGGTCAGAGACACACTTTTATCAAAATAGTTAGTATTGGTTTTCTTTTGAGAATTGTTTTAAATAACATTGAATTTTATACAAACAACACTATCTTACTTTTGGAGAAGAATATCCAAAAAGATACAGGACATTGGACAAACATGTAATATACCTAAAATGAGCGTTTAAACGATATTCAGAACTTCGTTAAAGACTGATGGGTAATAACAAGCGTTCGCCAGTATTGATTTATCATTGGTCCCCTGGGTACCGTTTTACTAAACAGTTTACGCTTAAGATTTGCGTAAGTCTAAAACAACAATTCCTCTTATTTCAATATTGGACAAAGCAATATTGCAAAGTGACACATCATTGGAATCGTCTCTCCGAGACGCTTCCAATGATGTGTCACATTGCAATATTGTACTTTTATTGAAGATACTATCCGTGTTTATTAGTTTTGACTTACGCAAATATTTTCCGTAAGTTGTTTAGTAAAACGGGCCCCTGGTACTTAGTCTAGTTAGACAATGAGACAGGGACCAGTGATCGAGCGCCCGTGTGCACCATGTGTCTTGAACGTGAACTATTGTATTATCGCTGGTCCCCTGGTACTTAGTCTCGTTAGACAGTGATACAATGATCAGTGATCGAACGCCTTAGTGCACAGTGCGTCTTGAACGTAAACTATTGTTTTATCGCTGGTCCCCTGGTTCTTAGTCTCGTTAGACAGTGACACAGGACCCAGTGATCGAGCGCCCGTGTGCGCCTTGTGTCTTTAACATGAACTATTGTAGTGTTGCTGGTCCCCTGGTACTTAGTCTTGTTAGACGGTGACACAGGGACCAGTGATCGAGCGCCCGTGAGCGCCTTGTGTCTTTAACGTGAACTGCAATATTATCGCTGGTCCCCTGATACTTAGTCTCGTTAGACAGCGAGACAGGGACCAGTGATCGAGCGCCCGTGTGCGCTCTGTGTCTTTAACTGGAATTGCAATATTACCGCTGGTCCCCTGATACTTAGTCTCGTTAGACAGCGAGACAGGGACCAGTGATCGAGCGCCCGTGTGCGCCTTGTGTCTTTAACGTGAACTGCAATATTATCGCTGGTCCCCTGACACTTAGTCTCGTTAGACAGTGACACAGGGACCAATGATCGAGCACCCGTGTGCGCATTGTGTCTTGAACGTGAACTATTGTATTATCGCTGGTCATTTGGTACTTAGTCTCGTTAGGCAGGTACAAAGGGACCAGTGATCTAGCGCCCGTGTGTGCCTTGTGTCTTGAACGTGACTCTTATACACGAACAGCGTTGAAGAAAAAACAGTCAGGCACAGTAGAGACTAAATCAGTGAAACTAACCAGAAGCCTCTTGCAACGACAAACGTTTCCTCTAAAACTTGGTTTAAAAACACTTTATGATATACATGTTAGATGGATAGATAGTTATGTTTTATCCTTGACTGAATAAGGACCAATCTTTATGTACCAATAAAGAAGAGCAATGGTCTTATTATTGTTATTTTTAGGGTAATTACAGCACGTTAACATTATTTTACCTATGTTACGATGTATACATATAGTCATATAGATTTTATCTAATCCATCAATATAATGTAACAACCCGATTGATGTTAAGTTTTGCTATTTACTTCGTTCGTGTCACAAAAAATGATCCGACAATAATCGAGCCAAAATTGCTCGTTTAACGAGACAATGATTCAGTAAATGTCTCTTTCAAATACTTCTTAAAGACATTGAATATGTATTTTTCGAACGAACGTTTTGAACTTCGTCTGAAATTGGTTCAAAGATGATGGGCAGAATTTCTGTTTTTCTTTATTGGACTTGGTCGTTGATTAAATCATGAGGCCATTAGCGGAGAGGTCAATTGACCTATATTTGGTATTTCTATATCCTCTTTTCTGTTCTTTATTTTACATGAAATGCTTAAAGTTACTATCTCAAAGATCCATATTTTATTATTTCAGAAAACAATCTTCTTCTGATAAAATCGAGGGTTGAGTGGAAGACTATTGTAAGTGCTTCATAAACATGAAGCACTTACTATAGTATTGTGCTGAACCCTTGAAATGACAACGCGGAAGTATAAAGCTACACACTTCTCGATTATTGAAACGCCTCTCAAGCTCATTCATTATCGTAAAGATAAATATCCCTTAGATTGCCGGGTAATTTTCTAAAAATAGATTAGGTCGTCTGCTTTCAAAAATATTAAATTTCTGCTTATATTTGTTGAGAAAAGAGAGTCAGAGTACCAAACAGGTTAGATCATAGACCAGCCGCCAATTCACTTGGTTCGAGCCACATGAAGTTGGTTCCAGCACTATAAGGGTTAAAAGGGACTATCTTTACATATTTTGCTTTGTCACCAAGTAAATAAATATTTCTGATTTACCCTTTTTGTCATGTGTTGTGAGACGAACATTCGCGCATTTCTATGCTTAAATGGAACAGAGTCTTAAATTTCTAAACCAACTTGCTATCTCGTGACAAATGATAAGAGCTTTTACCCTGCATTCTAAGGATAAAGTTGCTTGTTCACATTTGAGAAAATGAGAAGGTCAGAGTAATGTCGTCAGTTAATGATTATACAATCAGGAGTGGGTATTGAACGTATAATAAGTTCTGGAAGGGTAAATAAATATAGTTAATATACGAATGAACAGTCTACTATGCGTTATATCTCTGAACCATTGCAACGCTTTTGGACGAATATACATATTAATTTTTCAACTTCAAAATTTGTTACTTTTAAGAACAAGTTACTTCAACCCTTATAGTGCTTATGCAAACAGGTTAGATCCATGCAAGCCGCCAAGTAAATTGGAGGCTGGTCTGTGATCTAACCTGTTTGCTTCGCTGAGTATCTTTCCTCCCCAAATTAAGCAGATATTTAAGGATTTGGAAAGCAGATGTCACAAACATTTTTCTTTTCAGAAAATTACCCAGCATTCTTAGGATGAATATACATGTACGTTATTATATAGTTTGCTGTCATTGAAGGTCTTGTCCCAGAAAGAGCACCCTTTCCAAGTTTACAGTGTTTGGGGCCTGGTGCGCGACGGGAAACTGTCTGTGTCTTATTGACTTAAAAATTACCATACGCCATAAATCCAATCTTCCCCATCCGCACCAGTTACAAAATCATTAATGTGTTATGGGTTAAATGTGGGAGATGGGCGAAGATCGACCTTTGTATACTAACGAGCCTATAACTTATACCCGGGATAAATTTGTCACCAAATGGGCTTATTGGATCGTGATATAAGAAGTCACCCCATATGAATAAACGCAATTTGTCTATAGTGAAAGGATAGACAGTCAGTGGAAATGGAGTTGTATGCAATTTAATCATAACTTCTGGCGTATATCGGCAGTAAATGCATGCTCCAACGCTTGTAATATCGGAATTAGGTTTTTGTAAGCTCAGGGTTTCGACCTGTAAATATTGAACTGCTGTCCACTAAACTGAATAACTAATGCACGGCGATTCAATGAAAACACGCAGTATAGTCAGTCCTTCACTAAACTTAAGTATTTACCACAGTATCGCATTGAACCCTCGAATTGTTACGTTAATTTTTATTAAAAGGGCCGGGTACTACGAAAAGCGAAATCGCGATCTTTGGAGAATTTATTGACATAAGCGTATACAGTTTCTAGTCATATTCATACATGAATATCAACAATGATACGTGACCATAATTAAACGATGAAGAGTCTATGTCTCGGCCCATAAATTACAAAATCATTTGGAAAGTGTTTTAGCAAATGAAAATTCATCATAAACAATCTGAATATTACACCTGTTTGAAGGAGCCTGTGTACGAAATGGTTGGATAATAGCAAACTATTGACTGATTGATCAAATACGCATATCGGTTCTTCTATAAGCTATATGTGATAAGATATAGTTTGACACGTTCAAAATTAATTAAACATTTAAAACCACTTAAACTCACTTTCGGCCACCAGTTACTTCATCAGCAGAAGGTGAAAAATACAACACAATCCAACACAATACAAAATAATAGAACAGAATACAAAACAGTACAATACAATACATCTATTTGAAGAAAATGGGTCTCTGCTCTACAAAATGACTATTTAAAATGCATAATGGTATGAAAAACCACTATAGGCCTAACAGTTGCTATTCAATGTATCTTGTGTATCACAACATTTCATTTTTTAACCATTGTCGTCTGCAGGTTGCAAGTTTAAAATCGTTCTTCATAGGTCTCCACCAAAACGAGATTCGAAAAAAAATGCCATTATTTAATCGAAAATCATGTCTTTCTTGCTTCTTATGATTTCTTGGGAAATTCATTCGTTGATGATTGTCCAAACCATGAGGGTTGGTATAAACTTTGTTTAAGACATAACCAAACAATAACTACTTTCGACCTTTTTGTTGCAGACGACTTTGGAAACCATTGTAGGAAAGGGAGAAATTGATCTTAACGAGCAATGTCTCCTTTTTCCCAAATTTATTTTTTTGCTCTATCAGAAGAGTATTTCTCAATTATCATATTTTGAAATGTCTGCAAATTCATTCAATATGGGACAGTCGAACATTTGGCGTTTGGTAAAGGGTTAACAGAAGACAATTGCTGTCAACAAAATTGGGTCGCTTAAGGTAAGGACGTTCGCGGTTGTTTTTTCTGCGCACTTCATCTGCGCATCAAAGGGAGATAATAAATCTGTTACCGATGAGGTACATGTATAGTAGTCGGATAAAGGTTTTTATTTGAATGAAATATTGTTTGTATTTTTTTTCCAAAGTAAAATCATATCAACCCTAAAACTATGAAAGGTAATTAACATTATTTCATATTTCTCATGCATTCTAAGCCCACCAGCTTCTATTTTTCAAGTTAAAGTTATTTTAGTCGTTTTTATAAATGTTTTTCGATTACAGGTACCATTGAAACTGTCATTTTACAAAAAAAAACTAACTCGTCAACATGTATCATTTTTTGCATTCTTTATTTCAAGATCAAATTTTACTTCACATACTGAATAATAAGAAACTCCATGAAAGTTTTTTTTTTAAAAATATCTTCATTTTTTGTAATATACATATCAACGTTTATTGGTTTTGTCGAATACAAAAATTTGAAAAACTGATTTGGACTACAATAAAATGTTCAAATTGTTATGATTTAATATTGTATTGAACTATAAAGCATTGAGTGTATGAATTCGTGTTTTTTGTGTGTGTTTATTAACCTTCCAGGAATCATTTGTTTACCTTTGAAGATGGCATGGTCATTTTCACAGTTTTGCCCAAAACGGTTACCATGGAAATTGTCATTTTACAAAGAGCCTAACTCGTCGACCTGCATTTATTTTTATTTTAGAATTCGCAATAAAATTCTAAATAACATATCCAAAATCTTGAATTATTTTCTTATAAAACTGTAGAACATGTTTTTAATACCAATTAAAGTGACCTTGTACTTATATATAAAAGGTATCTAAATCCCGATAGATACCGGATTTATTTGCCAAATTTCATTGCCATGTCGACCGTTTTTTTCAACTTTATCTAGCACATATCTCGACAAAAACAAATTTACTAAAAAACACAAAGCTATTATTTTCCTTTACGCAACATTACATTCTCATCTCACCCATCCCTAAAATGTGTCGTAATTAGATTGGGAAACATTTCTTGATATGGAGTAAAACCTTTCCGAAAGAAATCCCCTTTGCTTAGATATTAGCCTTAGAACGCTGGGTAATTTTCTAAAAATAGATTTTTGAGCTGTCTGCTTTCCAAAACCTTAAACATCCTGTGAAATCTTATGAGAGAATATACTCAGAGTAGCAAACAGGTTAGATCAAAGGCTGGCCTGGATTCAACCTGTTTGCATAAGCATGAAGTCGGTTTCAGCACTATAAGGTTTAAAACGTGATACCAGGCTAAAGCTCTTTTTTTCCTTTTGGCATACACGGAAAACCCCTCTTACGATTTAGCAATGTCCATTCCCTATATGCACAGACAGAATAACGTCCAAGTTGTTATTACATTTAATTACTTGTGGTAGAAAGGCATATTCACAGTGCACTATTAAGCTATTGGTGATTTCCATTTGTCGTCGATTTTATGTTTGATATAAATAACAGAGCATTCTGAATTCTTTAAAACATATGTCATATTTTATTTAGTAAAAATGTCGTCCATTTTCCGGATCATGCTTAGGTTTTAATGACATATATTGAATTGTGATATGATTTGTCATTCTTTATCTGCAAAGTCATCATCAATTGGTACCTGTCGATAATCGATAAAACACGATATTTTTGTTTTACATAGATATCGTTGCCGTTTTTATGTCTAGACGCGGGATAATTTCACGTTTTTATTTCGTACGATGCATAAATATGATAAAACATTAGAGTGGTTTAACGTGAAAGTTGAATACTAAATAAGTTCATAAATTGCATTAATCACTTCCCTAATAAATGCGTTTTGAACGCATTTTCGTTTTAAAGGTACTTGTTTGGAAGTTAAAAAATACTTTGTTAAAACTGCACAACAACTGTTCTGTTATATGTATCGTATAACAGAACAGCTGTTATGCAGTTTTAACAAAGTATTTTTTAACTATATCAAAGTCATTGGAAGCAATTTAGATCGTTTGATATTGTTTAAAATGTGTATACAGTGAATCAATGTTAATCAAATGTATATGCTAAATAAACATCAACATACAGAAAGTTTCATTCCAATAAAGATAGTATAACGCTATTTGGATATAAAATACAGGAATTGCCTATAGTATTACATGATTTAATAACATAGGCTGGAAAAAAGAAATAAGTATGTTGTACTGAAAAAAAAGCTTTTGATTAGACCATTGGAATTGAGAGCGTTTAACATAAAAATCTAAAAACGGAGATATTAAGGGTCCTGCTTGACTCAGTGGTTAAGGTGGTGGACTCAGAAAACGGGGGTTCCTAGTCAGAACCCTAGCCTAGTATTGGTCCATCCAGAAAATCCGTTTTAGAACTGAAACATGTGGGACCTGTGTCCGGTAATGACACGGAATCTAATCTAATTAATAATTGAATACAAGATAACGTTCATATTACCAGCAATAAAGAAACAATACAATGTAGGACATGTTTCTTTGGTTCTTACTAGTAAGATATCGTTTTGTATCAGAACGCAAGTCATGTATCGTACTAAATCAATTGATTAAGATACGACACATGAAATCTGGAATAGTGTAGGTTGGATTTATTATTCTTTTCATCAGGTTCCAATTATATCGCACGGACACTCATTATCTATCCGTTATCAAAATAATATCTCAATATGTTATATCAGTAAAAGGCAAATACATACGGAATAGCATGTTGTTATATGTTTCTTAAGGTGTGTATTTGCTTTGAGTTGCGAGAGAAAATGTGTATATTGCGAGACTAAAGCTCGTGCGAAACGCAATTTTTTCTGACGCAATGAGAAGAAAATACAAATCCTGTAAATCTACGACTCAATGATATTCTCTTTATCATAGAACCTTTATGAACAATAGAAACAATATTTCCTAAACTATGTCTCTTTTTTCTAAATAATAAATCAAGTATTTTTGGTTTTTGCCCACATGTCTTTACGAACATGTTTTTTTTTTGTCGTGTGTAATTTGATTCGCGTGAAATGTGTGTTTTTGCGCCGCAATTACCCCTGGCGTATGACAACTCGATTTGTGAAGCTTTAAAGTTGGTTCTAACCCATTATGACCGGTCTTAATAGTCCTACAATAACCACTACACTAACATTACAACGACGCAGATTCGACATATTCAACGACAAGACAGGCATTATTACTGGTGAAATATCATATCGCTCCTACGACAAGGATTTCAAATAGGATTTGAATAAGATTCTTGTAAGTGCTTGTTCAAAGATATGAGGAAATCAAGAAGTTGAAAATTGATTTCCTTACTACTGCATAGCAGCTCTACTATCATATGATACGCACTGTAGAATAGCAATTGGAAGTTGAATTAGATCGTTTTTAAAGTGTGTATACAGTGAAATTAAATGTATTTCAATCCAAACGCGTGACAATGCCTTTGAGATCTACTGCATATAAACTGTACATTCGATTCGATTTAATTCAATTGAATATCAGCTGTACATACTTGGATAAAGTATTGCTTCCCGAATCGATTATGTTTTTAATTGCTTCTTATTAGTGTTTATACACCAATAATACTAAAACTGTATTCTTTCAAAGACAATTTATTTCGACTTGCACATTTACTCATGTGTGAACAGGCATATTCAAATTCCCGAGATAGTTTGAAAGAAGATTAGAGCTGGAATCAAGTCATGTTATGCAAACTGGTAAGATCCAGGCTAGCCGCCAAGTTAATTGGCTATTGGTCTGTGTTCTGACCTGTTTGCTACTGTGAGTGTCTTTCCCCGTCAGAATTAAGTAGACATTTAATGTTTTGGAATGCAGACGACATAAAAATCTATTTTTTGAAAATTACCAACCATTCTAAGGGTTAAATGAGTTCATTACTTTGGTTACATAAAGACAATTTGTTAAAGACATATTATTCACTAAAAGGAATTTGATTTTTGCAAACAACTTTATATTTATAAACCAATGTGACAAATGATTGCTGGTTAAAAGCAATTCATTCTTCGGTCACACATTTGTCAAATAAGATACTTATTTAGCACCCCTTGTCTTGCCTTTTGGTCTTTTAATCTTGAGAAGTCACAAATTTCCATGTGTGGAAATGGGTTATGGAAACGCCTCTGGGTTAGAAATTGAGCCCTTACAGTTCATACAGTACTATGGTCTACGCATGCGCAAGACTGTATAGAGTACATAAGAACTGGGTCAAGTTCATCAACATCAAACAGTGTCCCAATTGAAGTTTCTTAATTGATATCAATAGTCACAACAATCTAAAAATGAACTAAAGCAGACTTCCTAAAGGTCAGTATCTAAGTTTGTAAACAATCAGCCCATTATATCAGCTAATTTAATGGCAGCGCTTCCGAATCTCAAACCAACCTCAGGCCTCAACTGACCTAAATATACCCTTAGAATGCTGGGAAATTTTCTGAAAAGAGATTTTTATGTCATCTGCTTTCCAAAACCTTAAACATCTGCTTCATTCAAGTGAGGAAAGATACTCAGAGTAACAAACAGTTTAGATCACAGGCCAGCCACCAATGAACTTGGCGGCTAGCCCGTGATTTAACTTGTTTACATAAGCATGAAGTCGGTTCCAGCACTATAAGGGTTCAGTAAATAAGAGCCAGGTGTTTGATCTTTGAGGACAACATTGTATGATATGGTAATCAAAGAAGCATTGTACTGATCTTGGATAAACTGTCCATTATTGCTGGAAAACTGAATTTAAAGAAATGCTTAAACGGAAACTTGATTAATTTAAGAAATATGCTTTTGTTTTCGTTTGTTATTGAGTGAGTATTATTAAAACTGAAACAAGACATACAGTATATCGTGACCATGACTACACAATATAAAAGGAAAAGCAATCAGCAATTAAAATCATTCATCACCGTTAACAAAACGTAAAAAAGGGAATATTGAAATACAGCAAAGTTTGTATGGGGCCAATTGTTAAGTTGTCACAATGGCTGCTGCAGGATTTGGCGACAGAAGCGAGCGAAAAAGCCATTTCGGACAAACAATTACTACTGTTATGTAACCGAAGTTTCTACGTTATACAAGGATTATTCGGTTATAAAACTTCATGAATGCCCATCGGCTAGCTACTATGACAGCCCACTACCGCTTGTAATCTGCAATTTTAATTATCAATTCCATCATCGTATGGCTTAAACAAACAACTTAAAGTAATTGTAAACAAATTGGCGGGGCTATATGCCCGCTATCAACCTCGTCTGATGTGCTCGATCGTTCGAGCGCTTTACGGGAAAACGGGCGACTTGGAAGACGCTTTAACTTAATCCTTAGAATGCTGGGAAATTTTCTAAAAAAAGATTTCTGTGTCGTCTGCTTTCCAAAACCTCAAGAATCTGATTAATTCTGAAGAGGAAAGATACTCAGAGTAGCAAACTGGTTAGATCACAGGCAAGTCGCAAATACTTGGCGGCTGGTCTGGATCTAACCTGTTTGTAACAGCATGGAGTCGGTTCCAGCACTATAAGGGTTGAACGCGCATGAATATTCGGGTGTGAATCTCTTCTGAATTAAGACATGGTTAGAAAACAATGTGACGAACAGCGAATTTATGATGAGCAATGGGTCTTTCGACATATCATGTTCGTCGGCTATGTAATAGTTATTAAAGCAACACTGCTGAAATATCGTTTTTGGTGTTGACATGACAACTTCTGATATTCCGAGAACTGATAACAAAAGAAACGATTTCATTTTATATCTAAGGATTCAACGAAAATATAAATTATTTTCGCGATTAGTTCGGGCTTATTTCTGAATTAACTAGTCTAGAACTAGTTTGCGCTGTAACGAGCAAGGAAGTCTACAAATTGCCTTAGATCCCTTTGTCATACAGACTAGGTCAAACCTGGTTAAGCTATCAGCATTCCAAAAGTCGGCCGGGAGACGATCTCTCATGAAAATCCAGCTCTACCCCTATCGGGAATTGAACACATATGGAGAGATGCCCTGAGATAACAAGTTATGTATTCTAACCACTGAGCAATGGAGGCTCTCTAAAGTCAAATCCGGTTTATCTTTGACGAGCATCTTTTTGTAAAAAATCGACTCTGCCAATGCTGTAAATATTATAAATATAGTGAGGATAATTTCATTAAGAAGAAAGGATGAACAATAAAAGAAAAAATGAATTAAGAGTAGATAATCCATTCTTGTAAAAGCCTCATTGTTTATGGATGATGGGTAGAGTCTCTTATTGCTGCAGGGTTCATATCTTTGCGCAAGTGCTTTCTTCGCAATCATTGCATTATCTTTCAACGTCACTGCCAGCATCCCCAAATAAAGAACGACGGATGAGGAAAAAGCGGCTTTAATAAAGGTGTGTTAACAGAAGAGACAATTTTGGAGTCCAAATAAAATGTCGTTAAATCAATACAAAATTTGTGTTGATGTTTGACATAAAAGAACCTATTGAAGGCATAATTGATTCAGGAAGCGTCAATTTATCAAAGTGTGTACAGTTTATATGCAGCAGATCTCAAAAGCGATGCCACACTTTTGGATTGAAATACATGTTAATTCATTGTATACACACTTGAAAGAATTCAAAACGATCTAGTTTTGCTTCCCATGGCTATTCTTCCGTTCGTATCATATAACAGTACAGCTGTTGTGCAGTTTTATTGATATTAATTTCTAAAGTCTAGTTTTCTTCACGTTTAAACTTCGGAAAGACATTTCGCGAAGTATGAATCTCGATCTAAATACAATCAATGCATTGCAAAACGGATTCGATATCTGCGGCGTTTCTGACATATGGTTGTACAATATTATCAAGTTTGAAATAGTTTAATGACGTTTAATCTGACCTCAGTATGTGATCAAATAGATGGGTACCATATACACATGGATATATCGATATACAGAACGATAACTGAAATTTAAAAAAAGAAGCATTCAATTGATGCAATAGGTTGTCTAAGAATATGAAATCTAAAAGTAAAATATTCAAAATCTTTATATGATAGTTTACTAAGAATTTCTCCAAATACGAGCAGTTCGTACGTCTTCAGAGTGATCTAGATATTTGACTAGTGTTACGCATTTCTAGTCACTGTTTATGGACCAAACACTGCTAAAAAGTAAATCAAATCATACTCGGGATTAAGTTTCGATTCGCTCCAGCTATTTTGTGTGACTTCTTTAAAACACTTAGGTATACAATGAATGATATTTTATAGTTATCGGGTTGTTTCACTCTAGCTTTCTACTCCTTTTTTTTTCAAGGAAGTGTCTATCCATCTTACTGGTTATTACCTTGGTTTGATTTTATGCATAATTGACGAGTTTACAATCAGATGTAGATTACATGTATATACAAACAAAATACAAACAGCAAAAGAATACAGAGCTTGGATTGCCCGGTGGTGTCGTGACCTGAGTTCGAGACAGTCACTGTAATGCCAATTTATTTTCCGGCGTCTTTCCAGGTCAACTTAACTTAATTCTTTTTCTTTACGTTTATGCTGGAAAACAGTGAGCGGATAGCAGAACATTTATTATGCATTACTGAGGGCCGTATACAGGGTACATGGAAATGTTGTCATAACACTGAAATACTGTTGAAGATGACATTAAAACCTAATCCAATGCAAATAAAGAATTGCTTTATTGAACAAGCTCTATGTTTGTCTTTAATCATGATCAGTGTTCGATTCTTAAAATATCCATATTTCAGGGTTAGACTCTCAAAAATCTTAAAGGTTACATGTATTTACTATTCGTTTGATAACGCGTACACGATAATTCCCTTGGATTAAGAACTTGAACCCATAACATCAGTAATCTCTCTGGCACGTTTTTTTGACATCTCGATAGAGATATTCCTATGGACTTTAACTCTTAAATCCTTTCTCAGATAAAAAACACTTTCAAAATATGAGCATAAGATGGGAGTTGAACCCATCGTAACCTAAAGGTGCCGATGCTTTAGCACTTAGAATGCTGGGTAATTTTCTAAACATGTATGTGTGTGTTGTCTGCTTTCAAAAACCTTAAATATCAGCTTAATTTTGATGAGAAAAGAAACTCAGAGTAGCCAACAGGTTGGATCACAGGTCAGCCGCCAATGTACTTGGCGGCGGTTTGTGATTTAACCTGTTTACTGTATAGCATGAAGTCTGTGCCAGCACTTTAAGGTTTAAGATAAAGATAAACAACTCCTTTCACCTATTGATTAATGAATATTGATTTGAATTTCTGACAGCTTTTATCTTTAAATGTGATTAATGTTTTGTAAACAGTGTTTAGTAAATTTGAAATCATTACTCATAGATGTTCCTTGTATAACGCCTTTGCTGCTGACAATTGCAAAAAAGAAAAAATCACGGAAATCTTAGTCTTTCCCGATATCTCGAATAATATCGTCTCGTATTAAAATAAACCGAAAGGTTGAATGTTTTTAGTCTAATATGAGAAAGTTCGAAAGTCAAAATAAATGTCGTTAAGACAATAGAGAGTTTGTAGGCTATTATTGTTTGATATACAATTAAATGTGACTTTTTAAAGTATAATTATTTAAGAGAGTTAACTTTAGCTAAGTATGTACAGTTTATATGTGGTAGACCTCAAAAGTCATTTAAATACACGTAACCTCACTTTATAAACACTTTAAGAAATTAGGAATGATCTTAGTTTACTTCCAATGACTTTTCTTTTGTGCGTATCAAAAAACAGCGCATTAGATGTTAAGTTTTAAGGATATTTATTAAAAACTTCCAAATTCCCTTACATCTGTGAACAAGTACCTTCAAGGAAAGAGCTGAATATACATGTGTAGAGAATGATACAGTTTGAAGAAAAAGTCAAAATCGAAAAGTCAGCCACCTATGAACAATTTATTGTATGTACATTATCATATTACGTGAACTTGTCCCTAGTTTTATCACATCGAGGAATTAACGTACAGCCCTTTACAGAAAGCTCCTTTGAATATATCACGTCTCCTGCATACGGTCTTGGAATATTTGTGGGGAAATTAGTGGGTGGTCATTAGAGAAATTCATGAATATTTGTGGGGAAATAAGTGGGTGGTTATTAGAGAAATTCATATTTCTCAACATCATACGGTCAATCATTCCAAGACAGAATTCCCCTCTCCTTCCTATAAGATATATATATTTTTTCTCTAAAACCTTCGAATGGCTGAGTAAACAATTTATCATCTGGCAAAGCGTTTAAAGTACATTTCCCGACCAAATGATCAATCACGTACAAACGACCAACCTAGGCCTCAATAGTTCAGTAGGTATTAGGGTCCCGAGCCCAATAAATCGTTACCTCGTTTTGGCCACAAATCTTTCCGACATTTGATAAAGTCATTGTGATGTTTTCATTTTAAACGCAAATTACAATGTGCAATACTAGTAAGACAATGTCTACGACGCAGAATATATGCACCTAGGCTGTCGGTAATATGTTAAGGAAAAATAAGAAAACAGCCAATCGATCTTGATACAGGAAAATGGGAACAATCGATTCGGCTATGGTCATTTTGTGTATCTCGTCTCACACAATCCACGTCACACTGGACGTATAGGATACTATATAGGTCTGAAAATCACTAACCAAGTAACGCCCGCATTTAGAATAGCAATATACAGAATAACAATCCATCCAAAACCCAACGTTTACAAGTCTTTACAAAGTTGTTATCAATACAAGTTCCGCTTACCATACAGTCGTGCTAAAATAAAATGTCTGAAGACGTCCAACCGTCAAGCACCAGCAGACGATAGAACTCCGAAAAAGCATTTACATAAATACATTTACACAAACACTATATATTTGAACATGGAACCTTGTGACAGGATGATAAACTGTTTTATGCTCCACACATTCACACACTCACACAACGAGTATTATTATGAACAAGTTAAAACAGTTAATTTTATCCTATTACTATGAGCATCACGAACACATAGCTAGATTATGAGAGATACATTCCTCCTGTTTGCGCATTGTTTTTACATGATGCTAGCGCTTTGCAACCTATTCTTTCGTTCCCGCATTCTGTCTCTATCAAATTACATTTTAAGCATTTTCAGCAGACGGCTTTTGAAATCTTTGTGGCTTGAAAACAAGGGAGAGTAAGCTTTAGCTGGTCAACTTTCTCCTTAGTCATGATGATCTTTCGAACGACTGCAATTAGCGGCTTAATCTTAACGAACTTTTGTAAATATAGGCAAATTGACTTTAAAAGTAAAGTAGCATCGGCATCTGATGCCATCAAGAATGTTCTTCAAAAATGATGCATTTTCTTATGCTACGTTCTCTGTTGTACCAATCAACTAGGTTTATAAGTAAAATTCAATTACCGATTTCCAGCGATGATCGAAAAGTCACGTAGCCATGGTAAACTCGATCCTCATTCCTAATGTTAGAACGGCCAGTCAGCGCAGGGTTCTAATGTTTCAACGCTAATCGTGCAAACACAGCAAATAACGAAGCGAATCTAAGGAACATCGCCGACTGACACAGTAAAATCCCACCATAATTGACAACACTGGTTTTGCCTTTGTTAACTTGAAACGTCTGATACTAAATTTAGACTTTAAACAATAAACACAACACGATTGCGTGTAAGTACAACACACAGAACATACACACTTCCGGTAAAGACAGGATTCTTACTCCAGTAAACAAGCACGCTGACTCAATTGTTCGCTTCCAAAACGGTGTACGACAAGGCGATGTCCTTTGCCCTATTTCGTATACGTTAATTATACAAGTGTAACCATGATTGCATAAAATTAACGTCACGATCAAAATGTCATCAATTCCGTAATAGACAGTTTTCATTAGTTCATGGATTGGATTCGATAATGGGAGGAGGGAAATTTCGAAAATGAGTAAGGGCGAAAAATGATTTTAATGTGATCTTTTTCTTTTTCACGTTGTTTATGGTATTTAGAACAACATCAAGTTTGCTGTTAAAAAATATTTGCACGTACAAATTATTCTAACTTCGCCGTTTTTTCGATTTTGTCAGCTTTTAGAAATATTTCAATTCATTTTGAATAATATTTATAAAATCTATTTAAGTGATTATTACATAAGGATATTTTCAGAGACCATCATGATTGGCTATGGTTTTCAGGAGTTATGAACATAAAAAGGCACAACCTTCTGTAATCTTTATTTTACGTATTGAAGCAATAACTTAATAATTTCATAACAGTTAAACTGTTTGTTCTCAATAGGAACGTATCTTCAGGGAATAATTACTACTAAATACTGACGAAATGAAAACTAAAGAAAGACTATTCTAGATGCGTAAATAGTTCTGATTTCCGAGGTTGCTTTTATCTCATGTTATTCTGTATCAGATTTTCAAAATGAGTGCATGTCCTAAATATTAATGTATAAATGAACATTTCTACCGTTAAATAAAGGTAGCCATTGGAATTATTTGTTCACTTGTATGTATATTTCTTATTCTATATCGCCATGATAATCAAAATTTAAATAAAGCATATCAAGACACTCTGCATCTACAGTTCAAACTTATGTGAGAACGTTAAATGAAAGTGTTCCAATATGAATGATTATGATAAATGATTAATGATTATATTTATACGTGTTGTGGTGATAAAATTAATGAAGGTATAAATTATTTCGCTTTTGTAAACAATGCCCTTAAATTGAAAGGTGTCGTTAACCCTTAGAATGCTGGGTTATTTTCTAAAAATAGATTTTTGTGACGTCTGCTTTCCAAAATCTTAAATATCTGCTTTATGTTGACGAGGAAAGACACTCAGAGTAGCAAACAGGTTAGATCACAGGCCAGCCACCAATTCACTTGATGGCTGTCCTGGATCCAACCTGTTTGCATAAGCATGAAGTCGGTTCTAGCACTATAAGGGTTAATATCAACACGTTTAAGTGAGAAATGAAAGCAAGATGAAGCAGCTACAAGAAACGTTTACACTTTTCTGGTTGTTAACCTCTTCAATCAAAAAGAAATCGTTTAAATGAATAGATAATGAGCAACTTAGAATACAATCCCTACATGTTACTATGACTTATATGTTAAATTGATCGATTCAGTGGTTACACTTGGGTATTTCCTGTGTCTTTAATTGCCGATTTAACTGGAGTGTTTTGACAAGGAATGATTGATATATTTTACCTATAAAACTGATATCTAGTTATGATAAAACCGCTCTTTACTCAATGCCTATTCAATTTTTGAAATAACGTAATTTGGATTTGTTTGTATTGTTTTTGTTTGAAATTTACATCGTTAAGCACACCATTGTGGTTGTATAAACATTTGTTTACAACGAACTGTCATATATTCCCAGTCGAAATTGAGTCCGAAATCACAATCAGGTCATCCCGATCCGATCAACATGTATCTGAGATTCTATAAGCTTAGCGTAACCAGCTTTTTCGCATCATTGCACTTTTTTGTCTTGAGAAAACCTAAAAACATGAACGGAATATTGTCACACTCTCGACATTGTAAAAACGAATTTGGAAACAGTATATATCTTCAATTCGACAACAACTTAAATTGAAAACCAAAAATAAATTCATGATTGATATTGGTATCATCTTATACCAACAGTACAATGTGGACCTTTAATGTGATCGATCGATTGTTACACGTTATATAGATGATGTTCTTGAGACTGAAATATAGTCGTTGACACGTGTGAAATGCAAATGTTATGATTATTTGGTTTGTGCTGGGTGGGGTTATTGACATACAAAGAATGAATTTATTTTTAGCGTTATTTTCTAGACAAAGAAGTTTCCCAATTCAACGTGTATGCAGTGCATACTCATCCGAAAGACATTTTTATTACACAATACTCATGGCTCCATGTAAGTCAATATAAGACTTCGCCAATAATCAATTTAGTAAAATTTCCGACTTGTTGATATTCCAATTCATTAATAAACAATTAATAATGGATTCTAATAGTTCATATTCGTTTACATCAATCAAAATCAAATCGTGGCTCCCAATTGCTCAAATATCGATTTCGTCAATAAAACTTCGACAATAATGTTTATTTTAAATACATTATTTGATCTTAATTCAAAACACCAGCAGACGAAAAGAATAACATGAAAACATTTTACACGAATAATGATATTTGAAAGAGACCACTGTAGACAAAACGATTAAATACCCTTAATGAACAATATACTTTATCATAATCAATTAATCGTTATATTTAAACATTTCATGCAATAGGATGAGCTGATATAAGAATGTATGGATAAAGGGGTAAGATAATGATGCTTGGTAGCGTTTGCAATCGGCTATTAACTTTTACGTGGATTCTATTGAGCTCGGTTGTTATGCAAAAAATATGTTGTGCACATGCCAGACTGCGCGGTAAATGGGGTTTTATCACAATTAAAAGTACATCGTTAACTCTAAGGACAACTTATATTCACTATTTCAATGATGATACTGTTGATTATCATCTCATCATCAAAAACCCATTTTAATGCAACCATCAAAAACCCATTTTAATGCACCAGGAACAGGATATATGAGACATCACTATAAACGATGAAGTCCTTCTTTTGTTACAATGATTCCTACCCAATATGACAACGTGACTAAAAATTCTTTGACAGTATGTAATTGTCTGTGGTGATGCATTTTTACATGGAACGTCGCTAAATACCTTAAAAAGAACTAAGTTTAATAAAAAATATCAATTGTGCATTTTACAACTTTTTAGTTATATTTTCCGGTCCCATTGGAAATAAATTCTAAATACTATATCGGCTTGGGAAAGGAACTCTATCGTTATATTCTATATACATGCTTATATACGCTATGAACAGTTAATCAAAACATATGATATTTATCAATTTGACTGATAATGTATCTTTAGCAAATTGCATCTACCGTATAGTGAGTTGGAGGGAAAACATATCTTAAATAAGATGCGCCAAGTGTTGAATTTACTTGCTCTTTCAACACTTTTATTTTCTGGGCCTGTTTTTTTTATAAATGCTGTTGTCTTCAACGAACATCAAGTGATCTTCCAAACTGGAACGGAAATTTTTAAGTGGCAATTTTGTGAATTTCAATCCTCTTTTTGGGTGCATGTCATGATCAAGGCGATGGTAGCTGACCATGTACTAAACTATTTAATGGGCTTGAGGGGCTGTTTACTTGTAAATGGGACCACAACTGTGGGCGACAGTGGTACATTAGAACAGCATCGATCTCTCGAACCAAGGGTTCGATCCCCGTTTATCCACGGCGAGGTGAGAATTGCCGGTCGGGTAGTAGCCAACAAATCGGTGGGAATACTGGATTGTATCCAGGAAGCTTTCATCGAGAGTGACTTTGATAATTCCTAAGCTTCCGTCACAATCCCTCAAAATAAATAGGTTCGCAATAACGTATGGGTAGTAAAAGTAAAACGTTTCTGATGTTACGTGATCCCTTGGTCACAGACATTCGATAACTAAAGATATAACCCGAACCCAAGCCCTCTCGCTGGCCCCATTTTTCAGTGGTAAACAGATACTGATCAATAATTGAATCAAACTTGCATTCAGATTTGCATCTTTGAAATAGAAAACGTTGATAATTTATTACGTAGACGAGTTCATTACTTTTGTAATTGACACATCGTGTTTATATAAATCTTCATTGAATTAATACATGAAGGGTTCAAAATTTTCAATTAAATGTCCGGATATTGTGTACAGCTGTACAATAAGTGCGTTTGTAAAGGCCTAACCTGTGCAGTCTACAAACATTGATCTGTGCCAAAGCTTTTCGCTTCAGACAAAAAGAAATGCTGCATTTACACAATCATGTTCGTGTATTTTCATAACGTCGTCGTAACGTCGTACGATCGCATCGCCTTCATAAGTGTAGGTTAACCGATATGTGTCTTATTTCCTTTTGCGGTAATCTGATGAAGCATGTTTTGATTTTGTATAACAGTTCTGGTAACAATAAACTGGCTTATACGTCTACCATCTACCCGCAACTTATTTATTGGATATCGTTAGAGGATTGGAATGTTGAAAAGTATTGGCTTCTTTGGACGTTACGATATAACAACTCTCATTGTTACATTGAGGGCGTAGTCTAGTCGATATTGGATTCTGTTTTGACATGCTAGTGAACGTCTTGTGTTAAATCTTCTTAAATTGGCTTCGTCATATGTCATAACTACTGTATATATCTGACATACTGGCCTAGATATCGCCATATGTCATAACAACGGATTAAACAAGCTCACACTGATATCGCAACGATACGATGAATATTCTCATCTTGTTGTAAACAAGTTCATTCTAATCGTATTAACATGGTAATATAACCTAACCATGTGTGATAGAAATGTTCATACTGATATCGCCATATGTCGTAACGATAAACTGAACCTTCTCAATTTGTATCGATAATAGTCGTAACGATAAACCAAACTTTCTCAATTTGTATCGATAATAGTCGTAACGATAAACCAATTTGTCTCAATTTGTATCGTTAATAGTCGAAACGATTAACCAAACTTTCTCAATTTGTATCGATAAAAGTCGTAACGATAAACCTAACTTTCTCAATTTGTATCGATAAAGTCGTAACGATAAACCTAAATTTCTCAATTTGTATCGATATTAGTCGTAACGATAAACTCAACCTTCCCAATGTGTATCGATAATAGTCGTAACGATGAACCAAACTTTCTCAATTTGTATCGATAATAGTCGTAACGATAAACTCAACCTTCCCAATGTGTATCGATAATAATCGTAACGATAAACTCAACTTTCTCAATTTGTATCGATAATAGTCGTAACGATAAACTCAACCTTCCCAATGTGTATCGATAATAGTCGTAACGATAAACTCAACCTTCCCAATTTGTATCGATAATAGTCGTAACGACGAACCAAACTTTCTCAATTTGTATCGATAATTGTCGTAACGATAAACTCAACCTTCCCAATGTGTATCGATAATAGTCGTAACGATAAACTCAACCTTTCCAATGTGTATCGATAATAGTCGTAACGATAAACTCAACTTTCTCAATTTGTATCGATAATAGTCGTAACGATAAACTCAACATTTCCAATGTGTATAAATAATAGTCGTAACGATAAACTCAACTTTCTCAATTTGTATCGATAATAGTCGTAACGATAAACTCAACATTTCCAATGTGTATCGATAATAGTCGTAACGATAAACTCAACCTTTCCAATGTGTATCGATAATAGTCGTAACGATAAACTCAACATTTCCAATGTGTATCGATAATAGGCGTAACGATAAACTCAACTTTCTCAATTTGTATCGATAATAGTCGTAACGATAAACTCAACATTTCCAATGTGTATCGATAATAGTCGTAACGATAAACTCAACCTTTCCAATGTGTATCGATAATAGTCGTAACGATAAACTCAACCTTTCCAAAGTGTATCGATAATAGTCATAACGATAAACTCAACATTTCCAATGTGTTTCGATATAACCCGAAACAAAAAACAAACCTTTTAAATTATATCGACATACGCATCAAAATAAGTTAAACCTATTTACTCTGATATCGTCATATGCCGAAACAATATGCAAAAGCTTGCTTGATCCAGTACCTATTTTCGTTATAACGTCATACCAAAAGCCTATGAACTTAAATGGATTTATATATCGTAACAACATGTAAAACCGCTTTACCTCTTTTCAAAATACGTTGCTGTGTTGTTTATTGCTTATGGTGATTGTCATAATGATATGTAAACATGTAAGCAACAATATGTATATGTAATACTAATAAACTTTTGATCTTGAACTTGAAAATTTCATTAAAGATGTCATTACACGTTTAAATCTATTCACTTTGCAATCATGATATACCGTAACGACATCAATTAGTATGAGAATGAAGTGTCAGTTTGTAATCATCTAAGTAGACGATGATATATTCACAAATTGTGTCGATGACAGCAAGTTGCAGTATCACTAAATTACTCACACATTAAGATGATGAACGATCAAAGAAACTCCGAAAGCAATAGAAAACCACAATTGGATGAAAGGCGACGATAACGTAAGTTATTTTTAGCGAAACAAAAACCCGCAGCGACAAAAGCAACAAGTTATTTCATTAATTAACATAACGTGAACTATATAATAACCATTACCTGTATAAAGTGGAAACGTTTAACTGTTGTCGTGTGTGCGTGCGTGTATGTAACTGTGCATTTGTAATAGCACTGACAGTCTCTGGCGAATGTTAGACCATTAACACTAAACTGTGCTGTACATGTGCGCGTAGGAATATTCAGCTGAGTGACATGGCTAATAATAGCATCGCGAAGGACATGCTGGATGTGCAACAAACAGGACTTCCTCATAACAATGGATCTAGGTAAGTCAGGTGCTTTATTTTCTTGCTGAAATCGCTTATGAGACGAATTGAGCAAACAGATAAATTGCGACTAACATGTAAAAGAGCTTCTTTGAAATTTTCTGATGGTGGTGTCAAAAAATAGTTTTAGATAAGATAGTGTGTTTAGAAAGTTCGCGACATATGATCTGGATCCACACTTTTCGCATGTCTGTTGTGACATGTACGAAAAATTAAAATAATCTAACAATGTTCTGATTTTGAACGTTTCTGTCAATTGATGTGTTGTAAGGTACAACTAGATTAAAGTATCATATGACCTCATCAATCGTTTATCTTATATAACTCGCGACTTGGAGAATACGTGGATATTTCTGTTTCGACTCACCAAATGTGGAACCAACAACGCCGATCTTGGGAATATACGTTCGCAGAGGTTTATTGTCTCGAAATGTTCATTTCAAAAGTTTGAAATAAACGGTTATGAATGAATACAGGTTTACGGAGATTCATATATATATTAAAATATTAGATCATGTTCAGTATTATAGAATTTTTCATTTTTGCGAGAAATATGATAATTTGAACAAATTTACATACGGTTATATAAGGTAGTACAGTCTAGGTCATGTCAAGTATAAAAATTTCCTTGAGCCATATTGGTCTTGATTGATATACTTATACATTTTTTCAAGGCGATCGGTGCAAAATGCGTACATATTTATATTGTTCTTAACAATGCACCTTTTGAGCTAAAGTAAAGATGTGTGTAACAGTTTGAGAAGAAAACGTTAATACACGTTAAAGTTGTATGCGACGATAGTTCTTCGTATGTCACACACCATTTTCACATCTTTGTAAAATAATGATGAACGTTTTCTTTTGTTATTGCGTAATGATTTTCCTTGAATTAAGAGCCAGGATCAGTGAAAACTTCAAGAAGGAATAAATGGGGGAAACGCTTAACGATTCAACCTATGCGTGCCTATGTTTAGCAGTAACGATACATGCTGTCTAAATTAGATGACATTTAGACGGTTCTAATTCTTTTAATAAGGCATTTCGTTACCATCTTATCATTAACACTACTTCCTCCGAAATGGAAAGAATTATAAATTCAACAAAAGAGAGAAATGAGAAATAGGTTAAAACTGAAAAGATTAGAAGAAGACAGAACAAGACAAAGTGAAAGAGGGATGAAATGGAAAGCAGGGAAAAAAACAGAAAGAATCAGAAAGACATTGATCTATAGAGTGACCGATGGATATAGAGATGGATATCAAAGAGAGACAGATAACAGAAAACGCGGCATATAGACTGAAAGGAAGACTACAGACAGAAAAACAGACGGATAAACTAACAGACAGATATATAGACAGACAGTCAGGCGATAAAACGACAGAACATTTAAAAACACAGACAAATTGAACCTTTACAGTTAGTCAGACATACATGTTTACAGACAGAGGGACACATACATATTCAGACAAACAGACAGTAGTAGGGAGAAAGAGACATGCCGATATGAGATAGATAGACAAACGAGAAACATAATGTGCACTCAAACTAATTCCTTTACCCCTTGTCAAATAAAAACATTTGTAATTCCAATACACCATAAACGTTTTCATTCATAAAAACAATGACTGTATTATAAAGTGACAAGTTGGACCGTCTAAGATGACAGGTTTTGCAATATAATTTCTCTGACGTAATATGATACACACATAGACGGGTTTACCTCATAATGGTACATATCATTAAATGAACATAAGATGACATTTCGAGTGTTCAATACAAGACTATAGTTATTCTTCCACACTTACAATAGTATTGCATTAAAACATCGATCTTAAGTCAAGGAATGCAGTGTAAGATCTTCTCACAAACGTGTAAAATAATCAGTTCTCGTGGTTAGATTTACATCATACCAGCAATGATTACTAACTCAGCTATAGAGAAAAACGGACCGTTTTTTCATCTTTAACAATAACAGTTTCTATTTAACCGACTAAGAAATTAAAAGAAAACTTCATGTAATATTGCCATGACTTGCTATATTATCTTTATATCAATTTTTCGTTTCGTTTAAGTAAGATCAGAAGCCATGAAATCCGAATGCCATTAAGATACACAAATATTTGTAATATCAAACGAAATGTGTTACAATTGGTCATTTACAAAACAATTTAATGGATATGGGCTCGAGGTAACTTAGATAGTTAAACAATCAATCGTAACTACTCGGGTGTTTCCGTGAGCTGAGAAATACAAGTTGGATAAACCCGATGAGTTCAGATTGTGAAACAATAAAGCAGTTTCATTTTTTAAAATATTCCTTATACTTAAACAATAAATTAAGGTTAAATATTCATATTTCGCCTTTTTAAAACTCATTTTCTGTCGATTTTCTTAGAGCGTTCTCGGTAAAGCTCGGTCTAGGTCGGAACTATTCAAAATGAACCGAATAGTGCCGGACCCCGAGCGAGGTTAACTGAGTTCTACCGAAGTAATCCAATGACAGAATTAGTATCAAAATGGCGGAATATGGGTACTCTACCTTAAGTACCGATGATAGTTGGTTGCTTAGGTTATATTGACAATGATTTACTACAAGATTTAAGAGATTGGTGCCGATTTTATGTCTGTAGTTTATTCTTAACCATCATGTTGCTTTGGGATAAGGACTTACCGTTTCTCAAGCAGTTTAAGAAAATGTATGTCTGCTTTGAATGAGGATTGACATCATTAACATAAAGGATATTCTCCTTTCTCCAATAATGTTTTGTATCCTACAAGCAACTTAACTTTAATTAATGCATCAATTCAAGTTGTCAAATACAACTTCATTCATTTTTTTAAACAGTGAAATATTGCCGTTTGAAAAACATCTCTTTCTTCAATTATCGTGATTGTAGGTATCGTGCGAGGAATACATCATACTTATACAAGCTAGATGGTAAAGTAACAAACCACTTACGTATTTACGATGACGAATCAATGAGTATTTCTACGTGACTACTTGGGGTCGCTCACATCCGATGGTCTAGTAAGGGGAGAGATGATTCGTAAAGTGTTTTATGTCGTTAAATACTTAAATCGGAATGTGCTTATTACGACATTATTATGAACACTCGAATTGTTGACACACCGCATCACGTAGCCAGGCAATCATCCATGTAGGTCAGAATCAGGGGAATGTAAGGTCGGATCGACATATAGACATAACTAAATACAGAAAAATAGACATGCATAAATGTTAAAAGACAGACACACATACAGACAGAAAGACAGACACATTTATCGGTAGAAAGATAGACAAATACACTGGCAGAAGAACAGACATTCATACAGATAGAAGTACATTTAGATAATAGACATATATACAGCTGACAGTCAAACAGACATATAGACACACACACAGATATAAGAAGACAGCAAGATAGACACCGTACAGGCGGAAATATACCCACACATGTAGACAGACATACATACATACAGACAAACATAAATACTGGTACACACATAGAGACATACATAAATACGGAATGACAAAGAGGCAGACGAACGTATGATACATACTTATAAAGAAATGCATGCAGCTAGATAGGTATTCAACCCTTAGAATGTTGGGTAATTTTCTAAAATTATATTTTTGTGTCGTTTACTTTCGAAAACCTTAAATATCTGCTTAGTTCTGACAAGGAAAGATACACATAGAAGCAAACAGGTTAGATCACAGGCCAGCCGCCAATTTACACTTTGATGAAAAGTATCAATTGCTCATAATGTGTGTCCCCTTTGTCAAAATCGTTTCTACGCAATACCATAGAAAACTGTGTGTTCTTGCTATCTTTGTCGTGTGTTGTTTCTTTTGATCTGAAGGACTTACAATTTTCAATAGAACGTAATAATTACATGTGTGATAAGCTGATAACCTCACGTTGACAAAGAAAGAAATAAAACAGGGGAAGAATTCGACTCCTGGAGTTTGCCCTGCAATAGTTAACAACCGAGTAGTTTACATTACAAGGTGCATGGTTCAAGTTTCCCACGTGGTGCTTCACTAAGTGCGTATGGGTCAGGGACCTTTGACGTATGGTCGACCTCTTATACACTTTCACCTTCGTGAACTCGTCTACAAGTACACGTCACATCATTCGGAATATTTTCTGATTAGTACAAGCAATAGCAGATGAGATTTGTAAAGTTCTGTTCTTCTTTTCTTTGCACATGTATTCTAAAGGGCTACAGTTGCTATATCGAATGTTCTGATAGAACAATATTTGGGGGAAAATAACGCTGTGAGGGCATAATTACTCATGAAAAGAATGAAGACAAAATATATTATGTCGACTAAAAAATGTATGCAGCTTCTTTAGGAATTTTAGTAGAAACCATTTTGATGAAAGGAGAAACTGCTCATTGCAAGAAATTTCTCTTTTTATCACACTGGTTTCTAAGGCATGCTAGTGTATGTGTGACAATGTGAGTGAATAAAAACTCACGAGTCGTTAACATTTATAAAGATAACTATGTTCGTTCATCACCCATTCCTGAAATGAGACTGGCCCAAAATCGAACGAATAGCAGACGACGGTTGTAAATCATAGAAATCTGAAACTCGAATGAATTCCAATTACTTTTTCTATGTGACTTTCATTCATTTATTTGTAGAGTTTGAATATCATTCTTTTGACAGGAAACTTTATAAGTTTACACCTCAATAAAATATTCGTATCGTATAGAGCCATAAAGATGAACCAAGCTGCTGTAACTGTAGAATAGAATATCTACGTCTGGATCATTCGGACTACGAACACTGCGGTTTTATTTGACAGGGTGTAGAACAGTTCGAAACAAAAGCAATCAGATGTTCAATTTGTTCCTATGATTTAATTTTTTCTGACTTTTATTATTATTTTGCAAGGTTGCGACTAGTGCGTAATCCCGGCTTACGTACAGTCAATTTTGTGTTAAGAGGCCAGCTTATGGAACTGAGAAAATGGCTGCTTAAAAGGATGGTTGCTTAACACAAGTTGGATTGTACCTAGTGCTTGGTATACGCACGAGCAAGGACCCGAGGATGCAGCCAGAGTCGCAATTGATAAAGACTGACTTGCAAACTTCTCAAACTTACAAACCATGACAGGATTGATAAATAAACTAGATTTGAATTTATTTGTTTTGTATGACTTACTTTGGTTATTAAATGCTCTGGTAATACTGCGCAGTCTGGGAACGTACTTTAGCAGTTTTTATCATTTTATCTAATACGGTCTCATTCAGACGTTGCACAAACCGACATACAATGTCTTATGGTTCTCTTCTTAACTCATTACCAAACAATAACGACATTTAACCACTTTATTGCAGACATCTCTGGAAAACATTGTGGAAAAGGAAGAAGTTGCTCGTAACGAGCAATTTCTTCGTTTCCCACAGTGTTTTTTGTACCCTATCAGATGATCATTTTCCAATTTCATCACATTGTGAAATGTCGTCTGCAAACTCTTTCAATTTGGGACATTCGAATATTTGGCGTTTGGGAAAGGTGAGAAATGTGAACCAATAGCCAAACAGTAAGTGCGAAATAAAACGTTATGTGTTCATCATGCAAGAGTTGCGATCGATAAGCTGAAAGATCTCATTGTAACCAAAGAAGAATGCGCTCAATGTGAGCACATTCTTTTTTGGTCACAGTGATTAAGATAGGATTTGCTCATATAAAACACACAAAAACATCATCATACATTTGTTATGACATAGACGACTTATTACCGGGATGTGGAGTGTATCAAATAGGCTTAGAGATATTCCCACCCGTTCCCACATCCTGCACATAAATCAAAGAGATTTCAATCATCAAACGGGGTCTCTGTGGCCTAGTGGTCAGAGGAAACATCGCCCCACTCTACATTTTCTTCTTCAAAATTTGGATTTTCATTAGAGACACTCTCCCGGCTAATTAACGGATTACCAATGGGTCTAACTGGCTTGAACAGTCCATATGATCGGCTGGTCTGATTAATGTCTTCCTTCATCAGTTTTGAATCGGACATCGCTATGTAACTTATATACAGTAGATTCGATGTACAACCCAAGCAAAAAAAACATGCCATCCGGTGATATTAATTGTTGCAGCGTATGAACTACCTAACGCTTCGTTGCGTTTATATGGTTAGTTTTCTGTCTCAAGGTTATTACAGGAATTGTATTAAGTTTATCTAAGTTGTCACTCTCATACTGTATGTCTATCAAATTTTGCTTTTTATGCATATGTATAAGTTGTAAATGTACATGTCATTTTCATAGCATGCATGTAAAAATATAAATGTAATAACTATGAGCCTATGTGCTTAATGTTGAAATAAAATTATGTCGCACAAAACTGAAGCATGTAGAAACAACTACTTCAAAGTTCAAATTTTGGCTGATTTTTATGTTGGGTAAACATGTTTGTTTATACACTAGCATAAGCGTATTTAGAGTAATTTCACCTTTTATTTTTCGCAGTGTTAAATACAATTATTTGTCAATTGTGAGCAGATTTATCAATTTTGTAAAGAAAGTTTAAGAAAAACAAAGACTTTATGAACTAGTTTTTTGCTGAAAGCAATTTATCAAACATAGTCTCTATCCATTTCCATCTCATATATTGCTTGTTGTTTAATCATTTACTTTGGAATACCCTATTCAACGCTTCGTCGCATAAGTCTGTCGAAAATAATTGTGACAAAAGGATAAACTGCTCCTGAAGAAAAACGTGCCATTATGTTACGTAGATTACTTGCCTATCTCATCTTATGATTGACTTCATATCTTAATTGTTTTTTCATGTTTGTGCCCGCATTAGAACTGCGGGCCTATTTGCTTACGTTCTAATAAAATTATTACATGTTATGTTGTGAAGTCATTAACTTTGTATTTTAATCTTCTCGTGATTTGAAATTGAACCAGACAAATATTTTTATAATAGGGAATGGGTTAAATAGTCACCATGGTTCCCAGTATATATCCGTCTTACTCTTTATTCCAGGATGCAATGGTTCCAGGCTTTCCGCGGCGAGTTTGGCTATTCCAACTTCGGAGAGAACCGCACGTCGGTGACGACAGACATCCATTTCGTTATCATTCTCTACTCGTGTGTGCTCATCTCTGTCGCTACCATTATAGTCGCCGCGGGGATAAGAGGGAAAGAGGTGAGACATGGCGCATAATGCAATGCTTGTTATTTAGATTGCTTTATTGATAAACGACAAAATTGATCGTTTGACTTCGTTCGTTCGTTCGTTCGTTCGTTCGTTCGTTCGTTCGTTCGTTCGTTCGTTCGTTCGTTCGTTCGTTCGTTCGTTCGTTCGACACCATTGATAATGAATCATTTCACGTTTTCATCATATGTTTCCGTTTATCAACGTACAATCAAACATTATTCAAGATTTTTTTTGTTTTGTTTCAGAGATGGTATACATTGATCCGTGTGTTGTATAGCCTTGCTGTTGGAACCATCATTTTAGGTATTGTTTCATACATAAATAACTTAAACACAAACACAACTTTTATAGTGTTTCATTTTGCAAAATGAAGAGTTCTTCTGTTTATAAAACTAATAAATCGCTTTGTTATTTAGCATCTTAAATCGCTTTGTTATTTAGCATCTAATACTATTTGGTTTCCTTTTAAAAACATATATTACAAATACTGTAAAATAAAAGGTTAACCCCTCCCCCCCTTCTATTTTGTTGAAAGAAATCAGCTTTTGTTATGCCCTGTGAATGAATTGGGAAGTCAGCCCGTGTTCGTTGTCCTGCAAAGCCAATAATCTAAACCTAGTAGTTGCGAAAAATAACACAACGTTCTCTTGTGTTTATAAACAAAAGCCCATTCAATTGTTATTGCAATGTAAAACCTTAACCGGGTATGATATTGATTAGAATATTAAAAAATCATATTTCCTTTACTCTAAATGTTAAGTCGTTTTACAAATATCGAATCAAAATATGAAACCGTTTTTGGAACGACCCCACACCTCATACAGATCTCTTCATCAAAACTGTATATTCCATTACAGTAAGCCTAAATGGGTATTGCTGGCAAATGGGCCATATAACAATCCGTTCCTCCTATATATACCGAAACGAAGGCGAGGTAGATGCCACCCTCGGGGTCCGTGTTGGGCTTCGATCTATCAACCTCACGCTATCAGGTAAGGCTTGTTAACCAACAATTATCAACCTCATGCTTTCAGGTAAGGCTTGTTAACCAACAACTATCAACCTCACGCTATCAGGTAAGGCTTGTTAACCAACAACTATCAACCTCACGCTATCAGGTAAGGCTTGTTAACCAACAACAATCAACCTCATGCTATCAGGTAAGGCTTGTTAACTAACAAATATCAACCTCATGCTATCAGGTAAGGCTTGTTAACCAACAATAAATATTGGAACACTAAAGACGAAGGTACCTTTCTTCATCTCCTCAATCAAGCAAGCATGAGGTTAATCTACCAGAACGGCAATGGTTTCAGAGTTGTTGATTACATACCTATGGATCAAAGACAGGCTGATCATGGCTAACGTTTAAAAGTTCTAATTAACTGTAAAGAATGAATGGTGGTTTCAGACATGTGAATTACATATATTTATGGCAGACTATTCATGATTATTAACAAAATATTCTTGGTAATTCTTAAGAAGAACAAGTCTATGGTTGGTTTAGACTGTGGAGTACATACATTTATAATAGGCTTTTCATAGACAATGTTCAAAGTATTCTAAATAATTGTCCGAACGCGCATGACCTGACAAATAGTCTTACATGCACTTCCAGTGCCACCTTTTATTTCTAAAACTGCTTTGTATGGGGACGCATAGCTTAAAACCGATTTGTGAAAATAGTAGGAACAGAATGTCAAAGAAATATCAATTCGAAAGAGAGAGTTCTTGATAAATTGCTTGTTAAACTAGAACGTTTTCAAATGTTGACCCTCTCCTTTGTGGTACTGTGATTTCAATGTTCAAATGGTCATAAAGATTTCTGTATCCTTGTGTTACCTCGTAAACTTGACTTAATATCTCATGTGATAAATCGCTAAGAACACGTAAATGGTTTATCAAACAACTTGTCTAAGGTTGACGCTCCGACACGAATGACACAAAGTCCAATGTTTCCTTTGGTGTCAAAATGTTTAATCATCCCGTTGGAGGTAATACCTAGCGGTTACCTCAGACAGTTACGATAAAGATGAGAACATACATCATCCAACTGATTTATCTTAAGCCTCTTTTACCCTTATAGTGCTGGAACCGACTTCATGCTCATGCAAACGTGTTAGATCCAGGCCAGCCGCCAAGTAAATTGGCGGCTCGCCTGTGATCTAACATGTTTGCTACTCTGAGTATATTTCCTCATAAAAATTAAGGAGATATTTAAGGCTTTGGAAAGCTGACGACACAAAGATATATTTATAGAGAATTACCCAGTATTCTAAGGGAAAAGTGATTTTAATACAAACTCTGTTTGCGTATTTTACCAGAGACATTATTGCGTCTTTCTTGTAGTGGGTTGGTGGCCTAACATAAAGACTCAATTCAATCATTCATGGCTGACAATTCCACGCATTCGCTTTCCGGTTTGAAGCCAGGCAAAAGGCAAAGATCAACGGTTGATTTGCAATGAATACCTACTATAAAACTACAGTACTCTTTTCCAGGTGAATACATGGATTCGCGTAATTCATTCAAGTACAACGAAGAGCTGCAGCTGGAAAAAGGTAAGTCCATCGTTGGTATCCATTGGACAGTTATTTCTACCCATCTCAACAAACAAGACTAATTGTGTACTTTGATATCACCCTCTGCTGCTGATTTTGATATTCTGGACCTGTCCTTCGATTGATCAAACACTTTACGTTCAACCGATTACCAAACAATAACGACATTTAACTACTTTATTGCAGACGACTCTGGAAAACATTGTGGGAAAAGGGGAAATTGCTCCTAACAAGCAAGTTCTCCTTTTCCTTCATTGTTTTCTGTCCTATCAGAAGATTATTTACCAATTTCATCACGTTTTGAAATGTCGTCTGCAAACTCTTTCAATTTTGGACAGTCGAAAATTCGATGTTTGGTAAAGGATTAAGCGCATTTGGTTATACAATTTAACCTATTTAACCTGAAAATGACGAATTGTTGTGTTCGTATGCAATGGCTAAGCTGATAAATAAGGATTGACATCTTATGTTGTATTAAACCACATCAATAAGATGACAATGTTAAACAAGCATGGGAAACAGAATAACACTGTCTATGTCTCTCTGCCCAATGACATCGTAATTATCGCACGTAGAAGTGTCTAGCATAGCTATTAATAAATCGTATTCACCAAAGCATTGTTACAACTTTCATCCTTAAGCGTAATTACAAGTTGCATCATTAATACAAAGCTCAACTTAGAAATAGAGCTATTTTAAGATCATTTTCGTATGTAAGATGAAGTGTATGATGACAAAAATAGATAAACATTATCTGCATCCATAACTGTATGGTGTCTTCCATGCCATTTCTAAAGACTAATTCATTGACAATCATTTTCATTTGCACCATATCTTTTTACAGATCATAACCGATCTTATTGATCTTTGAACGTAAACACAATCGAAGGCATTTACGATGACTAGCGTTTGAGAACATCGCAACAGAAATGGAATAGATTCAGAATGAGGCTTTTCGCGATGGGTTTTTTCTTCTTCTTTAATACATTTTGCATTCGTTCTATATATATATCTTTAGTTTCAAACATCTAACATCAGCTTCACAACCATCAGTTTCAAACACCTTGAAAAAGAAAAAGTGTTAGGCAGCATTCAACATATAATATCGTGGTATTTGTTGTATCATCGACTTGACCAACAAAGAACATTAGTTTATCAAGGTAATGAGCTTTTGATCAATGCTTAGTTCAAAATAATACGGCAAGACGAAATGCAAATTAAATCATAAAGTGACATGAACTTTTGGAACACCCCATATTTGGTTATTGGACGGTAATAGCAACGCTTTTCCAAGGATATGTCATTTATTTTCACAATGTTTACACATATTATTTTTTTATTCAAAAACTTATTATGTCTTAGGATTCGGATCATGTTAGTATTCGGATAATGGTTTTAGATATGATCGGTCGGTTAACCCATTACCAAACAGTAACAAATTTGACCAGTTTGTTGCAGACGAATCTTGAAAACATGGTGGGAAAAGGAGAAATTGCTCTTTACGAGCAATTTCTTCTTTTCCCACAATGTTTTCTGCCTTGTCAGATGATCCTTTTCTAATTTCCTCACATATTGAAATGTCGACTGCAAACTCGTTCAATTTTGGACAGTCGAGAATTTGTCATTTGGTGAAGGTTTACTGCCTATACGAGCGATTTCTCCTTTTCCCACAAGGTTTTCTGCCCTGCCTGAAGTTTATTTCCTTATTTTCTCACATTTTCATGGGTTTTTTTTTTCTGCTAACACTTCAATTTTGGACAGTCGAGAATTTGTCGTTTGGTAAAGGATTAATGTCGGGAAATTTTGTTTCTCCTCAGTGTTACATTCGCCCGTCCAGATGTCGGAGGCCCTATCCAGGGGATTGCCCGCGCCATTGTTGTTTATCATAGAACACTACGACACGGATGATGGGGAACTTAGATTCGGACGGGGCTGTTTTATGGCCGGATATTTCGCAAACATTCTACTATGGTAAGTCCCAATGACGGCCAGGCGCGTAGCTGCCTATACGCGAGAACGCGGCTGAATCTATGTTCAAGAAACGGAAGATTAAGAATAATCTGAGTATGCAATTACAGAAGGGAATGGCATTTTCTAAATTATGAGAACTTGTGGCCAGACCTTTTGCCAAATGTGGTAAAATGACTATACCAATATATTATATGTTCAAATGGCAATATGATATATCTTAATTTAACCAACAACATTTCTAATTAACTATTTGTGATGGTTGATATGAGCGGAATGGAACTAACCCTTTCGTTTGAGATTCCATTACAAATGTTCCTTAGACAGAATGAGTATATCCAAGTTTCATCTTAGCACTAACACAATGGTTAATCTGTTTCTGGTTTTCTCAAATTTGAAAATGAACAATACGCGTTTGGAGAACGTGATCGCCTTCATGTTTTCAAACGGGATAATGTTTTTCGAGTACACGCCTTTTTCACTCTGAGGGGGAAAATTTGATACCCTTTTTTATATAATAATATTGTGTAATATGGGGAAAGTCATGTTGGCTTTGCCAAAGGGGACAAAAAACCTTTGGTTAACTCATTTTTAGAAGGAAACTGCATGATTTTAAAGAAAATCGTGGTTATTTGTTGTAAAGTGAAAAGAAAACCTGGAGTATTCTTGAACAATTCCTCATTCATTCCATTTGCGTTTCAAGCATTCTCTTATAAGGGTTTTATAGCTTTTAAATACAAATCAATTATTTAACCCTTTACCAAAATGCACATTTTCGACTGTCCCAATTTGAAAGAGTTTGCAGACGACATTTCAAAATGTGATAATATTTGAAAATAGTCTTCTGATGGGACAGAAAACATTTTGGGAAAAGGAGAAATTGCTCGTCACGAGCAATTTCTGTTTTTCCGACAATGTTTTCCAGAGTTTACTGCAACAAAGTCGTTAAATGTCATTATTTTTTGGTAATGGGTTAAATAATAACATGTATTACAGGGCAGCGTTTATCAGCTGGGTGACGGGTACGATCCTGCTGTGTAGCGTAATCTGGTACGGTGCCGCCCTCTACATACTCACGGGTGTATGCATGCTGCTCGCCGTTATCATATACGATACGCTGTGTAGCCATCACGTGGTACAAATACCGTCCACAGAGAGTGTACTGCATCTGTCATATGGATGGTGCTTTTGGTCCACCTTAGTTTTCGGTAGGTGGACATTCAGTTTTACGACTAAAAAAGAATTTCATAGTTAGATCTCCTTAGCTCAGTGGAAAGAACCTTCGCATTTTTCCCATTACCAAACAATAACGACATTTGACCACTCTGTTGCAGACGACTCTGGCAAACATTGTGGGAAAGGTGAAATTGCTCGTTACGAACAATTTCTTCTTTAACCGCAATCTTTTCTACTCTATCAGAAGATTACTTTCCAATATCATCACATTTTGAAATGTCGTCTTCAAACTCTTTCAATGTGGGACAGTCGATAATTTGTCGTTTGGTAAAGGGTTAACTTAAAGGTTACTCAGACGCCCTCCGAGTTGGTTTGTTTTCCAGGATGAATTAATCAATATATTATATGAATCACCGATTGAAATATTGCCAATTAGGAATCATGAGTTCGAACGTTCATGAAGTTGATGCAGCACACCACCGAATACCTTCTTCTACCCTATCAGAGAGCTAAATCGGTCTAGAAACCGTGGTATATTACGGCCATTTTATGTTAATTATTCTAGACACATCCTATTGACTACACACAACATAGAATTTAGAGAAGAAATAGAAGAGTGGAAGTATTAATGAAAAAGCAGATTGATATAATGTAGAGTTCTAGAAAAGAATGTTTCAAACCAATTTCTTTCTCCATCTCTAAATTTATAATAATTTCCTCTTTTGACAACAAATGCTTTGACGTTAATTGCAGAGTATATTTTATTTGAAAGGATTTTAATGCCTTTCATTAAGCCGTTTATATTTCTGTCTATTTATTTGTTAAGTCATCTTTTTATAATATTGATTAATGACTCATCTCACCCCAATAGACTCACCTCCCCTCCCCACCCCACCCACCCCCACCCCAAATTCTGACCAAATGTCTGACTGTTTTGTGTTCCTTTCATCCACAGGTATTTTGAGCACGTTAATTGGTCTCGTCGTGTTTATCCTGGAGAACAAAGCACCGAATGTGTTGGCCTCGTTTTTCCAGAAGGACACGCCCTTCGATGACAACGAAGAGTTACGTATATTCACGACCCCGCCCTCTGTGCCACACACCGTCCAAAACACCCCGGTACCATCGTTACGTCTGGTGAGTATTGCATATTTGTTAACCCTTACATTCCTGGGTACCGTTTTACTAAAATAAATATTTGCGTAAGTCATAAGTGATACACATGGATAGTATCTTCAATGGAAGTACAATATTGCGGTGTGACATATCGTGGGAAGCGTCTAAGAGAGACGTTTCCAATGATCTGTTACTTTGCAATATTGCTTCGCCCAATATTGAAATAAGAGGAATTGTTGTTTTAGACCTACGCAAATCTTCAGCTTAAATTGTTTAGTTAATCGGTACCCTGGAACCGACTTCATGCTTATTCAAACGGGTTTCAAGAAAGATTACACATAAAACATACTCTAGTATCTTCTTCAAGAAAGTCTTAACCACTTTGTCCTCGTGGTTTACAGGTTGGATCAAGGCCAGCCGCCAAGTAATTTAAGTTAAGATTGTGTGCTCTGGAAAAAATAAACTTTGAAAATTCGATATTATTAAGCACTGTCACTAAAACAAAGATCATTTTCGATTTCGAAGTTGCTGTTTGTTTTTCGATAGATAATGTGAAAAAAGCCTTCAATCCCGTTAGCAGTTTATGAGTTAACGCAGGAGTCCCTTTATACCCACCTTGCTAGTCTCACATGACAATAACGGTTAAACATTTCCATAGTGACAATGTTTTCTAAAACGTACCACCTCTGATTGGAAGTTTAGTTCGTTGTTTACGGAATAAACCGGTGAAACGATTTACAATATCTGTAATATAAAAATTATAAATCTGATATATTCTGTACGATTATAAATAGGGTTCGAAAGGTGAAAATGATCCAGTCTTATGTTGCTTTAGAAATTTAAATGTTGTCATTTTATCGATAGAAGACAAACTATTTCATAAAATATTAAATCCAAATCTGTGAGAAAGTCCTTTAAAATGTTTATCTTTTTTATCAAAACGAAACGAATTCGCCTGTTACGCATCTAAAAATAATTTTCTTTCAATTTTGCACAATTTCTTGGACATGTTTTCAAGCGCAATACATCAGGATTTTGGTTGTATCAAATGTTAAAGCAATCTCAACTTAACCTTCGTGATAAAGCATTTATCCTTATTCATAAAGTTCACTTTTAAGCGAATTGTAAATATCTTTAAAATGTTTTAAACCGACTGAACATAATACATATTAGATCTGCAAGCTTAACGAACATTGTTCATACGTACAAAATGGGCACTAATAGCAAACCAAACGGTCGTCATTGGAGTTCAAACCAATTAAATGTCAGAAGATCTCACAGACTGGATGGGGTCAGAAAGAAACGATACCACCCGTACTCTGGTCCTGTGGGTGGCCATTCATGTCTGATATTAATCCATAACAAGGGTTCAATGCAATACTATAGTAAGTGCGTCATGTTTGTGAAGCACTTACTATAGTCTTGCATTGAACCCTCGATAAGTTCTTTAGTCAGAGGTTGTATCTCATTCCTTTAATAGAAGGAGATATAACATTTTGACTGAACAGTCACAAAATGTGTCAAATCATCAAAATTACTTAAGCCATATTTTACGAATGATTTAATGTTAACGTATATCCAATTCAACCTGTTTGTCAAACTAATATGTACGCACTTGAATGAAATCATGCCTGCCTGATATAAAGACAGTCCATTTAAGATCTAAATCTCATTTGGATATACCAGAACTTGAATACCATTCTATGTAAATGGTATTTGTATCGAACGTTATCAATCGCGGTAAAAAGGTCCATTGCACCCATTTACCAATATGATTTGGTTTTCTGTAAAGAAATGACAGTTTGACTTGTATTCGAATTATCATCAAAGCCAAATATCTATTTAGTGCATCATGTGATCTCATCGATTAACCCATTACCAAACAAAAACGATATTTTACCACTTTGTTGCAGACGACTATGGAACAAATTGTGGGAAAAGGAGCAATTTATCCTTTTCTCATAATGTTTTCTGCCCTATAGGAAGGTTATTTTTCAATTTCATCACATTTTGAAATGTCGTATGCAATCTCTTAAATTTGGTACAGTCGAGAACTTGGCGTCTGGTAAAGGTTTAAAAGAGCGCATCAAGTTTAACAAATGAAAATCCATTTAGGGGACTGCATTCAAACTTTATGATGCGTTTATCTGATGTGTGCATCATTAAACACAACGAATAACTCAGATGCGAATGTCTTATTAATATCGTTGAAGGATTAGAACATAATGACGTTGCTCTTAATCACATTTTCGCAGAATTTGCATTATTGATGCAATTTTATTTCGTCTTATTAAAGCAAACTAGGTGACAATATACAGTATACCAATATATGAATCAGTTAAAGCACCCCTATAAAAGAAGAGATCAAATCGTTGAAAGTGTTTAACCTTATTTTCGTCTAAAGAGTGTTTTCAGTCTGGATGATAGACAAACATGTTTTTTTCATTTGACTTCAATTTTTTGCGGAACTTTCTGTTGCTAGACTTTCAAAATGAATATTCGTAAAGACAATGAAGAATCTGTCCAAATTACAACCAAATAGGGTCCCACTATTTTTCAGCACCATATGTTTTTGACTGTACATCAAATTCAAATATTACATAAACACACATAGAACGGCCTCAATCAATAGACAAACATTTACTTATTATATACTTTTCGTCAATATTCTCTTCTTCCTATAGTTCAGACGTACACTGACTTAGCTAATGCTTAACCAAACAAATCTCATAATGGAATACAGCCATTACATGTTCTTCTACGACAATGACTTAATTCTCAATTTTCAAGATAAAGACAATATAGTGGTTGAATCCTAAACTTTATTGTAACCATACCATCTTTAAGACATGTTTAAATGATGTTCAATTTAAGACATAGCATTTGTAGCTTCGAATAGCGATGCATTTACAAGTCATCTGTGGACGTAGGTGTCGCCGTTGTCATTGGTTTCCGTAATTTGAAAAACCGACGAATTTCGCTGATCTTACATAACGCCCCGCCCTTATGAATGGTCGGGACTGATCAAACGGTATTTAATTGATATCCCTGGGTGAAACGAAATATAAAAAATATCTCCAATATTAGAATATCGAAAAGATGAAAGGACGTTCACCTTTAATCCTTTGCGTATTATATATTTGATCTAATAAATTTGAAGCAACAGACTACATAAGTAAGTGTGATAAAATGGGAACTTGTTTCGAAAGATCACTTTCTTTTTTTCTCACAATGGTTTCTTTCCAACATATTAATTGGAGTGCCTCATGTTTGTTGATATTTGATCGATACTGTATGTCATACTTTTGATTTGGGCGAAAATAAAAAACCCATACTAGGAAATGGATAGTAGAATCCAATTTGCTTGATACGGTGCAATATGTCACTGAGCCATGTGTTAATCTAACCTTTAAGTTAACCCCACGGTAGGATCACACTGGCTGAACATATTCAAAGCAACGACTGTCTACAATAACAGGTTAAGGAAATCTATAAATGAATATTGAAATGGTGGTAAAATCATAGTGACAAAACGAGACACTCTTTTTATAACATATTAGTATCGGACGACGTTTGCAACTATGGTATAAATGTTAATCAATGGAATACGTGTTTGCCATCTCTTTGTATAAAGCTAAATACTGCTTTTAATTTCCAGTTTAGATATTGCATGCTGCAGTAATGATTAAACAAAAGAAACGTTGTAAACATGGACGCAAGCAAAGCAAAAGTCGTTGTTCCTGCTATATTTCTTATAAGCTTTACGGGTTGATTCTGTACTCCACTTTATTTAAACACCTGCGGGTTAAATTAAAACGACCAGTCGATGTTGATTAAATTCTCGGGGCAATATACGTTTAATTGAAAACATGTGAATAATAATATCAAGCCTTATTTAACCTCGGCGGGCGAGTTATTGCGACATACCGAATTACAAAACTATGGCTTCAAACCACATTGACATCATAGTCGCATAGAAATGCTTAACTATAAAATGGTAATCGTCCCTTTCAAAGAACTGCCCTTTCGAATGTCTTCCTGTTTTAAACTTTCTTTAGTCACAACACATGGGTGTGGACAACTTTCGAACCACTTTGGTAAATATCAATTTAGAATATGGTTGTATTATGGTAGTAAGTTCATCGCCGTAAGTTTCCGACATATGTTGATCTGTTGCATCACGACATTTTCTGTATAGCTAGATTTAATCAGAAGAGAAGGAAGAGGTCTGAATTGAACATCTGATCGAATATTGGCCGTTTCATTAACGATCTTAAGTGCGAATTCGCTCTAAAGTCAGATTTTCTCTGTCAAACGCGTTTCATCAATTTTCGCTCTTAGAAGTTACGAGCGAAAAACGCCCTTGACTCTAAGAGAGGTCCGGGGCTCTCTTAAGTGCGATTACGTCACAGAATGGCGGCCATTTTCTAAGATTTTGAAAGATTTTATTTCATTCAGAACGAGATATATAATATTAGCTGTTTCGATTGTTTAATGAAGCACACATAAGAACCGTCGTTAGTGTGATTTTAATCGCTATTAGCTAAGTGCACTTAATACATTTGATGGAATGGAACCCTCAGGTTTATACATACATACGCTGTAAATGAAGCAATTCTATAGCAAACCTTATTTGTGTCTTTTCATAAGTCTTGGATCGTCCTTAAAATACATGAAATTCTAGAAAATGTGCTCAACAAGAGGTTTTTCTTTTTTTCATTTAAATGTTCTTCTATTTCCTATTTTGTGTTTCGAATGAAGAAGCATTGGGATGTGTCTAAACTTGAGTTAGTTCAGACTATACGATCTATGCACAGGTAAAGGACGTATCTGTTGTGACCAAACTGGTGATTTGTCTTTACAAACATATTTTGGTCTGATTTCTATTCATAAGACATCTGTGCAATTAATAAAGGCAATTTAAAAGCACTTCTTATTTTATCAAAACAGCATGCAAACATTTCCTTTTGTATTTTGCCAAGTCACTGCCCTTTGCCCACAATATCAATCAGAAATGAGCGTGGATAATGTTTTTTGTTTGCAGTATTGAACGTATCCACCGGATCAACGACCAAATTGCAACTGCATCTCAGTCAAATAAATACGGTCTTACGTTTGACAGTGACTTTAACCCTTTTACAAACACCAACTTTTCGACTGCCCCAAAAGAGTTTGCAGACTACATTTCAAAATGTGATAAAATTGGAAAATAATCTTCTGGTAGGGCAGAAAACAATGTGGGAAGAGGAAAAATTGCTCGTCTCGTCTCGTCTTTTCCCAAAATGTTTTCTAAAGTCGCGTGGAACAAAGTGGTCAAATGTCGTTATTGTTTGAGAAAGGGTTAACAAGTGTGTAAACATGAAGACTAACAGGGTAAAAGAAAATTATTTTCGTGTTTGGTCGAAATATTCGTATAATTTGAGAAAAGAATAAATCACAAAAGACTCTACGTGGCATTATGTGACAGTTCTCAGTGTTGTCATGGTTTTAGATGACTCGTCAATGCTCAGATTTTGCAAAGGATGAAAACACACACCCCAATTCACACCAATATCCTTTCATCTTTTATGATTTGCCGGTCATTGGCCATAAATTTTGGTTACCTAGAAACCGTCATTTTCCTTGTGAGTGCGTATATTTTGATGATTATATACGATACGCAAAATGATAGACATTTCTAAGTAAGACAACTTACATGTGGTGTGAGACCAACTGAAGTCATCAACCGAATTACAAGCGAACAATAAAGATATTTCGATTCTATGTATTGCCCCTCCTGACTCACCCAATTTACACCACCGTCGCCTTTCAATCAACATATCATTCAAGAATTCTTCCATTTATCCTCGAAGTTTTCTCAAACTGACCGGATAAACTTTCTGCATCTCGGCATCGACACTCATATTCCCTATATTATCCAAGAAGTCTTATTTTGAACCTCATCAAAGTTCGACTTATTTGCAAAAAATGATTATCCCATCCTGTCACCAGGGCAATTTAAGGACCGATACCAGGGTGACGTATGGTTTCTGATGTCCGTCACTATATCACTGCGCGCACCTGTCATAATTGATTCTTTGTTTTGTTTCACCTTTTTCGCTTTTTTTTTTTTTCATTTTCAGTTATTTTGTTTGATTATTTGAATCTTTATAGATAATATGATAAAAAGAATAAATGGTTGTTCTCTTTGAATAGAAAAGGTTATCGGGCTCGGCTTTGGATTATCATCCGATTCACCTTCGCCTCACCGGATAATTTTCCTACGCCTTGTCCGATAACATTTCCGATTCATAACAAAAATAATCTATTTTTCATTAACTTCGATTAATTCATCAAAGGGAACTAATATTCCATAGAAACTCAATATGACGCATCTACAGCATATTTTTCTTCAGACACCACTGCATACAGATGTTCATTTATCATGATCAACATTTTGTCTTTTAAATAAACAATGTAGTCTACCTCGAAACTTACAGAAATTTTTATTTCTCATTATTTTCTTTCTCCTCTGACGTCATTGCTTAATCCGTCGTGTCATTCGATACTTATATGTGGGAATTAGTAAATCATAATCGATCTAATTTAAACGACATTATAAATGACAAATGTCGGTCTGTGAAAACACGTAATAGGGACGGGATCTGCAACTGCATCTCATTATTAGCCAGTTTTTTGGATATTTGGAAAGCGGGTAACAAGTCCTCGTAATGTTCAGCCTCCGATAAGACGAAATGTAAAATTAAGTATTTATTTAAAGGTTTGTTTTTACAATCTATTTGGATCTAACCGTCTTAGGGAACATAATGTTTTATCACATGTAAGAATATCAAGTTATTTCGTAAAAACAAAAAGTGGAGTTGTACATATGATAGATTTCGGAAGTTGCATTCTGGGTAATGGGAATTACATCGTGGCGTGAAAGTCAAGCTATGGTTAGTCCGAATGATCCAGACGTAGATATTGGCATTCTACATACGGTTACAGCTTGGATCATCGAGTTAGGCTTTTGGAGAATACCCATAATCTGCCATTTTGAAAATAATTCTTTCGGATTACCTCGATGCAGCACTCTTATTCAGTACATGTATATAAATCACTTTGAGCTGCATACAGACGAGACTTGAGAAAACTCTGGGGTATATAGGAAAATATTTAAATATGGAAACTCTAAAGCCAAAAAGAGTTCAACGTAAACTTTAACCTTTGTCGTCTGGTTGTACTTTCAACATTGACACTGAGCAGTCATAAAATCAAATTGAAAGAATGAGCGTCCCCATCTTTAAAGCTAACCAGCAGGGGATTATGGGTTGTATGACAGGACATTTGCTACCTTATGATCGCTGTTTCCAAAGAATAAAAGGAAAATGAGCTGTTCTAGTAAAAAGATATGCGGACAGCCATCCGTGACTCAGATGCTTTGACTACTTTGCGCATGCGTGGATAGGCGCATGCGTGTCGCTTAACCATTGCGCTGTCGTACTTGGGTAAAACATTCGCATAACGCAGCTAAGATATTCGAATTTCGTCATTTGATTAGACTAACGCATGCATTAAACATATATTTACGCAACATTAAACAAATTTTAACATGTTAAAAAAATGGTATTGATGCTGCATTAGAAATACATTTGTAAATCAACTGACTTAAATTTGATTTACCGTTGATTCATATCATGTAATGGATGATTTATTGCAAACCTGGTATCGCCCATTGATCGGATTATTAGACGATTACGAATTTATTAATAACTTTAGTACAAGAGCACAGCAGCAAAATGTCGTTAATCAGTACAGTATGACATTAATTGATAGAAGTTTGATTATGTTACATATTTATGGCCAAATGAACTATAAAGCGTACATGGATCTTTGATATATTTGTTACTTGCACACACCCTTATGACAGCCACTAAGACATTGAAATACAATGCAACTAATAATGAATTGGTGACAAAATACAGTTGCAAAATTTCACAATATAATGGCAAGATGGAACAATAAGGCTCAGAGTAGATCGGATACAATGGTTGCATAAAAACGGCTTCATTGCATGATGCCGATGTTACAAAATAACTCCATATTGGCACAACGTTATCAATTAAAACAAATAGTAGGGGGCCTAGTTGGTAAAATCGCAAAATCAAAATGTGTTTCGCAAGCTTAAATAATGAAGTTTGCAGTTGTGTCATTGCTATCTGTAGATGTTGTTGTTTCATTTTTTTTGGTGACTATGATTTTATTTTTATTCTGGGTTATTCTTCAAATTTGAAACATCTAGATAAAAAGGAAGTATTGAAACACTACAGCAGTAGTTGAAAGTATAATGTCCCTTGCATATAGTGTAATAGTTTATTTAAATGATTTGAAGACTTTCCAACAACATGTTCAATTTCACAATATTTGCCTGCTTGATTACATACTTACTAGATTATTGTGACCCTTTTACTGTAAACTTCTTTTTCAGACCAAGGACTCCCAGCTGAAATCTCCCAAAGGCTGGTATGTAAATAACGGATTTGACCTCTCAAAGAGTAACCCAGTGTTTATCGACAGCGGAAGTGAGCCAACGTCGCCCTCTGGTGTGAACGGAAGTGACGTCAACAAATCGTTCGACGCTTCTCGGAAAATTGGTCGTATAAAAGAAGAGGATAATTCGCCTCATGTGCCAAAAAGGAAATCAAACTATCAATGTGATAACGCGTTAAATGATGAATCAGCAATTAACAGACTCAGTGAGATATACGTTGACGTGGAACCTAACCACAGAAAGGAAAGCATGACATTAAATCGATTGTTTATTCAGGAACTGGGTGATGTTATTGACGGTAAATGATGTAACTTTTGTACATAGTCTGGCTCCCGAATAAAAGTAGTGTAGTGAGATATTGAGCTAAGAGACCGGAGTAACCTGGTTCCAACTCCAACCGGAACTCTACTGTGATGAAAACTGTGCCATAGCAACAACCAACACCTTCGAGGTCGTTTCAGTAATAGTCGAGCATGCATATAAATCTCTTGAATTCCAGAATACCTGTCAGTTTCGTACACTTCGAAGTAGTAAAAATGTTTGGAATAGTAAATAACAATATATTTAACTCACAGTGAAAGTTAAATGATTGCATAGTTTTAACATAGAACAATTCATTGATTACATTAGTGCTTGAATATTACCGTGGTACTTTGATTGATGGATGAATGCTACTGATCAATCTGTAAGCGTATTAGATAGATTAGGACTATTTTCGTGATATCTTATTTGCTTCATAGACTAACTAACTATAAGCGTTGTTATTAGTGTTTGACGAATGTTGATGATTTAAGTAGTTCTTTCAAACTGGACCCATTGTACATTTGATTTTGCTGTATACAACGAAGTCTTTTCCCTGACACCTGACGATTTTTTCGGCGGATTTCTACAACACAGAGCTGCTAGTATTTGATATCAACGTTCCGAGAATTTAGCCAAAGGCTTGTGCTGTCCATAAGTCGCATGGATTTTGTGATTGAAAGTTTTTATTCATTAAAATGTCAAGGATTTTGTCCAATGCTTTTTAAATTGTACCAACGCATAGAACGTTGTGCCAAGATTCAGCGCTAACTTTACGCAGGGGAATGTATCTTTAAAGACGTCTGGTCAGATCACAGAAACCTTACAAAATCGATTGATAGGTTTTTAGATGTGTGCCAGTACCTTCAACTTCGTAATGGTGTTTGTAATTGACATCCTTGCAAAATGTTTTCTGAAACCTTTTTATTGGTTGATAGTGATGCCTCGCACTGAGCGTAAAGGGCAAGCAAATCAATTTAAATTGACACTTAACGATACGAACTCACACACAGAAGTTCAATTGTCGACAGGCGATTTAAACTGATGCTTATTAGTTCTGTCTGGCGAGGTCATTCTTGCATATGCTAGAATATGTCTGTTAACCCTCTACAATTTATTTTAAAGCCTTACAATTGGTAATGTCTCCATGCATTTTGCTATGACACATACAGCTTTATACTGACCTTTAACGTTTTGAACTTGCACTTACCATTCATGAGAATGTCTTGTGATCTTTAACTGGTGCTTAGCCATATAATTTTGCCAGCACAATTTTACTGACCACTGAGAATTTAAACTGACACCAAAAAATTTGAACCGTTAGATTGCACGCCTGAATATGTGTATTATACACATGATATTCTTACGTCTGGATAATTTTCTATGTCTTACAGCATACCAATACTTGGTACCGACGTCTGGAGATTTGTTTATATGCTTTATATTTTAACTCAACCAGAATAGCAAACATGTTAGATCACAGGCCAGCCGCCAATTTATTTGGCGGCAGGTCTGAATCTAACATCTGTTTGTATATTCATTCGATTCCAGCACTATAAGGGTAAACGTTTCAACAATTTTATCCAAACAAAGCGGATTGTACAGACAAATGGCTATAATGGCGATGATGATGATAACCGACAGAAAGGTGTTTGTCCACTGAAGGCACATCACAAATCTGTGTCATCATTTTTTGTCTATTATACACAAATGAAAAATAAATCATCACAGAATTGTGTGCTGCATGACACGAATCATAGTTAGCATGTCACATATGATGGAATTATGCCCGATTTGTGTGGTTTGTGTATGGTCAATATAGAGAAGACCACATGGACATGACAGTGCAGACCTAAAGATTGTTAAAAGAACCGGTTATGTTTGTAAAGTTTGATTTGTTAAACTGTTTATATTTTATGGTAAGTTATTATATTTCTCTCGTTTTATAAGTTAGAAATTGTGTGTTGCTGTTGTTGTTTTTATCCCAATTTGCCCTTTGGATTTTTATTTGTAGGATATAGCTTAATCGCATGATCCGAGCTGTATTTGCATCACATGCAGAGTGAAATACCTAGGTCTAGATCATCCAAACTAAGGTATAGTAAAGCATGGGTGCATTTGGCCATCATGTATTAAACACTATGATCTACAAGTACTGCGATACGATCTACAGCTATCCAAGATTAAATTGACACCAACGAGACAAAATTAACAACATTCGTACGTGACACCCTCTCTCAACTGTAGAAGTCCATAGAAAACTTGCGGTTCCAATTGGGGGTCGAACGTAAGTACACTTTACACATCGTTGTAGATGAAGGCTAGTTTTGCTACAAACTTAATATGAAGGCCGTGACTTTTGAGGTTTTCTTTCTATAATCTATTATGGAGCCCTTATCAATCGGAACGGAACAATTAGAACGGATTGGTGAACACGACAACATAGACAGGGTTTATTCCTGTAAAGATTTGTTGAAGTCAAGAAAACGATTTAAGTGAAGGGGTAGTCGATAAAAAGGTTGACGGCAGACGATGTCATAAATACTACCACCAATGCTCAGTTGGAGCAAAAGAGGGAAAATGAAAGGGTAGTGTTCCAGGGACAGAGCGTAGGCTTCGGGGTTCGAGGGTCGTGGGAGCGAAATTCATGGATAGCGGAGTTCACTTGTGGACCTTTCATCAACACATTACCACCTAACGCGACATTTTTGCATCTTACAGTAGACGACTCCCAAAAAGCAATGCTTTTCAATCTATTCACATAAGAGCAGAACAGAAAAGTTTTTCACATGCTTTCAAGCCTTCTCTAAAGTCGTCTGCTTCAAATAAACAAAATCTGTCGTCTGTTTGTGGTAAAGATTTATCAAGACTTGGTGCGAGTACTGAGCGTGTATCGAATATCGAGATTGATTGAGAAGTTGTGTGAACTTATTACACGATAATTGAAAAATAGATAAGTTCAAATATGGAGGATGTTATTCGAACGAATGCATCACTCACATGAACTTAAGAATATGACAAAATTAATCTTTCGAAGTAAGCACAAACTTATTCAGAAAACAAAAATACACAGGGATAGTATTTCCCATTTTAAATATGTCTTCTGTATTCAAATATGAATTGTACCAAGGGCAATAACCCAAACAAATAAAAAGAATAACGTAATGAGTAGTTACTTCCCTTTCTAAACAAATGGGTTTAACAATAAACCAAGGTCAAACGTTCGCGTGATTCGGGTTGACCTGTAAGTATTGACTTATGTGACATGATCAAACTTTAACAATGGTATGTTACAACTCTCTGGGAAGTTTTTTTTTACATTGTATATAATTATAATCTAACTTAAATATTGTTCATGCTGTCTCAAAACATAATTGCCAATTATTTCGTAGGAAATCTATAGACAAAACGTCAAAAATAGCCTAAATTAACAGAATATGTCTGAAGCCTGTTCAATAGAAATCATTAAGTTTGATCGAAAGACTCAAGCCGAAGGCTGTAAGATTTCAGTTATATCAAAGCTGCCTTGGCGATTCTTCGCAATTAATATACACGCTATATAGCTTCATAATACAGGTAAATTGCTCGTCATGGTCCTGGATATACACGCTCCATGATACAACATACTTTTCTTTTTGAATGAGTAGACTTAAAGGTACTTGTTAAAAAAAAAAAGGACCATTTGTATGTCAAAATGAAGCGTAAAAACGTTTTTGTATTACAGTACAGTATTCAATGAAGTATAGCGACTGAACGAACAACGGATATAGAATGTTTCAAAATATCTTAGTGTGTACAAACAAAACTAAAATGGATTTCAATCATTGGCAAAGGTTTTGGAATTGTATACGTACATATTCCTTGTGTAGAGCCTCTAAATACAACTTAATTTTACTTCCAATGGCTTATCTCCAGTATGTCTCTCATAACGGGAGAGCTGCTTTAAACAGATCAAATTTTCAATTCCAAGTTTCCACTTATCTGTGAACAAGCAGTTTAAGAGAATCGTTACCCCAATTATTTCCTGCCAGAATAAACATAAAGCTTACACAGCACTCTTCCATGTTTATTAGCTCTGTTTTGGAAGGCTAGTGTGGTTAAAAAATCGGATAGTCCTTAATCTTGGAAAACATTTGAATAAAACAGTCACATTTGAAGGTCTGTGTAACTAATCAATTCTGTAAACTTAGGGAGGGGGTAAGAGATGCCAAGGTTTTGGAATCTTATCAATGTATATGCTAAATGCCATTGTGAGACGGAAATATACTTGATAATATCTACAGCTTTGTTAACTACCGACCACTAAAAATTTATTTTGATACGAGGGATGAATGCCAAATTTTTATTATATTTCTGTCATATTGGGGTGGTCTACCCACCTATCAATGCTTATGGTATATCTACATCAATAATACGTTCTTTCTAAGCAACCTTCTTCCCCAATTACCAGAATTGATTTAGTGCCGACAAATAAATGAGTCATATTAATTCAATTGACTATTGTCTTAAAACTCAAGACCTATTTTATTCCATTATTATTTACCTGAATTATTTTCAGTTCATATCACAGACCTCTCTACCAGGAGTGACAACTGGAAATTTAACGTTGGAATTAAAATCTTGATATGGTATTGATAAAAAAAGAAATACATAATTTTAAGGTTGGTACCAAATCAGATGAAATTTATGGACTTCTAAAATCAAAATATAGCTTTTATTCAATATGGGATTATTATCATGTCAACATTATATCAGTTATGTTGCGATGTCCAACTAACTGCCCATAAGGACTTGTCAATCTGGGTAGACCCATCAGCATTCCATAACTCACAGTCGGGAGACTACCATTCAAAAACCAAATGCCATCACAGGGATTTGAACCAAAGCTGAGAGGGGCCATGCGATTTCAAATTTTGTAGCAGTTATTGCCAAACTTAGTTAAGCAAATCTGGTTTAGCTCAACATACAGTAAACTTTGAAAACATAAGATACATGAAGGACATCTATTTGGCCAAATTTTGTGGTTCAGAGCTAGTCTTTCACCAAAAGGTTTCGACTATCAAATTTCACTGAATACTGAACCATTCAATCAATTATTTGTATAACAAAATGGAGGAATGGATTGAAAAACAAGTTTTATCAACTTTATACTATTTTTTAATAGTTCTATCTTTTCATATTAAAGTTGGCTACAACTTGGACACGAAAAGATTGATCATTGAATTCAAACAGAGTGTGGATAGTTGTCGAGTCTGGAGCCATCATCTCTCTCCCCCAGTGATCATGTTGTTCCCTTATATAGCACTCAAATTTGTACACACTGGCAGCTGGCCAATCACACACTAGTAATCAAAACATCCTATATAAAATAAGGTCTTAGTAACTATGGAAACAGGTGTTGTTTATAAGACGTAGATGATCATGAAGGCCATCATCAGACAGAAGAGACCCATAGCCTCACACAGAGCGAATCCCAGGACAGCGTATGTGAATAGTTGGCCCTTCAAAGATGGGTTTCTGGCGAAGCCAATGCAAAGACTTCCGAAGACGGATCCAATACCAGCTCCTGCAATTGTAAAACAATCAGCATGAAATCATGTGTCAATAAGCTTGCTAGCTGGAGTTGAAGGAATTCCTGACTAATGGATGCTCTATGCCATAATTTGCATTGCATCAAATATGAGAGTCTGTTGTGCACATGTTTCCAGTTATAACAATAAGAACAAGTTATAGAGAAGCATCAAGCTTCTGCATAACAAGTATTTATTTCGCTTAAAAAGCTACTACAAAAACATTTTATAAAGCAGGTGATTTGTCTCTCAACTTGTTATCTTTTTCATAGATTTAAATAGGTTTTACACCACATCATGAGTATTTCTGTTATGGTTGCAATGCCAAGCTCATAATGATGGAGAAAGACCCTTTAACCTGAGTGCCCCTTCGGAATGATCAAGCTTGCAGAACCACCGGTGTTTCAACATCAACTGATAGACTCACTTTCATGATTTCAATACACACATGTTTTGACAGCGTCAAAAAGATTACTAAATGAACTATTCATTTATGACCAGGCTTTGGAAGAAATCGTCCCATTTATACATCTAGGCTTAGAAGCAAAGCTATCAGAAAAACCTTTGTGACTTAAGAACATAATATGGGCTAGTGTTTGTTTTATTGGTTTTTAAAACACTTAAAAAACAATTATTTAAATTGCAATGTCAAGCTTATCATGGAAAAATGTGACAGGATATGGCTCATGGGAACTTCTACCTTTAGATGCAAGGATCTTTACCGTATGTAGTATGTAGAACTTATGTTGCAATAAAGCCTGCCAAACAAAATTGTTGAGAAATTAACCCTATACCAAGACAAGTAAAGGCACATTACAAAATTATTCCTGTTCCTCATTCCTGAACAATCAGGTCTAGAAATGAGAGCCACAACACAGTTTGTCTTTCATTTCGTTTGTATAGTGTTAAACGCTGTATCAACAAATTTTCAGTTATGTTTGCCTGGATCCACCAGAACATGGCTAGCAGTGATAATTTTACCTCTGCGTCCCGCGTCATATACACAGAAAAATTGCTGAGGACACATCATTTCAAAAGAAATGTGTCCAGCCGGAAGCATTCTCATCAGCACAAGTAATGTTTACAATGTAGTAAACATCATGCTTTCTTTCTATCAAATCTGCATTGTTTTGAGTCATTTAAGCTATGAGTATCATTAATAACAAGTGTTATACTATTTGACATGATCTTATAGCTTGGATTATTGGTACTTGGACGCATAGTTTTACCCTTGGATACATAGTTTCAAAAGATGTGTGTCCAAAAGGACACAATAACTTTCATTTCTAAAATTAACACTGGGCTAGGGCACTGAAGTGACTTAGAAATGGTCACTCCCACATAACAAAAGTTGTAGTGGGGCTAGAACCCTGGACCCCCAAGTTCCAAATATGTCAATTTAACCACTGGGTCACGCAGGACCCTCTTTCATGTATGTAAAATTTCTGTATCTATAGATTAACAAAATAAGCAGTCAGTGATAAATAAGTCAAATAAAGATAGACAAACCTGATCCAGCTACACCAACTGTGGCAGCTCCGGCTCCAATGTATTTGGCAGCTGTGTCAATATCACGTTTGGTTACAGAGGTCTGGAAATTCCTAAGCTGTAAAGTAAAAATAAGTTAAGAATTAATTCAAGCTTCATAAGGCAATATGTAGAAAAGTTATTCTGGATTTAAAATCCATTTAAATTTACAAAATCATGCTCAATTAAACATGTTAAGCAGACATATAAATAATAAATGTAAGCGATATCAAATACAGCCTATTCAAAGCAACATCTAACAAAATAGGAAATCTTATTTGTACTGAAACAATGTTTCAAAAGCATCCCAAATTGTACAAAAGTAATAGTTTAAAGGAAAGGGATGGTGCCTGGAGTAATTTAAATCAGTTCAATTATTCTTTGAACAGAAAATGGTTCTTCAGTGCTTGGTTAAGAAATCCCCATTATCAGGTAGGTAAAGGACTATTCATTCGCTGTCATATACATAAACATTATCTTGAATCTGTAAACTTTCCACTAAGGGGGTCTACAAAACGCGGCTCCTGCACTCTATGATTCTCCAACTTGTTCAGTACATTTACTTGGCAACACAATGTCCCCGATTCATCATAGGACATGGGTTTGTAAAACGATTGAACATATTTACTAAGGCTACGTTAGAGCCAATTAGCATGGAAAAACATTTTTGTCTCAATGTGCTTAATCCTAATATAGAAACCTTAAAGCCCCGAGTGTTGACATACAACAGCAGCAACATAGTATGACCAATATTTGACATTTACCTGGAATACTATGTCAATGTGTTTCAAATAGTCAATGCATCACACCAAGTGACACTAGATAACTTGCATGTAAATCAGGGCTCATCCTGGCTGGAAAAAAGTCTGCACCAGCACATTCGCCAAATGACAAAAATAGGAGCCAAATTAAAGAAGTAGGAGCCAAATTCTGAGCAAATGGCACCAATTCAAATTTCTTTATTTTAAACACTTTTCATGTTATATGTACATATATATATGTGTAATGCCAATAAAAATATTATGTTAAAAAAAAAAAAGCCAAGACAGAGGATCGCAATTTGAATAGTACCGTTGCATCAACGAAGGAAGCGAACTGTCATTATCGAAATACTTTACAAATTAACTCTCTTTAAATTATCGCATTCTACCACGCATCATAAAACACTGGACGAAATGCAGTAAATAGTAATCGGTTTTCGTGGAACAACCGCATCGAATCTACCAATCAAGTGTGTCAAGTTGTTTACACATAATAAAGACCAGATTAATACACGCCTCAGGCATTGTTTGACACCGGGATAACAATTAGCGGATTAATTTTAGGTTTTTCGGAGATACTGTTAAGTGTGTCAAAAGATATAACTGTCTGTAATGTCCGGACAGGTGGAAATATGGTAAAGTTGAATGAAAAAAACATGCGCCAAGCAAATTCGCCAAATTTGGAAATCTTTCGCATACATGAAATAATATTCGCATTTGGCGCCCGACAGCGTGAGCCCTGTGTAAATGATATAACTACGTTATAGAGATTTTCCTTTTATATCAGTATTTGCAAACCAGTTTCTTAAAGGATTTCAACTAATTTGTGCAAGGACATTATCAATCATATTTTTGCTTATTAATTGTTATCACAAGTGAACAGGAAACTTAAACTAAAAATAGCTTAGGTATAAGAGAATGTGCGAAAAACATACCTGGTTCAAAAATACATTTGGCTGCGTCTGACCAGAAATACCTTGGTATGATGCAATTGAAGCATTCTGAAAAGAAAAATATTTATTCAGGTTCTGTGAATATTCGAAACAAAGCTATACAAAAGTGATTTGAATGTTTCCAGCTTGAATTTTACAAAAGCTGCCTCCATCCATTACAGTTTGTTGGGAGTCCTTTAACAACTCAAATTAACCAATGCTCACAACAACCAATGCTTTCAATAATATACAATTCAAACAAATGCATAATATACAAATCAGGGTTGTCATTAATTATTGGAGTAAGAGGCAAACTTTTGTTTTGAGGTGGCCAATGAAGCAAACACCTCACAAAAATTAGTTGTTTCTTATGACCACCTTTCATACATTTTGTTATATGAGCCGACAAGTCATTTAAAGTCCTCAAATTGGCCGACGGCCAGCTCTTAATGAGAACCCTGCAAATTTATTGCAATACTTTCAAAAGTGTCTTTTAAGTCTTAACTAATTTGCAGGAATAAGGAAATACTTATATTGATATTTTTTTTGCACATGGCAAAATTTTCTGTCCCATCAACCCTTTGAAAAACCTTAAAAAGGCCAGACTTTTGGGTCAAGATTTGGATATTTTAGGCTGTATACAAGTAACAAATCAAAACATGAAAATATTATTTTTCATGTACTTGGAACCAATGATTGAGAAATTCCTCTTTTATCAATGATCCCTCCCATTTACACTAAAATATTCAGATTTTTACAGTGAAACAATTTCATTTACATCAGGTGACACACTTTACATGCTTGTCTAGATAACAATATTCATTCCGCCCTCAAAGACGTTTTGCCAATTAAAATAACAAAATTACATGTATAGGTTAAATAAATATCTGAAACTCATTGCCTTAAAATTGGTCTCATCAAATTAAATGTTCAATAATGAAAGGTTAAGATTGTTGTTCAGTAATCGAACTCAAAAAAACATCATTTCATTGATCTAGAACTCTGTAAAACAATAGTCATACATCTTGACTTATAAAGATGGATATCTTCAAGTATTGGTTAGAGTATCATTTCTTTATCTAATGGCCACAGATGACATTGCTAGATTATAATCGAAGTTCTTCTTCAGTGGGTCATGCAATATTTTGGCCCTTCAATACCAATGTGTTATTTGCTTTTCCATCAAAATATAAAAATGTAAGTCACATTATTTTTGCCTGTTTATCCCATGAATATTGTCATTCTTATCAATTTCAAACTGATAAAAAGCTGTTGATAAAAAGGGCATGTTCAAACAAACATGAATTTCATTCCATTTTAATATATGACACCAGGGTTGCATTTTATTAAACAACTTACGCTAAGTACTAGAGCCTGTGTAAAACAACATTCCTCTTATTTCAATTTCAAGATATAATGCAATGCTACAAACAAGGCAATATTCATGCATATTTCAGGGCCATTTTTCTTAAATTAGGAAGACTTAGGCCTGCTGATATTGGGAAATAGTAGGATTGAGAAACCAAAAGCTGACATGACTGAATTTTGGGAAAATGTCATGATTTAAAGAAATTGTCAATTATCACTCAATAGGGAAGGTAACTTTTATAGGCCCTTAATATATAACAAGACAAAGCCATGTACCTGGATCCATTGGCGCAAATGGTTTTCTTTATCATTTACTAAACATGCCACCAGCACTTTCATTTACATATATCTTAACTAAAGTGTGCAAGAAAAATTGTGTTTCAAATACTCACTTCCTTTTGTGCTACTGTGCTGCTGAGTGGTCTCAAAGCAACCTTGGTTCCAGTGGATACCTGAAAAAATAATATATTGGTCATTACTAAATCAACAAGATCAATTATAACAGTATCATTGCAATGATAAATAACAACCAATATTAATTAAAATGTAGAACAATTACATGAATAACCTTACCATATAGCAGAGCTTAAAACATTTCAAAAAGTCAAGAAGTTATGCTTCAAAAGTATTATGTTGCTCCATTTAGTGTCCATCCTTGCAGTAATTTAATAATTTAGGTAATTGAACAAAGCTCAATACAGATATACAATTACATACTGGACACAAATGATCTGCCCTGGTATAGCGGTTAACAGTGAGGAATTGGGACCCGACAGCCTCGCTACAATTCTGATAGCGGTCAATTATTCTATCATTGAGTGATATTGGACAAGATACATAATAGTATACTAGCATAGTACAGAGACATTTTCCATGAAAAATGTACAATATGACTTCAAATAGAGATCTGTCCATTAACGAAAGATATAAGAAAAAAAGTTAAAAACTCCAAAAAGCATTTAGACATGGAACCTTTTGTTTAAATTTCAAATAATGCCACAAGATTATCAAAGTCTACTTCAATGTGTTCTGAATGACAACCCAGTTGGGAAAGAAATATATTTATAACTACCGGAAACATGTATCAAAGACATGTATCTTGCTTCACAATACACAGGTCGGTGGGGAAAAAGCACCTTCCTCAAGGACTTCTTCTCAATGACAAACATGTCACAAAGTGGAAAAGGAACAATAATTGGAAAAGCAAGCTGTATGCTTGCGACAATACATGGCCCTTGATGAAATTGTGAACAAATGATCTGTAAAAGCTTAATGCTATACAAAAAATTAATGTGAAAGAAGTTTGAATTTGTCAGGTCAACTATTTTGTCAATGTCCAAAGTTTATGCAAAACCCCACAATTTATAGCCTCTAATGTGCCCTTGAAATCATGCATATTTGTAAGATATGTTTGCAAGAATCAAACTACTCCCCCCTAGACATTGGCTCAAGTGGACAGAGGAAAAAAAACACAAGTTGCATCCGTTTTTCTCTCTGACCTAAATTCAAGGTCAACCAAAAACTACATGTCAAAACTCATCTGCTTTCAAGCAAACACTTAAATAATGCATTTCTAGAATTTCACTAAACACGTCTATAGGATAATGACACTTTTCAGTCATTTTAAAATATATTTACAAGCATTCTATCTATGATATCTATGGAAGCGTCTCAAGATTAGCTGTCAATGGAGACCGAGCCCATCTCTGTCATCCGAGAAAATGTCAATTTCAAACATAACCTAAACACAACTTATTTAAAACGCATTTTGCAACTTGAAAAAATATACTTACCAGGCTTCTGGCTGGGGTGGCAAGTCTTACACAGTACATTTTGGATGATGTTTCAGCTGCCGACTTCAAAAGTTCTACAAAAAATAAACCGGTGTAATTATTTGAAGGACTTTGTCAAATTAAATCTTATTTCTACATATAATAAATGAATGACATTTAGCTAAAACATGCAACAAGAAAGATGAATATACAAACTTATTAGAATTTAGGTATCAATCACCCGATGATGAATCATTAAACAAAATTACCTAGGATGAAAATGTTCCTACCTGATATGACTGGCTATAACCTTTGCGACCGACAAGGAGACCAAGCTAAGCGCATGCGCAGGATATGGTTACCGGCTAGCGGCCGGTGTTGTTTTTTATGATTGTGTACGCGAATTATCTAAGGAGAGATCTATATTTATTATCATTTTCACCTGACTTTATGATTTAATTTGATATGTCTTTATTCAAAAAGTTTGAATTTTATTGATAAAAGAACAGAGACGATAAATTGTACATAAAATGCTTGTATTTTGATTTCACAAACCTCTACTCCCATTTAAAATTATAGAAGTACATTATACCATACAGTAAAAGGAGAAATATCTAAGAGTAATTTATTGTGTAGCAATATTTGGCATAGCTTTCCTTTCAAATTTATGGTTGATTTTCCAAGATGGATCGAAAATTTGTAAGTTCAGAAAAAAAAATTGTATTAAAAGAGACTTAGGTCGACCCGTCTCTTTCCGGACATTTCCGTCACAGCAACGAACCGTGTGCTAAAAATAGAATCAAACATCCAGAGATGTCTTCCTCTTCCGACACCTTTCCTCTCACGGTTTGGTTTATGATACATACATTTTGTTGTATGTTTACACAACGTCAAGCACAATATTATAGTTTTATCTTAATGAAATGCTTTGCTCTTGTGATAGATATATAAGGGATTAATTAGATATTTATAGGTTGGTAGGTACTGCGCTTTTTTAATACGGGAGACAAATCGTATTAAAAAAAAACCCGAGGGTATTATGTGATTGCTTCCCTTTACTGCCCAGCAACTGTTAGAAAGTGACGGATCCATGAATGATATAGCCCCTTCTTGGTGGATACCAAGGCAGGGGTCTCTGTAACGCTTGCAGGAAGTCAATCTCAACGGTTATGTTTATGAAAAGAATGAGTTGTTTGTGGTACAATGCACGGATGGTGGTATATATGATTTTTTTCTTGGTCATTTGGCAATCTTTGGGCTCTGATCAGGTATTGGTAAATCAACTTGGTATATGTGTCTTGTTTACCTTGTCCCGAGATCAGCTCCAGGCTGAGCCTCTCTGATCCGTATTGGACTGTTGGTTTTCGATTCCGCTCCCGGTCCATAGAAATCCGGTAAAAATTTGATTGTGGAGGATTTCCACACATTGTTTAAACTGTTTTTAAAACTATCTATGTACACTTACATTTGACTACAACACTAGCTGTTGGACTGTTCCAGGTATCTACGATCCTCTGGCTGAAGCTGAATTTTCTAATATTTAGACGAGAATGATTCTTCTTAATTTTAAATTTGTGTCCTCTAGTGATTGTTGTATTCATGGGTAGCATTTCTTTGTTGATTTTGTCGAAGTTGTTGATAATTTTGTATATTTCGATCATATCTGCCCTTAATCTTCTCTACTGATGTGACGGTAATCCAAGTGCCTTTAATCGGTCTCGGTAGCTGAGATTATGGAGTGATATAACAAGCTTTGTGGCTCTACGTTGAACGTTTTCTAATACTATTGCATCTTTCTTATGTATAATTGACCATAGTGTACTACCATATTCGAGATGTGATCTTACTAGGCTTTTATAAAGTGTTAGGAACATCTCTTTATCCATGTAGGAAAATGATCTTTTATAAGTCCAAGCATACAATTGGCTTTTAAAACTTGAGCGTTTATATGTTTTTGAAATTTCAAGGATTTATCCACCAGTATACCTAAATCTTTTTCTTCGTTTGTTTGTTGGATATGTGATCCTCCCATTGTATAGCATGAATCCTTCTGTTGGCCAAGTTGTATATGTTTGCATTTAGATCTGTTAAATTTTAAGAGCCATTTGTCTGACCAACATAAAAGACTGTCTATGTCGGACTGAAGTGATAGTCGACCAGTATCGTTATTTACTTTTGCATATATCTTGGTATCATCTGCAAACAGTTTTGTTATATTTTTAACGACTCTGGTAGATCGTTTATATAGATGGAAAATAGAACAGGTCCCAAAACGCTACCTTGAGGGATACCTCTCGTAACTGGTTTCAACTCAGAATGAGATCCATTGAGGACTACTCTTTGACTTCTTAAGGATAGGAAGTCTGAAACCCAGTTGATGAGTGTTCCATTAATTCCATATCCTTTAAGCTTTGATATCAATCTCTTGTGAGATACTGTGTGAAAATCTAAATGAATACAGTCGATTGTATTTGAGTTGACAAGGTCCTTTTTCCAGTCTTCTAAGACTTCGGTTAATTGTGTGACGCATGATAGACCTTTTCTGAAACCATGTTGGCGTGGAGTGAAGAGATTTTTTATTTCCATGTGGTTCATTAGTCCGTCCCTAACGAATTTTTCCATAATTTTACATAGTATAGATGTAAGACTGTTGGACCGGTAGTTACAAGCTTCATGTTTAGGGTCTTTTTTATGAATTGGTGTGCTAGTTTCCAAATTCCAGGTACCTTCTGTTGGTCCATTGAGTAGTTGAAAATGCGAGTGATTGCTTGTGATATATGGTTTGTTGTTTCTTTTATCAGTTTTGGATGGAGACCATCGGTTCCAGGGGTTTTTGTTTCTTTGATTTTTTTAGTTGTTTTTTGACGCCTTCTTCCTGGAAGTACACGGTGGGGAGGATTTTGTTTGTCTTACTTTCAAATTCTGGGATCGTGTCGTTTTCATCTTCAGTGGTAAAGACGCTTTAAAAATAATCGTTTAGAATATTGTCTTTTTCTCTGTCTAGAGTGTATGGAGTTGACCGTTATCATCACTAATACATGGTATTGTTTCCTTTACTTTTGTTTTGGACTGGACACATTTTCAGAACAGTTTTGAGTCATCCTTCATATTGATTGCGATATATTTCTCGTAGTTTCTTTTTTTTTTTTGCTTCTTTAACTTTAGCATTAGCTTCAGCCTTAGATATCCCGTACTTCAGTTTATTGTTGTGACTTTTACAATATACTTCTTTCATCTTGTTCGCTTTTTCTTTACAGCTGTTAAGACTTCTGGCTTCATCCAGGGGGTATCGAAGGACTTTGGGTTAGATTTGTACACTGGTATGTGATCTTTAGCAATATTTAATAAGTTGTCGACAAATCCATCCCATTGCCCATCAATTGATCCACCCGAAAGAAGTGTTTCCCAGTCTGAACTCGAGAGTTTGTTATTTATAGATAGATAATCTCCTTTAAAGTAGTTAGGTTTTTCTTGGTTGCGTATGGTTTTGTTATCCCCAAACTTATCCCCAAACTTAAAGTGGTACTCAAGTGTTTCATGGTCACCTTTACCCAGAGGTGGATTGTGGCTAATATTGTCAATCATCCCTTCTTCATTTGTGAGGATCAGGTCGAGAATACTTGGTGCGTTGCCATCTTTGAATCTAGTGGGTTTTTTGATATGTTGGAAGAGAAAACAGTCCCGGGTTATTTCTAAAAATCTGGTTGCTATATTGTCTGGACCTACTGCGGTTGTTCCATTGGACCAGTCTATTTCTTTGAAGTTGAAATCACCCATGTGAAGTAAAAAATCTTACTTGATTTTTGAAAGTACAATGGTCTTGTGAGTATCATTCAATTCATTGAGGCAATTGATATTGGTTGCACTAGGGCTTCTATATGTACATGTGAATAGCAATTCCTTATTGTTTGAGCAGTTAACACCAATTTGTACTTTTTCAATCCGTTCTGTTTCTTTACTAGTTGGTTGATACGAGTTGAGCTCTTCTTTTACATATATTAGACAGCCTCTTTGTGTATTTATTGGTTTTGGTGGCGAATACATCATGTAACCTGGGATGCGCCATCCTGGGGAACTATAGTCCTTGAACTCGCAATGTTTGGGGGATACTTCTGTAATCGCTAAAATGTCATGTGAATTATTTAGGACTAGGTTTAAAAGTTCATCCTTCTTGTTTGAAAGACTATTTGCATTTGTGTACATAATTTTGGAACATGAATTATTTACAGAGTTAAAATTACAACTCTGTCCCTATTTCGCTTTGTCTTGGAAAGACTAAGACTATGACCTCCAATACTTGTTTCTTCTAGGATTGATTCCGTTAAGACATTATCGTGAAAATAAGTACTTTAATTTTGCACATTTCCTGGTAGATTATCAGAGTCACTATCAAGTTCTGTGATGAGAGCAAGTGAGGTAGTTTTTGAACGTGCACCATTGGCCATTAAAGCTTGAGATTCGTTTTCTTTTACTGTTGTATTGTGGTAGACCATGGTGTTGGTTTGGGGCTTTTTTGACTTTGTGAGTCTCCTGACTTTGTTTTGTTCCCTTTGCCTGACTGTTAGATTTTTGGTAATAATACATCGTTTTAGGACGTCATGGTCTGGTATTGAATTTATTCTAGGGGTTCTGTCCAGAATTTCTTTGCGCTCTCTCTTGTTATTCAGTATGACTTTCAAAGGCCTGTTCTTTCCTTGCGCTTGATTTCCGAGTCTAAAAATTTGGTTCACATCTACATCTAATACTCCTATTTTATTACATAGCTCATTGAATTTCTTTTTGTCATGATCTTTTCTGTGGGTACTAGATTGGGATGTACTTTCTTGCAAGTTGTAGATTACCAGCTTAAGTGTTCTGCGTCTTTGGTCTTCTAGTTCCCTTTATTCAATACGAACGTCGTTCTCTAGTGAGGTTTTAATATCTGTTTTTATTTCCTCTACCATAGATGGTTTAATTGATTCTATTCTATTTTGAATGCGTTCATCTATGCCGATGTCAAGATCATGTATTTTTTCTTCCATTTTTATTAATCTAGATTCTGTTTTCTCTTCAATGGATGTTAGTTGACGAGCAAAACCAGACATGCAGGGAAAGTTCTGTTTACAGTTATTATATGTCCATTTGAAATTATGGGTCACATCCTCCTGTAGTGCCTCAGCTAGGATTGAAGAAATGCCAGTACAAGCAATGCAAAAACTTAATTCACATACACAGCAATCAATACATTTGGGTATTTTTTTGTTATTGTTCTCTCACACTTTGGACAGGTATTACTGCCGGTCCTGACCCTTTTAAGTGGATTCAATTTAGCTATCGGGGTTGATGAAATGTGGTTTGCCATTGTATAAAGATTCCCATTCCAGATAAATTCAAAGATAAATTACAAGATATGTCGTCTGATTAGATTCAAGGTTTGATTCAGAGTTAAGCACTGTAATGTGAAGCGGCGCAAAACTGTTTTTGCAGCCTGCAAGACAGTACCGTCATTGTCTCTGGCAGCAAATTATCAGTTTCAATAGCCACATCCTGGATAGGGGTGGTATAGGGTGGATTCCGTCTTTAAGTAAAGTCCAGTTGATGTAATACCCTTATAGATATGGTATACACGAAAACTATATAAAAGGTTTATTTTGTAACAATAATCTGTCCTTTGACACCTTTCACATTAGGACTTGCGGCTAGGAACCAGACCGCTTTGACGTGAATTGATGCCCAGGCCCGTAGGAAGCAAGTTGTGATCGGGCACCATCGTACTCAGGGCAATCGGAAAGACTAGCAGGCGCGTAGCTATCCCCTCATTAATGTGGATTCAGGATTAAGCTTGGGGGTCGGAGGGGGGGGGGGGGATTGGGGCTCCCCGGATTATATCACAAATCATGGTGCAATCTGGTACATTTTAGGCGATTTCAGGGTCATTAATGTAGCATTATATTTGAATGTCAACAAATATAATACATAAAGGCGTCGAGGGTTAATTTATTTATGAAGCTGATTATCGTGATTTTTAAAAAAAAGTCCTACATTATTTTGTCAGAGTCATGTGGATGCAGCCGCGTACTCGCGTATAGGCAGCTAGGCGCCTGGCTAGCCTGGGGTCCTGGGGCCCGTTTTACTAAACAAGTTACGGAAAATATGGGCGTAAGTAATAATTGATAAACATGGATAGTATCTTCAATGAAAGTACAATGTTGCAATGTGGCACTTCATTGGAAGCGTCTCGGAGAGACGCTTCCAATGATGTGTCACTTTGCAATATTGCTTCGTCCAATATTGAAATAAGAGGAATTGTTGTTTTAGACTTACGCAAATCTTAAGCGTAAACTGTTTAGTAAAACGGTACCCTGGCCTGTTCGTCTCTGTTTAAATTCCCATCTTTAACTAGACAAGATCATCTAGGTGTAGAAATTCCAATTGACAATGCATTTACAGCTTGGATATTCCGAGTTTCTCTTTTAAGGCTCGGGTACATTTATTGTGAACGAAAAGAGCCTGTGCTTGTCTTTTTGTGGCGTATCTAAAGGATTATGAAAAAAGGAACCCATCAGTTCCAGCCTAGACCGACCTAACTAAGAACAATCGTAGTAATCGAAGGAAAGAATGAGTTTCAAAATGGCTGATAATGGGTGTTCTACCTTAACACAATTCTTCTGTTTAATCATCCACTACTCTCATATCTCAGCTGTAACATCATTAATATACATCTTTCAAGTGACCCATGTATCCAAATCTTTTGAAGGAAGGCGATACACCGTGACAAAATAAGCCCTAAGAGAAAAAGCATGACCAAGGACCGCTTAGAATCCGAACGCAGGCTGGCCTGAAGGGAACGTGCTTTAACTGGATACCGCAAGTAACAATTTATCCCGGATTGTCTTGCTCATTTGCAGCATATACCCAAATGAAATATTGTGACTAAAGAAGGCATTACTGGATCATAAGTAGTCGTGTCTGCTTTTTTTAAAGCATGGTAATGCCCTGTAATATACAATGTACAAGACCTAATACTGGAGGATATCGTCAATCAGGTTATGTGAAAGTTTCACTTATACATTACCACCTAATGCCATAATTTTGAGTCTTACAGCAGACGACTTTCAAAACGCTTTTTGGCAACAGAAGAAATGGCTTGTCACGAGCAATTTCTCCTATTAACACAATGCTTTTTAAATCTACATGTTTTTACATACCACAACAGCAGAACCAAAAGGTTTTTCATATGTTAAAAAGCTTTTCTAAATTCGTCTACTTCAAGTGAAAAATGTCGTCTGCAGGTGGTAAAGAGTTATTGCATATCTCCTAAGGTACAATATACATATTCTGGATAAGCTTCTCGTGACTTTTTAGACTAATTATGCCAATCTTTTGTGCGGATAGCATATAAGATTCTTTCATAAAAAAGACCTATAATTTTACCCCCATCTTATCGTATACTATGCTGCAGAACACTTTAGAACCAACCGTGGATAAAGCACACATATATATCAATTTCGATGAGCAATTTCCTTTTACTCACATTTGTTTCAACTAGCATTAAGGAGGTTTTGTTTTCTCTTGTCACAGTCTGTCTTCTGCTCTTGCTTTATGTTTTGAACCATCACAAAATTTAAATCGTTTATAAATCGCTCGAAGAAAAGTGTTGTAAAAGAACTTAAACTTATTTGTGCTAGACATCTTTTCGTTTCTGTCACATTTTTATCGACTTGATTGGTCGAAATTTGGTGGATTTTCTTGTTAATAGGAGTCAGTGGTAGAGTCAGTAGGACAGAACCATTAAGAAATATCTCCTAACGTACGCTATGTATTTTCCGGATTGGCTTATTCTGACTTTCCAGACTGATTGTGGCGATGCTTTCTACGGATACAAATTAAGATTCTTAACCCTTTACCAAACGCAAAATTTCCGACTGTCTCAAATTGAAAGAGTTCGCAGATGACATTTCAAAATATGATGAAATTGCAAACTTATCTTCTGAAAGGGCAAAACACATGGTGGGAAAAGGAGAAATTGCTCGTCATGAGCAATTTCTTCTTTTCCCACTATGTTTTACAGATTGGTCTGCAACAAATTGGTGAAATTTCGTTATTGTTTGGCTATAAACCTTCACTCCATGATAGGACATCCTGTGAATAAATCTACTGCAAAATACTTCATAACCCATTGTGGATAAACGGTTATTGGTCGTAATGAGCAATGTCTCTTTTTCATACATTAGTTTCTACAAGTTATCATTAGCAAAGTATTATTTTCCTCTTGTAATATTTTGCCGTCTGCTGTTGCTTAACCCTTATAGTGATTGAATCGACTTTATGCTTATGCAAACGGGTTGGATCCAAGTCAGTCGCCAAGTAAATTGGTGGCTGGCACGTGATCTAACCTGTTTGCTACTATGAGTACGTTTACTCATAAAAATAAGCAGATATTTAAAGGTTTTAGAATACAGACGACAAAGAAAATATTTGTTTAGAAAATAAACCAACAGTCTAAGTGTTAAAGATTGAGCTCGTCACAAATTCGCAGACAAGGGAATGGATAAAACCAATCTGTGTATTATGTTTCCAGTAAATCACAGCGCCTGCAAATCACACAAGAAAAAATTGGACTGATACGATATTGTTTCATAGCATGGTCCTTTCTAGACTTTACGCAGATACGCTCGGACATTGGTCATTTATTACAGGTCTTTGGAACTATATTAAGCTAAAACACGTCTATAGGTCAATACACTGTAGTCGAATTATATGCAGAAGAGATCAAGTTCTTTTTAATTCATCTTTGTTTTATTGAACGAAATGTCATTCATATGAAACTACATGCACATGTATTTATCGAAAACAGAAAACGATATCGTTCCATCTCAATATTTGTTCTACGAAAGAGTTCATTCAAAGCACACCATTTTATTTGCGTGGCGGTTATAATGCAAGTCTAATTGCGGCCGTGTTTGTCACCCGTTCTGATTAAACTTGCTATGTATGTTTGTATTGAGGTAAAGAGAAAATATTAAAATCAGAATTACCATCTGCGAAAATCTTCATTATCATAGAACATAAGGCTGTAGCACCACATGACTATGTTCCATTTTTAAGATTGAACGCCGGTCATACAGAAAGCTTTATTTATTCTTTTTTTTAATTCTTTCTTCTAAATTTCTGCAAAACTAGCTTTCCGTAATAAGCTGCTTCATGTATCATATGTCACCAAAAAACCAATTTTCGATTGTCCCAAATTGAAAGTGTTTACAGACGACATTTCAAAATGTGATGAAATTGGAAAATAACCTTCGGATATGCCAGAAAACATTGTGGTAAAAGGAGATATTGCTCGGCACAAGCAATTTCTCCTTTTTCCACATTTTTTCCAGAAATGTCTGCAACAAAGCGGTTAAATGTCGTTATTGTTTGGTAATGGGTTGAAATGTGGGTTTTCGATGTAAGCTTCGCTGTAGTCTGTACACATTTGCGCCCGGCTTCAACTCGTGCAAGTTAAGGACACGTTGTGGTGAACATCATGCACCGTTTGGCTTTGTCGTCCCATTTGGTTCCCTTCGGACAAGGTCGTTTGTCGTAAGCAATTTCCCAATTACACGTGATATACATGTCACACCCCTCGCAGGATTGGTAGTCCCCGTTTGGTTGACCCTTACAGGACTTTACACAGCCTGCAAATGAAAACACAGACATGCATACGTTTATATTATACTATAGAATGTGTCGTGTTCACACATAAAGAAATCTTTTAGTCCTTGAAGTGCTTGAACGTATGCGATTTCGTGCTAATGCAAACAGCATAGCTCTAATGGTGCGCTCGTCAAGCGCATAGCCCGTCCAATCCCTGTCTCTTTATTTAACATATTTCTGTTTTCTTACAACTTATATATATACATTACTATTGTTTATGTGAATGAATGTAATATCATTGTATTACTATACTCATATGTCTGATAAATTCAGACGTGAGCGAATAAAAGTTATTTGAATTGAATTGAATTGAACAGGTTAGATCCACAAGTTACTTATCGGCTGGCCTGTGATCTAACCTGTTTGTTATTATGAGTATCTTTCCTCATTAAAAATTGGCAGATATTCAAAGGTTTTGGAAGCAGACAAAACAAAAAATCGATTTGTAGAAATGACCCAGCAATCTAAGGGTTAGACACTAATGTGTCAAAAAAGAGTAAGATTCGCCGCAGTGATACAAGAATTGCGTTTTTTTTTCTCCGAATCGAGAATGCTAGAAATAAGACCTCTTCCATGGATATGATATGGATATTTTCAAAATCGCATTGTCATTGGCAATTTGTCGTTCGTCTGATTCATCAGTTTAGAACCAAATAGCCAGTTCTCCCTCGTCATTACGGGGATACGATCCTTGGATACAACATATTATAACATAACTTCATTTTTGTGTTTCAGAAGAAGGCTTTCCATAAAGCATTGTGGCAAAAGGAGAAGTTGCTTGTCACAAGCAATTTTACCTTTTGTCATAATGCTTTTTACAATATATGCAAATATCACAACAGTAGAACTGGAAGGTTTTTCACATGTTTACAAAGCTTTTCTAAAGAGTCTGCTTCAAGTAAAAAAAATGTCGCCTGCAGATTATAAAGACTTAAATGATGAAATGTTATGCACAAGAAAGGGGACATACGACATGTAAACACCCACAATCTGAATCTACAAGAAACGAATAATCTTCTATATGGTACTTCCAACAATCGTTTACAATTATTATTGGATTATTCTTTCATGAATTGGACAATTATGCCTAAAGATTCTGAAGAAAAATAGCGATAACTTACTTCCGGCTGGTGTTCCCGCCTTTTGTGTCGGACCTGAAATGTGGTATTCAGTTCATTAATTAAAAAGCATTAGGTGTTAATTTATCAACGAGAACATATCTTAAAGCCGCTTCTCTGAAACAATCGGCTATTGTCGTCATCACGCTTCAAAATGATGCACAGATAGTTGGAATATTCATCTTTTAGTTTTTACGCCCATATCATCCTAAATCTGTCCATGCCCACAATGAAATGGATTGCAGATTGCAATTCAACTCTATTACAATACGTTAAATCTCTACCTGAGTAAATATGTTCCAATTACACAATCACGTTTATCCATGGAACGAACGACAACTCTGCAAAGGACTTAGTGACAATGTATGTAGGGGTTGTTTCTCAAGTAAGACTGCAGAAAGAGTTCATTTGTTGGGATTGGAGACGTTCCGTTAGTTGTCCTTTTTAGATAAAGCTGATGTCACTTTTGACATACGATGATGTAAATTGAGATCTGAATAGGCAAAGAAGTTTGGAGTTAGCGACTTCAATTAGTTTCGTTGTGAAATAATATCATAATACATGCTTGCATTGTGTCATCTGTAAACCTTCTTTTAACATGTGCTCAGTCCTGTGCAGAAATTCATCTTCAAGCATCAAACGGTTTTTTATAGGATCAATCTTATCGAATGCAATCTTTCAGTTTTAGAAATAAATAAGTTTACAGTGAATGATTTTTTTTGTTGCTAGATTGAACTAAACAATATTTGTGCTTTCTACAAAATACAGAAGATTGTATGGATAAAAGACTCTACAAATCGTTACCGTGAAACCATGACATATCTTTCATTTGAACGTAGGAGGTAAGGTAGTTTGGTTTATCTGTGACGCTATGGTCCTCAATGATTGTCAGCATAAAGTCTTTTTAACGGACTTGAGGTTGTAGAGCGCGAGTTCGCGTCAGTGCCTGTGCGGCAAAACGTGAATTGCATGGCAATTGGATCATAATGTAACGAACTGAGCATTTAGAGCTTCCAAAGACACAATCACATCCGGTCAGTGAAAAACACTGTCGTCTAATGGTCGGTTGTATCTTCTATATGCATGTGTATATACACACATTGATGCATTAGGTTTGCAAATTTGCTTAAAGATTCCACGAACGTTAAATAGCCCTACTCCGAGATGAGTCGTCGCAATTCAAGAGTTATTGGGAAAAACGTGGGTAATGCAATTCAATTACAAAGAGACGTCTTTATCCCACCGCTGCCACCGATGAAACGAAGTGAACAAAGAGCACAATGACACAATGAGCACATCCGATTGGTGAACTTAGTGTCCACTGATCGGTTGTGCTGTTTATATATGTATTTATATATACCTGCATGTTCTCTAAAATAATGTTTCGGTTTTCCAATTGACCGATCGACACAACGCCTCAAAATGAATATCCATAACGGTTAAACCAAAGGGGCGTGTTTAAGACTCTTACCAACAAATGGACACGAATATTGCTTTCAATTGCCCTTTTATTGTGAAAACAGCTCCGACAAACATTGAGGGCTGGGTTTTGTCGACTTGTTAATTTGCATAAACATATCATGAACTTAACATCAAACATAATATTAACGGCATTAACACACCTGGCTGTACGGTTGTGGTTGGAGGCGTGGTTGGAGGCGTGGTTGGAGGAGGTGATGATCCACCCAATGTAGACGACACACCTGTTGTTGGTGACGGTTGCATCGTTGGTGTAGTTAACGGTGCTTGTGTAGATGTGGACGCGACAGTTGATGCTGCTGCAGTTGTGGAAGGCGGTACAGTCGTTGTTGAGGGTGGTGATGTTGTAGTTGATGTGGCTGAGGCGTTCAAAGCTAAACACATGAATCAATTAAAATGATTAATTTCAAAAATAGTTTGTCATACAAAGGCACGCCGAATAAGAAATGAGTTCCATAATTGGAGATGTCGTTGAAGAAACATGATTGAATGGAAACGATGTGTTTATTTGTGGTATAATACTATAAGTCTAAAGTACTTTCAGGGAACCATTTTTTCCTACTAAACTTTTGGTGTTCAACCATCAGGCACATGTATCAACAACTGTTGTAATGGACACTAAGTACTTTATACAACATTAAAGCATGATGTGAAACACCTTCACGATAAGATAAATACTTTGTAATAGACAATTAGAAGTGAGAAAATGTTTACTCAATTTGCCATATATTCCTCTGCGGAAAATTGCGTACTGGACTAGACGAAATGATGAGGAAGAAGCCGTGTTTAATCACGAGCATCGATATCTCACGTCTTTACAATCTGACCCATAATTACAATTTCCAACAGTCATCGAACTTCTTAGTTTGTGAAGATATCTGCAGATTGCTTGATATTTGAAGCCGAATTAATGGAATTTCAACAGGGAGTAATTGATCTCGAAAAGCATTCAAGTCCGTTGTTGCAATTGTTTCTTTCAAATATCCTTATCAAACTGGATTCATTTTTACGATGCTTTCCACTTAACCCTTCCAATATTACCGTCTGATGATTAGGTAAATGGACGTTACAGAAACAGTGTTTAAAGTACCAATGGAATTTGGTCCTGACGCAAAATACGTTTAATCATCTTTCAGTCGGATACTCACTCGTAGAAATCTAAAAGTATGTTTCACCTCATGGAAACTCTGACCTTGGTATTTCTTAAGCCTTAAGGCAGAAAACCCATAATTCGCCATTTTGAAACTCTCCCTTTCGTCGGTTTACTTCAGTCGTTCTCTTTATAGATCGGTCGGGTCGGAACTATTCAATTAACACCGAATAGTTCCGACCCCGACCGATGTATGCCAATCACGACCGAAGTAATCTGACGAAAGAGAGAGGTTACAAATCGCGGGTTATGAACATGGATATTCTGCCTTAAGGATATTTTACCCAAAGGAAAGATCGCCTTTGAGTAAAACCTACGTCAAGCTTTAGGAAATCTGACTGTATAAATGATCGGGTACCTACCCAAGCCACAGCCCAATAGACCGACCCTCATGGCAATGTCTTTATTCCAACCAAGCGGATTCACCCTTATACACTTGGCAATTACGGGACAGTGGAACATGTTGGTTACCGGCGTATTCTCATCCGTGTTGCCAATGAAAAACTGTAATATAGATTAACGTAATATTGGTGTACTAGAGTTAGTTTGTACATTTTACGTTTGTTAGCCTTAGAATGCTGGGTAAATTTCAAGAAATAGTTATTGTGTTTGATATCTGAAACCTTAAATATCTGCTTAATTTTGATGAAAAAAGATACTCAGAGAAGCATACAGGCTAGATTACAGGCCAGCCGCCGATTTACTTTAGATGCTGGTAAATTGCATAAAGATAAATCTAAATCAAGAAAAGATATCATATCTCACCTTTTTTTAGTTTTGATGAAAGCCTGTCCTCAAGAAGGAATGCATAAAAAGATAATGAAACTCCAAGTAAACAATAAATTACTACAGAGAGCCATTCCTAGAATCGTGTTTTAATTGTTTAAAGGTCAAAAGGTTGACCCATGAACACTGTGTAAGTTGCTTTGAATTCTAACATATCCACGTTCGACCGAATACAGGTTATGTAACCAGAGAGCAAAATCAAAAGTTATTTACAAGAACTGGACGAAATTGTTTTACAATCGATGTAAAATAAATAGATTTAAAATAACTACTTCATATACACACATTTTAACGAAGCTGTCACATAAATGTTTAAGAAATAACTGTTGCAAAAAGATAAATAAAAAAAATCGCCCTCTGTTAACTTGTTTCTTTTCAATATCAAAAGGAGAACTGTTTGTCCTTTACGATAAGTGTATCGTGTTCCCTTAAGTAAGGACACAACCTTTCAATAAGATGCAATTGTTTAAACTGGATTTCTTGGCACGCAAAAATGATGTCAAACACACATACAGCATCTGTGACGTTGAATCCGCCCACAGTTGTCCAGTGTTGACAGTCCTCACTGTATAGCACCCTGTATTTAGTGACCCACTGTGTACAGCAGCCATGGCGTCCCTGTGTTATCAGGCCACGGATCAGCGACACGTCCTTCAACTCAATCTGCGGGATACAACATATACTCAAAAGCACTTAAGCTTTACACCCTGAATCATATATATATACAGAAAGACAGAACAGAAGTTCATTTCATGACTTGAACATTTAAGATTCCTCGACATTATCACATATACTATAGACCTACATGGCAGATGGACACTGCACGAAAATTCATTCATACATAAACATTGGGAATTGCAAAAACAGTGTTTTTATTTAAACAATTAGGAGGTTTATTTTGTTAATCGCTCTTTCTTTTCTGGTTGGCTTTCTTGTAACAAATTTCAACGCAATTAAACTTGCTTATGCTTGGGTAGTTTCAAAGTTTTATAAATTCAATCAAACTAGGCTTTCCAAATGAGTATTGCTTTATATATTTTCCTCTGATATCTTAATAAACGGACATAGTAGTATGAAATGGAATTCATCTTTTATTTGGTAATTTCCAAGTGTACATTTCCATTTCTATCAATATTTATGTGCCTACTCATCACAACTTGTAAATACTGTGCAGACATGTGTAGATTTGCAACAGCATTCATGTTTGTAAGTATGATCAGTAACGTGTAATAAATACCATATACTCGTTCTGTGGGTACAAAAGATACTTACTCATAAAGGGACATGAAAATGAAGGGATCGCTATGTGTGTAAACACAGGGTTCTCGTTATTGTCCGTTGTAACACGCCATTGGAAGCTTCTCGGAGAAACTTCGTAACACTGCTTATAAATCATTCAGTCATACCTGAATCCATTGGTTGAAGTTGTTTTTCTCCGCGACCCATGCTCCCATTTGTGTGACACCACTCGCGTCTACAGTCTCTGTAGTGTTGATCGGTGAGCGATCCGCCCCGTGATTCTTCGTCTTGTCGTTTGGCGCCATCTCGCTGGATGACGTCACAGCCGCCTGCAGTGTAGCCGTTATGTCGTCATTACAGACATCTGTATGATAAGGAAAAAAAGCTTTAGTTAATGGAAAAAAAAGCTTTAGTAAACAGAGAGAAGCGTAAGTGATTTTCGATTTCCAAGAAGTACGGTTGGTACTGCTGTGAAATAAGTTGGTTTGTAGTCGTATACTGTTACAATGGTATTTTGGATAGTTTGATGACCTTTCACTTTTCTGTAATTGTGGAAGCTTCCTTATCTATTGATGATATGCTGTTTCGGCCTGTCTACTCCGTCTAGCATGATCCGAGTCGTAAAATTCCACGGTCAGATAGTAATCTACGTATACTTTCTTGAAATGGAGATATCACAATTGTAAAAGATACCAGGTACACTGAATGATATTTCTAAAGGGGAAAATGCGAAAAACATGTTATCTGCATTTGACGCAACGTGTTAAAAGAAGTTATATCTTAAAATATTTAATAATAGTAAAGGTTTTCTGGAGAAGGTTGTATGTATTACATTTGGATTTATGTTTCATATAATTATAAATCATCTTACCTGAGCTAACACTTGACACAAAAGCTGAAAAATCAAACAGATAACTATTGTATTTTTTTCATTTAACAAAGCATCATTTTTGAAGGCGACATAGCAATAAATTAATTTTCGGCCATAAAGTAATCTGAAATAATATGATGTAAGCAACACAAGTGTACATTCCCACACTGACCGCGAGTAATCAGGTATCTAAAATTGGATAAATATCTTGATATATACCTTTACACCAAATATAAAATAGTTTGCAATTTCCTTCAACAATTTTGAGCGAAAGGAATATTTTTCATCGGTGTATTGAAGTAATTATAAAAGATATGAATATGAAAGAAATGCCAAGTTGAAAAGTTTTCTGGAAACTTAATCTATAAAATTCTTTACATTTTTTTGACATCTTTTGATTATTTTTCTCGTATTAATACACCAGCACAGTAAAATGCGGAGGTCTATACATTTCAAACTGACTATCTTAAAGATTGGGATTTTAATATTTCTAAATTAAAATCTCTTCTATCGATTAAATCACAAAAACCTATAAAGTTACATAAATATTGTTGTGCTTCTTCGCCTATTTCATAACCGTTTGGTAAATGTATTGTCTTACAGATATAGTAAACCTTTAAAACTTTTTATTCTGTTACAACTATCTATTATTTCCTTATTGCAAAATCGTTGAAATGGGTATGAGAGTTTAAGACCAAAACCACGAAATCGGTTGACACTCTAATCATGTACGGCTAGCTAATTATGTAAGAAAGCAATTTTACGACTTTTTATATGCGGGGTTTTCCATCAAAACACTGAAAGGCCCAACTGATCGTTTCAACTTTTCATTTTATTGAATACATTTCTTCAGCGTCTTTGATATGAAGAAAACAGAATTTGTTTAGTAACGAAGAATAAATAAATCACCTTTAAGACATTTGCTACTCACAGACCATATTTTGTGAGATAGTCCTCTAAGTCGAAGGAAAGTGTTGTGTTTATCATTGAAAACGTATATACACACATCATGTAATTCTTCTTTCATCGATATAAACCCATGCTCTTATAAGATAACATGTTCTCATCTATGTGGTGTTTTGCAATTGTGATTGTGAATAAAACCAGTTTAGTTATATATGCCATTTGTACAAATGGTTTATATTATCAGAGACATAGATATCATTATCTATGTCTCTGATATTATAATCGTATAGCAATATCAAAAAGTTATTTGTTGCTTGCATTTTCAAGTCGGATAACATTTCATCATCTAGGTTTATCAAGTTTGTTGATAGTAGTTATACAAATCGCTTATGAATTTTCCCATTTAAATGTAAAACTAAATACCTCGCTTATTTGAATAAAGCAATAATTATACAGTTTGAGACGTAAGCTTTAACCTTATTTCTCTGTGAAAGATTCGTTCTTTTGCTATAAAAAATTATTGTACCCTTGCAAAAGAGTAATCTTGAGTCAGTATTGAACATGAGTTTCTAAACTTACCAACAACATAGTCGTAATTGGGCAAGTGTGCTATCACAATATAAATCATACTATCTTAAAAGTGTCTGGCATATGAAACATCGTCATGCAACTTCAATCATATTGGTAACAATGAGTGAAATTTACTGTAATCATCAATTTTCCGTTATCACAATAAACCAACTATTTTCCAAACATAACCAAAATATATTGTGACTGTTTAAAGGCACATCAAAGAAGATAATTACAAAAACATTACTGAAAACGTATATGGATTTCTTTGTTATGTCCATAAAAGTCATGAGAATGGATTTACGAATGCATTGAGACCCTATTAGATAAACTCCTTTAACATAAGTTATTTTGTGCTTGAAATATAGTTGTCTCCATTTCAATCATGTTTATCAACAACCATTTTATTTACATATTCAAAATAACGAATTCTGATTGGTCGGTTCAAAAATTTGTGTAACAACTGTAAAAGTCAGATGTGAAGAATTTCACAATCTGAATTATTAAACTTGCTGATCTGGGTTATTTTTGGTTGACTTTCACGTTTATGTTGTGCTGATGGCTTTTTTGTAATAACTATTTGAATCTGACAAAAAGTCTACCAATAAATTTTGAAAAAGCATTCTTCTCCTTTTATGTGCCTTTAAGACTACTTATAGATAGTATGGTGGTAAAATGAATACAGTGCCTGGTGGTCAATATCTGTCTTTACCCACAATAACATCTAGCATACAAAATGGATATCTTTGATTTTCATCTCATTTTAAATTGTCGGCTGCAAACAAATTCAACACTGAAATAGTCCTTACGTGAAGAGATTTACTTTCTTGTCTTATCAACGCCAAGTGTCAATTGGTTATGCTTACCTAATATGGCAATAAACCAGATCCCGGCCATTTCTAATTAAAGTTGATTCTCGCAGATACTGGTCTATATTACCGAATATATCCCGTCTCAATGACCAATACTAACTAAACACCGGTATAACTCGGAGATTCGCTTATATATCCCGGACAACTGTCCCGATATCTCTTACTCTTCTCCCAACCAGTCCGTCCCGAATATTTGGATCCGAGCCACCTTTTATTATACCCGTTGTTTGTTTAACTGGGGCGGGCAGGCGAGCGGCGCCAAGTCCCTATAACGGTTAACCCTTTACCAAACGCCATCTATTTCCGACTGTCCCAAATTGAAAGAGATTGCAGACGACATTTCAAAATGTGATGAAATTGAAAAATAATATTCTGATAGGGCAGAAGACATTACGGGAAAAGGAGAAATTGATCGGTAATAGATATTCCTCCTTTTCCCACAACCTTTCTTAAAATCGTCTGCAACGAACTGACCAAATGTCGTTATTGTTTTGTAATGAGTTAATTCGTCGTTAAAGCCTATTATCGCCGCATCTATTTTGGGGCTTCACTGATACCCGACACAAACCTGCATGAAAAACTGGGCTATCATCTCCTAAAACACGATTTGTAACAACAACGGTATCGTATCTGCATTTGTACCTATCATAATGGCATTAAGGAAGCGTTAGCGTCTCTGGTGTATTTAACGTAGAGCCCATGTGTAAACGTTCAATTTGTCATGTACGGACATTGTGTGTTCAGGTGAGACTGCTGGCCAAAACGACAGTCTCATCTTGATCGAAAGTATTCATTTGTAGACTGGTACCGTAAGAGTGATTCCAATAATTGTAGAAATTTAATTTTTATCTAATGAATGAATGCCATCGCTTTACAGTTAGCCTCTTTTATAAGTTATCATTAACTGCCAAAGACACTCGACAGTCATTGTTAACATGCTTTTGCATTTGTATGTAACCTATGTACAAGTAATGTGCGCATGCCTTCATATGCAATAAAACAATGAATCGAGTTGAGCATGTTCTTGGAATGAACGATTTATTCATTTTATTGTAAAATGACTATAAATATCGTCGAACGTTTTACCAAGGACTGGCTCGAATCAACATTATTGCACCGTCAAGTCGAGACGATAAGGTCCGTCAACATACTACTTTCCCTGGATAAACCGACACTTTAAACTCGCTACAACGCTGGACGCTGGTTTTAACGGCTTAATCACATTAAACCATATGGAAATTTATTTATGTAGTATCGTACATTTTACCAAGGACTGGTTCGAGTCAACATTATTGCACAGTCAAGCCGAGACGATAAGGTCCGTCAACATGCTACTCTCCCTCGGTAAACTAACATTTTAACCCATTACCAAACGATAGCGACATTTGACCACATTATTGCAGACAACTCTGGAAAACATTGTGTGAAAATGAGAAACTGCTCTTAATGTGCAATTTCTCCCTTTCCCACAATGTTTTCATTCATACTAGAAGATTGTTTCTCAATTTCATCGAAAATTTGGTGTTTGGTAAAGGGTTTAACTCGCTACAGAGCTGGAGTTGACGGCTAACCACTTATGAAATATTGTGGCGAGAAGAATATCGAGGGCTTTCGTCGCCTTGTGGTTAAAGTATTGAACTTGAAACCCCAAAGCCCTACTTCACGTGAGATCACATCACGATACTTTTAAATATAAATTTTGATGAGAGGTAATCTTCCTGCTTACTAACGATGTTAGGGATGTCATTATCTTAGATTCAAGAATCCTGCACATCATTGTTTAGCAGTTCTAGATTAGTTTGGCAAGAACATGTCAAACACAGGTCTGCCTGCAAAATGATTTAACGGACAGGGACTAAACCCTGTTTGAAATTTTCGAAATCAGTTTAAGCGGGTCTGCAGGCAAACTGCACATACAGTGTACGACGATAAGAACAAACAAACGGATGCACTGTTATTGGATGCCATTGATTAACGCTAAATAGATGGCATGGAATGTGAGAATTTCCTAGACAAGCTGCATCTTTGGAAAATGCACCGCATTGGATCATGCACGACTAGTTTCAGGATCAATTGGTTTGTCTACGGCAAATATGTAAAACCAGTATACGTAGTGCATTTTATGTATGATATGTACGATTAACCCTTTCGCAAACAATGACGCCACTTGACCAATTTGTTGCATACGACTCTGGAAAACACTGTTGGAAAAGGAGAAATTGCTCGTGACGAGCAATTTTTCCTTTTGCCACAAGGGTTTCTAATTTATAAGAAGATTACTTTCCAATTTAATTACATTTTGAAATGTCGTCTGCAAACTCTTCAAATTTGGGACAGTCGAAAATTTGGCGCTTGTTGAGGGGTTAAGGCAATATTAGATCTTTATATGAGACCATACCGGACAGTGCCAAATAGACGCACGTTCATGCAACGAGTTGGTATATATTGAATTTGCTGATAGCTTTTCAAGATAGTATCGGAAATGGAGAGAAAAGTTAAAATACCCAACAACATACATATACATGTAACATTGGCTCAAATAAACCAAAAAAGAAAACTGTAGTCGACGAGCTTAGCAAAGACATACATACATTAACAAATATGAGATGACGTCCAGGTGAAAAGGCTTGTTGAAATAATGTTCAACAACAACCTAATCAAAAAGGTGATATCTGGCTCGTATAAAATGGTTGTTTAGATAATTCAGAAAACAATTTATTTAAGTAAATGTATAGAATGTAGCGTTTGTTGTTACAAACTAAATTTACGAGTAATTTGTGACTATTTCTTGACTTGGTGTAGCTAACAACCCTGAATAAAAGAAGTCTGCTTTTCTTTCAATCGCGACTTGATTCGAATTTGATACAAAGATGGCGACATTGGGTCGGTAAAAAACGCAGGTTTTAGCATACCGATGTAAGGCAATGTGTGTGCGCGCGATGACATTACCACTTAGCAACCAGAACAGCTAAAAATGACCGACATAAACAAATCGAAATAAAAACTATACAGTCTCGGCAGGAATTGAAACATGCAATTCATCTGGAAATTGGTTTGATTTAGAGATTAACATTACGAACAATACAGTAACCTACTACATACTCTCAGATTAGCATTGCCTGACAAGTAACATTGCCTTCTTGTGATTATAATATGGTATTAGAATACAAGGGTGACAAACCCCATTGTTTATTACTTGGTTAGCTTTCATCTATCTACGACAGAGGCATTGAACCAGTCTGTGTACCAAAAGAGAAGCCATGCTGTATCGCAAATTGCATCCATTTTCTCTTGCAGGACACATGAAAAAGTATTTGCGTCAAAGAATAAACTGGTTTATATCACAAAGTACATTCATATATTGCCGAAGGACACATGGAAAACAATTTGTACAAAAGGAGAAGCTGTCGACGGGCACGCATGTCCCAAACAGTCGGTCTTCGACGCCGATTTTATTGTCGTATGTTAGATATAACGCCGTTATAAATCATGTGTTACTGTATACCACCAGAACCGGAAAGTTAATGGTCAACTCATGCGATGTCCACAGTACGGCTATCGTTGGTAAAAGTAGGTGAAAAATCAAAAATACCGCGGCGCGGCCATCTTGTTCCTTGATCGTAAACATTGGTCACGTGATTCCCCCGCCTGAAATCAGCCATAACACGCATTCTTCCTTTAGAATGAGTCACCAAGTGAACTTCCATTTTTAAGTAAAGTGGTAAATAGACAATAACGATTTACAATTCTTTAATGTCAGAATCTAAGATACTGCCTAACTTTGGATTAACTTTTCAAGTTTCAGACTCTTTGGTTTCGAGAGCAAATCGTCGTTTGGCAAATAAATAACAGTCGCTAAATGTTGGCGGGGCGGCAAAAATGGTCGCATGTGAAAACTCGTTTTATTCAGGTGGTCACAAATGCAAGATTAAGTGTACGTATACATGTGTGTTATTATGGATAAGACGACGTCTCAGTTTTTAAGCAGTATTTCAAACTTTTTAGATATCTGATTTAGGCTATCCATCGTTACATCTTAACCAGTTATTGCAAATTTCTGGGAACAGTGTATAACTACAAGCCTTGAAAATAGTTTCATTTCCAAGCACAAACTGCGGATGTATTACTTGGTCATTGTTCGGAATCGAATCAAGTCCACACGCTACCCATAAAGCCACTCTTGTGTAAGGTTAAGGCATAGAATCGTCTAAATGGTTGTGAAATGGAAATAAGAAGATGGAAAGGAAAAGTGCATCGTTTATGAAACTCTGGTCTCACCAGCTCCTTTCTTGTTTGACGACAGCAGTCCAACAAGTCTGAACGGGACGACTGGTTATCAATGAAACTACAGAAATGACGAATTAAGAAAAATGGAGCGTTTTCGATATGATAATATTTTTTGCGTCGTTCTGTTACAGTTGACGTCAATGATTCTTTCGTCAGAAATCACACGTTTTTCGTGTTGTTTTTTAAAACTAACCCCCCTATCAAAATTTGAAATTTGTATCCTATTTGATAGAAACCATTGTTACTTTTAAAGTGGTCACTTGATGCAGTGTATAAATACAATTTGGTTAGATTTCTTTGTACTTCATATTGTGCATGTGTTTAGCTTAAACTGACTTATAGGCTCGACGTGGCCTGCTACTGCAAATACTATTTATATGTACAGTAATTGTTTATTTATAGGCACATATATAAAGACATATAATCAAAATTTATTTTCTTACTTTTATAAAGGGTTTTAAGGATTATGAAGTGTATAAACGTTTGTTTCTTTCCTTTTTGTCGAACCTAGCGCTTAGATGTATTTTTTGTACGTTTCACTTTTTGTGTAAATTGCCGTCCTATACGATGTGCCTATAGATGACATCAGCTGAATTCCTGTGGTCCTGCAATACGTACGGGGCGTGAAAAGGAGCCAGGGATTAGGGGAACGATAACAGTTATCTACACAATATCATTACATTCTATTAAACCGTGTAAGAGTATCACAACCACGCGTGGGCAAATACAAATACGGACCCTTTATGTATAAACAATCCCTTCTGTTTCTTTCGTCGACGGGTTGGCATATATATGATTTGTTTTTATCGTCGTTTCAATACATATTTAAATAGATATACAAATATATACGGTCACCACACTTTCAGTATTATCTAGAAGGTGTCGGTAGAAATATTCATGTAGTTGAATAGTAAGTGAGTAGGGACTTTTTGCGAGACGCTCTGCGTTTTTCTATGGAAGTCTGCAATGCTTAATTATGGCAGTGTTATTTTGGTAGCTTTTCAAAAGTAGTTTTTACTGAGACCAGCACAATCTCTTTTTTATCAAACGACACAATTCAAATCAAACGAAACCAAAGAGGTTTCATGAAAACAATTTCTAGGTTTCGCGCCGAATTGATTCCAAAATAAATATGTAAAGACCTCGCTTTATGCCGAAGAATGATTGACAGCAACCTTTTTGTTACAGAGAAACAATTGGTCTCTCATTTTAATTGCAATGTGTAGTGGATATCTATTGAAAACATTGTTTTACACACTAGTACATTGGTTGTCCGTAGGAAATGTTTGAATTGTTATTCCATTGTATCTCACATTTCTACAACTACTGCAGAGAACATAGGAAACAATTGCGATAAAAATGGTTGAGCAATATAGCATTTGGTTACAACATATTCTACCATCTATACCAGCATGCATTCATTTGTTTCTAGACTTTTGACGTCATCTGTTGCTTTAAATTTGAAGCAGGTACGTTGTGGGTACGGGTAAGAGAGTAATCAAGCGTCGTCTGTCTCGGGTACAGGGTAGGATAGCGAATCATTTCGGGATGAAAGCAATATCTAATGGCCAACAGAATCCGGTGTTTCGCTCTGCTGTTTGACCAGAAGTTAAGCGTATTACCGGCTAGTGTAAATAGACCCGTCGCAGACTGGCAGACAGTCGGCAGTCACACGACCCGAATGCAAGGCTGTTTGCATCTTTCATTCTGCCCATCTTAGCTATTTACTTGATACCAGATCAGATACGAATTGAACTGTGCTGGTTGGTCAGATATTTAGAAAGGATATCATTGCATTATAATTTCATATGTTATACTGGTACTTAATACAATCGTCACAGTCTTCGTGATAAAAATAATACAATCATGTCAATTACAATACATAAGAGAAAGTGACGCGTAACCAGAGATTACAGAATAAATGTCATCAAATTAATCATGTTGTTCAACATGGAAGATCTTATTCTACAAACTGAGACGGGCGCTAATTCATAAAGATCGACACAGAGCTGTTGCAAATGTTAATTGACCTCGGTTCATACTTGTAACATTAAAACGTTCTTTCATTTAGAAATGTTGGACTGGTCCAATAGCAATGTAACAGCAGACGATCGTGACAATGCAAACACAGGGGATTTCTCCTGGCAGAATCACGTCGAAACCACTGCGACAAAGAAATAAACTACTTGTGACGAATAGATAATAGTTTTCATAAATAATTTTTCATTTGTCGTCAGTTAAATACTACTAGATTCTACCCTATTTTATGGATCGTCCGAACAGATATCAGACGATGCTGTACCCAACACTACGACACTGGTATTCCTTACCACATCATGGCCAAAATATTGCATAAACGTAGGGCAGAATCGCGAACTGCATGACGATTAGTGGTGTTTGTAAAGTAAAAGTACTTTATCGTGTAGACTCGGTGACTCTTCAATCTCCGGACAGGCTACTTTTACGTCTCTTTAATATTAGGGCATTCACCGTTAGTATTAGCCAAATGCTTATCATGAATTATTCAAGAGAAATAAGAGATGAAGTCGGTAAAGACGATAATTGTAAGTTAAATGAACAAATAAATGATAAGACCACCTTTAATTGTATAGTTACTCATGTCAGTAGTACGTTGTGATAAGCATTTTTCCTAAATAAAAATCCCACATCATTTGAAATATGACTTTTTAGAGTCTATCTGCTCATGCTTTCAATTTGTTTTCAACAAATCACTCCATGTTTAGTAATGTGTTTTACCAATACAGAAAAGGCGTAGAATTATCTTTAATGTTATCTATCGGACGTTACTGAACCAGTAAAAATACAGATTCGACAGGGCAACTTTGTAGGATTATTGCGTATTGTATTTGATCATTTGAGTTTTCCTTCGTTTTCGATTGTAGTTGAGTCAGTATGTATATACATAATCAAGAGATCAATAAAAGTTGAAACTTTACTTAAAAACTCGGAGAATCGAAAACCTAACACTACGTTTTAATCACGGAATTTGTAAACGGCTTTACTTTCTTTCCATTGGTACTTGTTGACAAGCTAAGTATTTTGGTTTCATCTGATTAATTAAAGGCCATACAGGTTTAATCATTGGCAAGTCAGATAGTTATTAATGTCAATGTCCTCATATAATTGCAGTCAGTTCAAAACGGGGAAAGTAAAAATGGAATGATCACCAACATGAAGCGAAAGTTATGAGGAGAAATTAAGATCATTCTATTGAAGTTACATGCAAATGGTATGGGGCTAATTTAAGCAACAACCGATTGTACATAGTCGTAGTTCATGTTTGTACTTATTCATTGACTAGAAAATTACTCAAACGTTTACGGCGAATAATTCTTAGCTTTATAACCGAGACATTTACGGTTTGTGCGACCTTTTTTCGTTTTAAGTTTACCTTACAAGAAATTATATTACATGAACCATTCTGAAACAGGTATCTTTCTACTTGTCACAAACGATTAATACACACTTTTCTTTTTAATCCAGAGCAATTCTCTTAACGAACAAATTCAACGAAGATGAGAGATCCGTAAATCATGTGGAATTTGCACCATTCAACGTCGGAGGGAATAATGATTGGGAAGGCCGTGGTTTCGGACTCAGTTCCTATTTGCCAGTTTGGCTTATGATACATAACACTGTATTATACGCATGATTCATGTGGGTTGCCGAGTGCTTTCATATTATGACTGCACCTACAATAACATGTTTATTCCGATTTGTACCTTAGAGTTCATATCATGTCAGACTACTGTGACGAAAATTGTATTCATAGGAAAACAACTCAGTAATGTCAACAACTAATAAATGATTCATCTTAATCCAGCGGGTTTAGCTTAAACCGCGAGTGTTTATACAGGATTCATATTCAAAGTGTGATTACGTACGTTTTGATAATCCATCGTTTAACAGGTACGCGTCCACCCAAGCACTCTGGGTGTATGATAGCTTGGCAAAACAAAATTATCCCTAAGAATGCTGGGTAATTTTCTAAGAATAGATTTTTATGTCGTCTGCTTTCCAATACCTTCATATCTGCTCAATTTTGATAAGGAAAGATACTCAGAGTAGCAAACAGGTTAGATCACAGACCAGCCGCCAATTTACTTGTCGGCTGGCCTGGATCAAACCTATTTGCATAAGCATGAAGTTGGTTCCAGTGCTATAAGGGTTAACTGACGACACTTTTTAATGATCAAGAATGGCACGCTATCAAATAATTACTAGGGTAGATGTTTGAGAGATCTCATGAAAAGTAAAACGAATGATATTTCACTAAGAATAAGACTTTGCCATTAGAAAATCATTTTCGGACAATTACTATCTGTTTCCATTTGCAAACATTTTAGAGTATTTATTCTTTAAACATATCGCTTTACAGACAGTTGAATACAAAACAATACAATTTTCTCAAATGTTGTACACGTCATAGTAGCAGTATTCTTATTTATTCCTATTGATATCCACAACAAAAATGGGCAGTGTGTAAGAAGTTTAAACAGAAATACCCTTTAAAGCTTCTTGTTCACAGATGTGAAAAAAAAATGAAAGTTAAAAATTGATTTCTTTTAACTACAAAACAGCTGTGCTGTTATATGCTACATCCGCAAGATTAATCATTGGAAGCGAAACATAATTGGGACGCGTCACGCGAAAAGGGGCACTCGGACATAAATAGAAACCACTGACTCAGCTCTTTCTGAGCGCTTAGGCTATTATTCCAGCATCTAGTCGCGACAGTTATCATTTGTATTTATTTAAAGATAGAACTTGATGTCCTCTAAGATGGCAAACAGTGTAACCCCAGACCAGCCGCCAGGTCACTGACGTGGCGGCTGGTCTGGGGCTACACTGTTTGCTATGTCCGAGTGCCCCTTTTCCTGTGACGTGGCCCATATCGTTTTTAATTCTTTAAACATTGTATACAGTGAATTTACACGTACCATTCATAATCCCAAATCGTAAAATAAATGAAAATCCATAAGCGTGGGATCGCATTTGAAACGCACATAATTCAATACATTGACGCTTCCTGAATCCACAATGCTTTCAAGCGCTATTTCAAATTGTATATCGAACATGAATACAAAACTTTTTTGTTTCAACCACATTCTATTTGGGCTTTCAAATTTTCTCATATGTGAACACCCTCCTTGAAGGATGGAAACATCTTTCTGTTAAAAATGGTTAATTTATGAACTCTTGCTATTTATAAGTAATAATAATTTGAGATAAAATGATACATATGACAGATCGTCTTTCGATTCCTAAATCAGAGGAGGAATGTGTTCATTACCTTTATTTATAAAAGATGCAAACCAAATCGACGCAACGTCGACAAATATACATCCTTTTATTTTATGTTTTGACCAATAAACATAAAAAATATGCCGTATGACAATATAAGGAAAACATTTAAGAAATCCTCTAGAATACCCTCGCGCTTTTGAATTTTGGTAACATATCTTAAAATCTTGATTCGTATATAGTTCAGTATAAACAGTAGTAAGCTCGCCGGTACTAGGATAGGGAGGTCATTACGAACATTATAGGATCAGGGAGTGTTTCCTGGAACCTCTGGGGTCGTAAACCTTTGGTCCTGGCACGTGCATCAACCACGCACTAACCTGCGTGTGATGAACACACGAGCTAGGTCCCTTATGCTATTGGGGTCGAAACCCTTGACCTAGGGAAAGGCACCAGACCTAGGATCACAGCTCACTTACTACGCGACACCCAGATACACAAGGGCGGTAATTCTAGAATTGTGGACAATCGTGAAGGTAAGATAAGAATTGGGGGAGGTAAGATTTCCTGGATTTGTGAGCGATCAGAGCAGGGAACGCTGGACTTTCAGCGGTAATCCTTGATTTTGTTGGCAATTTTCGGTTATAACTCTGGGCATTTCGGCGACCGGGGGATATGTAGTATTGCAGATATTAAACCCTTGGGTTTGGGACAGCATGAATCAAAAACCCTTTCAGTGCATTGTTTACCAGTCCCCTAATGGAAATGTGTGACTGGTTCAAATTGAAAACGAATCTGGTGAATGATGAGCATGGAAAAGGCATTTTCTTTTAAATATTGTTTAGAAACGCTCCTGTCAAACAAATAATTTAACATTATGAGTAGTTTATCCTAATTTCACTGTGGTTTCTACAGATCCTAGCCTGGAGCCTGGTCCGTATACTGCGAACTAGTGGGTATGCATGGGCCAGGCCTCCAGGCTATACGGATCCCTACAGTAGCTGCGAAGTATTATTTAGGAAGGGTGTATGATCCCAGGACATGGGTCTGTATCATGTACGAGCGAAATTTGACAAAACAATCCCAAACACATTAGCTAACATGTTTTTATTTCAAAATAACTAGAAAATACTAGATAAAACAATTAAAGGTATCCTTTCCTTGTACAGAGAATAATAGAAATTGTGCACACCAAGTTTGATGATCGTCAGTATAACACTGCAACTAAATAACAAGAAAATCACTGCACCATATCTGTTCAGCACATTACACCATACACAAATTGGGCAAGACTATATCAAAAGTAGACACAAGTCAGAAACAAATATGGTTTGTTTATAAGGAGAATAGTTCAACAAACAATCCAAAGTGCATATGGTCAGAATGAAACCGTAAAACATCCCCAAACTAACAGAGAAACATACCATCAAGAAGTTATCATAACTCTTCTTTTTCATTTGTAGTTTGTTTTCAGTAGATGTAATTGCTGATTATATATAATCAAGCAAGAAAACCTATCAACCTTGATGATACCTTGCAATATATTTTCTGAAATTTTATGACAAAAATAACCCTGTTTAAAGTAATGTTTTTGTCATACATTGTAACTTTAACTATATTTACCAATCAATCACAGGATGTTATATGTGTGTAGAAGAAAAACTGTTAATTTCCAAATATTGGACTAGACAAAGAATTGCATATGCTAAAACACTATGATGTCTGCTTTTGATGCATCAAACAGATTAATGGTAATTTGTCAATTCAACAATATAACAATATCAAAAGATCAGAAATGAATTTGACTAATGAGAGTGCAGCAAAAATGTTTCATTAGTTCTACATAGTGTTGTAAAACAGATGTGAAAGAGATAGCTTACACAATATGCCTAAATAACTGCTCTTGATTGTAAAAATAAAACCATATAAGCAATACTTATTATTTCTTTGCTGGTAACCATCATCTTTTCCGTGTTTGTCAAAGAAAAACCTTATACTCTATAATGCATGCTTTTGGTTTGGATATGTTTTATTCTTACATCCTTTCTCAAATGTTTTCAATATTAGATGCAGGATCATAAGCCTCAAAATAACAGAAATTGGTCTTTCATGATTGAATCCCAATTCAACATTCAAATACTTCACACAGTCTCAAGTCCTCCCATCATTATTTTAAATGTTTGTGTATGATCTAGACTTGGTTAAATTGACCACACTGATCTAGACTTGGTTACGTTGTCCATCCTGATCTAGACTTGGTTACGCTGACCACACTGTACGAGATAGGATGCCTGGCATGTGTTAAAGGCTGTAGAGAAGAGCTGAGAGAAAGCACACTGTCGTAGTTCATGGTTTGGTGCCCCTGGCTGACTCCCGCATACATAGAACTGTGCGCAGTTTGTTACACTGGGTATCGTGGAACCAGGGTTCTTCAAACAGTATGCATAAATAATAGCTGAAAAGATATGAGAGTTATCATGTAAAATGGGTATCAATCCATTACTGATTTCTATTTATGCTAGTTTGAATGTGTCTGAAGAAGAACATAAATGCTCATCTTTGTGAAAATAGCTTCAATTCAAAAGAATAAAGATCTTCTTTATTATTTGATTATTTGGTCATCTGCAATTACTTCAATTTGAACCAGTCGCAAAGTATTTTCCATTTGAAACTAAGGGTAAATCAAGTCCTTCATTTCAACACTTTTCAGGACAAGAGAGATTTTACTTCATCTTTGTAAAGGAAGAACAGGTACTTAGTTTTACACTAAAGCCATTTAATTACTGTATAGAATGCTCCCAAATAAGCTTTTAATTTCTTTGTTTTATGCAGAGACATAGATAATTTTATCTATGTCTCTGTTCCATGTGGTGCAAACTAAAAGTGTTAAATTAAGGAAAAAGACATAATACTTCAGGAAAAAAATCATTACAAGATGCTCAACATAAACCTTACAGTGTCATTTTCTATTGTAAATGTGTATGCAGGTGTGTACTCGTCCTACAGGTAGCTAGGCACCTGGGTACTGTTTTACTAAACAACTTAAAGAAAATATTTACGTACGTCATAACTAATACACATGGATAGTATCTTTAATGAAAGTACAATATCGCAATGTGACATGTCATTGGAAGCGTCTCGGAGAGACGATTCCAATGATGTGTAACTTTGCAATATTGCATCGCCTAATATTGATATAAAATGAATTGTTGTTTAGACTTACGCAAATCTTAAGCGTTAACTGTTTAGTAAAACGGTACCCTGTACTAACCATACAAATGCAATGGATAAGACATAAAGATATCAAACAAAATTTCAAATGTCCAGGACATATTGACTCATTCAAACATATGGCATTACTACAAATTACACTGATCGTACTCAATATTAATTGTGCAACATACAATTTTGAGCTTTCAATACAAGACTAAAGCAAGGCCTTCATATATGTTAAGCACTTAATATAGTCTTACATTGAACCTCCTTTTCCAAACATCTTGAACCAGTCACAAGATTCTTGAATGGCGTATCAAGTTACTACAAGATACTTAATTATTCCAAATACCTATTTAATAGTCCTAAAGGCCTCAAAACATGAGAATACCATTACATCCAAGAAGCCAGTTCTAGACTGAAAAACAGAACACCTGGTTTAAATCCAAGGTTTTTGTGATATGACAGCATACATTGTTAAATAGGCTTTACACAATATATAAAGAAACTCCAATATTTAGGTTTTCTTTACTAGATTCTGACAGCAAAAGATGTTTAAATGATCTTGAACCAAATATAAAAAACCTTGATTTTTCTTTTTTACTAGGATCTGACGGCAAACATATGTTGAAAATAGCATTAAAGCAGTTAAAAAAACACCAGGATGAATTAGTTTTCCTTACTAGGATCTGCAGGATCTATACAGGAGTGTGATGCAGGATCGAGGACCTTGTTTAGGATACATATTCCCGTCTCCACCACCACTCCCCTATCACAGATGATATAGTGACCAGTCATCTCTCGCCCTGGATACGGGTTGAGCCCATCGCGTTTCCCCGTACAGGTGGGGCCCACTGGCGTAGTGGTCTGTACAGGGGGCTGGGTGTATATGACTGGAGCCTGTGTTGTTATTGGAACAGTTCCAGGACAAAATACACACCCAATACCAAAACATTGGTATAGTTTGTAATCACCTGGAATGATAAAAGTAGACAGGTTTAGAGGTCTAGAAGGGTAAGAATGCTTCTACCAAATTATAACCACATTTGACCAGTATGTTGCAGATGGAAACATTGGTCTTAACGAGTAACTTCTCCTTTTCCCACAATGTTTCCTGTCCTATAAGAACACCATTTTTCAATTTCATCAGATTTTGAAATGTCTTCTGCAAACTCTTTCAATTTGGGACATTCAAAATTTTGGCGTTTGGTAAGGGGTTAAGGGGTGACAAAATCTGATTTTGATTTACCAGTCTGTAACTCCAAGATCTTTTTCTGTACTTGTCACTTAAGGCATTTGGACAATCGCGGCAATACAGACAATTTATTTTCCCTCCCTGGCTTTTACATTTGTTACTGAAAACAACAATTACACAAACAATATCTTTTAAGTATATATATATATATATATATATATATATATATATATATATATATATATATATATATATATATATATATATATATATATATATATATATATATATATATGGGTTTACATCACATCAACATTATTTCAATTATGTAGCCATGCCCGACTCTTAATGATCGAGGAAGACCCAATACTCAACTGCCCATAAGGGCTGGTCAAGGAAGGTAGAACCATGCATTCCCTTAAGTCAGTTGGTGGCGGCCTCTCATGAAAATCCCTCCCTCTCAGGATCTGAACCCACGTGGAGAGGGGCCATGTGATTTGAAGTTCTGTACTCTAACCACTAGGTCATGGAGGCCCCCATATCTTCAAAGTACTCAGCAGAATCATCTAAATCAATGATTCTAACGAGTTTATACATATCCAGTTTTAATAAGAAGTTGGAAAGGAAAGGTCAACAAATTTTCAGGTTTAGATAAAAAGTTGTAAAATATGTGGTTTTTTTTGCGTGCAGCAATTCAACAATAAATTAAGCAGACCCCTTTTTTAGGTACAGGTTAAAATCGTCTGAACGAGACAGTTCTAATGAGTACCCACAACATATGATTTACAGTATGTCAATGTCATGTAAAGGCTTTCCTGGATCCACTGGATTAGTATCCAGGATGCAGTCATTGTGAGTGGCATTGAACAATCTTTAAGCTTCCTTCACACTCGATGTAAAACAAAATATTGTGGTGGATCCACCAATACTAGGCTAGCGGTATCTATTTGAATCCCCAAAAGTAAGTATACACAGTAAAAGAATCAACCAAATTAGCAACTTCTTCTCTGGTGAAAATTCAATAATCCTTTACATTTGGTATCTTCATAAGGAAAGTGTTGTTTTTCGTACTTAACAACCCTATTTATTTGGGGCGAAGTGTTAAAAAAAAGTAGAATGTAAATCACTATTGATAAAGGTATGCCTTGCAGCATTGCACCTTTAATACTGAATTCAGACAAATAAAATTGAAATTTGTTACCTTAAAACACACAGAATTACACATTTATCTTAAATGCAAAATTTATAAAGACACATTTAATTGTTTTACCTAAGATATATGTTTTTATTATTGAGTATCAAAAAACCTTCAGTTAACCCTTTACCAAATGCCAAATTTTCAACTTTACATTATTGAAAGAGTTTGCAGACAACATTTCAAAATATGATGCAATTAAAAAAATAGTCTTCTGATAGGACAGAAAACATTGTGTGAAAAGGAGAAATTGCTTGTTAAGAGTAATTTCTCCTTTTCCCACAAAGTTTTCCAGAGTCCTCTGCAACAAAGAGGTCAAATGTCTTTATTGTCTGGTAATGTGTTAACCCTTCCTTTGTTAAGAGAAAGTTGCAGTAGGCAACCTAAAAGTTAAATGTTGGAATGAACAAACAAATTGCAAAAGTTAAACTCAAATGATGATAGCTGTATATAATTGAAACTGTTCTGACAAATAAAGAATTTGTTCATTATGTTCACTCTTCTATCTAGAAACAAAGCTTTCAAATGTTTGCTGTTCATTGGTTTTAGAATATCTGAAGCAGAAGATTATAAATCTACTGTGACAAAAGAAAAAATGCTCTTAAAGAGCATACTATATATTCTGTATGAATGCTCCACAAAATATCAAAAAGAATTCTTCATTCTTTAATTTTAGTGTTAATAATGCCTTTTAATATGGATTATTCCATAAGTCCTATAAAAGATAGTCTTTTCATGAAGGGACAGGGCGAAAGTAAAAAACTATTTTATCTCCATTTTGGAATGGGCTGGGCATGAAATTTAGCAATAATGTAAAATTATCTCATTTTTTTTCACCATCTTTTTTCATTCTATCACCTATGCAACCATGACTTCAGCATCTTTTTACATTCTATCATTTAAGCATCCTTGACTTCACTATTTCTATGAAAGTAGAAACAAACATCACTCCACCCTTAAAGGTGCTTGTTCACAGAAGAGAAAAATTTGGAACTGAAAGAAAAGTCATTGAAACAATTCAGTTTTTGTATCATTAATTGATATACAGTTAAAAGTAGCTATTGAAAGCATAATTTATTCAGGAATTGTCAATTTATCCAAGCAGGAATAGTTTATATAATATAGATCTTAAAAGTGATGTCCCACTTTTGAATTGAAATAAATGTTAAGCAATAAACACTTTAAAGAACAAAAAAACTCAAATTTTGCTTCCAATGACTATTCTTCAGTGTGTATCATACAACAGTTCAGCTGTAGAACAGTTTTAAATAAATAAGTCTTAATTTCAAAATTTTCTCACATCTGTGAACAAGCACCTTTAACCCATTTCCAAACAATAAGAACATTTTACCAGTTTGTTGCCTACGACTGTTACAGCAATTTCTCCTTTTCCCACAATGTTTTCTGCCATATCAAAAGATTATTTTCTAATTTCATCACATTTTGAAATATCATCTGCAAACTCTTCCAATTCAGGACAGTAAAAAAATTGGTGTTTGTAAAGGGTTAAACTACGGAGATGAACACTTACAAGCAGACAGGGGTTCCTGTCTTTGTCCACAGAATACGAAGTCTCTGCCTTGGCACCTCTGAGTGGACTCGTCAAATAACTGTGGGTAGGTACACTCCATTAGATGGTTCCTCAGCCGGGTGTTGGTATTCTGGCAGGAAAAGTATTGGGCGCAATTCTGGGCGTTTGCCATGTACCCGTAGGGGTTCTTGTTACAGAAATCTGTCAGTGGATCTGTAAAAGAACAATTTAAGAAAGGTGAATGTGATCAAACTTGATAATTCTATATTTTTCTTGGTCTTTACGTGCCATTTCATTAGCTCAGTTACAGTTAAAGTGTTTTTATTCTTGTCAGTGGTGTTTAAAAAGAGTATATAAGGCATCACTTAAATCTTTTAATTTTCTACTTAATTTATGATACTTTAAACAGATACAGAATTTATCTGTGATTTCCAGGAATACAATTGGCATTGAAAAGTTTGTTTTCCATGAAAACTGGCAGTGTAAGAGTTAAAGCAAGAACAAATGAAAATGATTAAGTATGATAAAAAGCAGTTTCTTCAATACATTGGGTATAAACTATTGTGACTAGCAGAAAAATTGCTCAAAAACAACTACCTTTAGTTCATTGGAAAATGTAAACATGAAGAAAAGGGTTACCATACATTATTCAAGATTTATTTTTTACCTCCTGACGATGGGTTGACTACTTGACACTGTCTTGTCATTGTGTTAAACACACCACCATTGCATTGCTCTTCTCCCATCGTTCTGTTGCCTTGACATTGGATATACCATGTGCTGTCTTTGATTGGATGAACATGGTTTCCGTCTGTCAGACCTTTACATGATGATAACCTCTGAGTACACGGGACACAGTTTGAGGAATGGCATAGGTTCTGATTGTATTCACCTGAAAACGGGAAATATCAAGTCATGTTTTGTTGAATAAATCTGATTTAAGATTTGTATTCACATAGAAAAAGGAAAAGATTAGAATATATTTGGTTTTGTACATGAGGGTTGTCAAAATCAATTGTCCGAACAAGCAGATTTATAATAAAATTAACTACATAACCACTATACAAACAAGTGCAAAAACAGATCAGTGATTTCCCACCAAGTAAATGAAAAATCAGATTTCACCACCTTTGAGTCATTGGGTGTGATTGAGAGATTTAAACTCGTTTTGGTTTCACCTAGAACAAAGGGCTGGATGAATTGTATTTTGATTTTTGACCAAGGGATGCAATTGGGATTCAGAAACAGGCTACAGTTAAAAGAATTGCACAAGTTTAGTTGTAATCAGGATGTATTCACTTTTAAAAGGGAAGTGTTGTGAGGGTACATTCATTTTACATATTGGGTAGAAACCAATTTGAAAGATAATTGCTATAAAATCATTTTTGAGAGGAAATGTTCTGATAATTAGCAGATAGTAGTCAATTGTGTTGAATGGATCTTTTGTGTGTATAAACAAAAATGATGAATTTAACATCCATCAAAACCATATACCCTATAAACTTGTTTTATTTATACATGTACCTGTTTTGGCCTGTGGAGTGCATTGCCATTCCTTATTAAACTATAGCTTGATTGAAATATGTTACCATTTAATTAAATTCAACTTCAAAGAAATCTAAATTCTAACACAAAACTCAAACTAACATTATTCTATGGAACTTTTTAGTTGTAACATAACATTAAAGGAAGAGTCAATGACTGCAATGGACAAATTAAAACGCCTCATAATGTATATTCATAATGAAAATGTGTACAAACTTCCTGCAAAAAAAATGAGAAGTGGAAACTGTTTTCTAGAGCACCAATTTGAGGGCTTAGTGAAAGCATCTAGTATGTCCTTCACAAAAGTCAAAGACTTAATTTAGTTTTGCATTGAACACAGGTATTGTGAAAAAATCTTGAACAACCTCCAACAAACAATGAGCCGGGCTTTTGTTGACTGACAAATCGTACTCACATGGAGCCTGGGGTTCATATCTTGTGTCACAATTAACAAGAGTAAAGTCCATGCATGTCTGTAGGGTTCTGTGGAAGAGTTGTGGGTAGGTACACTCTCGTATACTGATAACTGTGCTTGTAAACGATTCACGACAGTCATAATACTGGGCACAGTTAGACGGGTTACGCAACTTTTCATACGGATGGAATCTACAATAACTCTCTGGTGTGTCTGAAAAAGGGAAGTTACCTGCAGAGTGTTTTTGTGGATTTTAATGATATCTTGTGTCACAGATTAACAAGAGTAAAGTCCATGCAAATGTCTGTAGGGTTCTGTGGAAGAGTTGTGGGTAGGTACACTCTCGTATACTGATAACTGTGCTTGTAAACGATTCACGACAGTCATAATACTGGGCACAGTTAGACGGGTTACGCAACTTTTCATACGGATGGAATCTACAATAACTCTCTGGTGTGTCTGAAAAAGAGAAGTTACCTGCAGAGTGTTTTTGTGGATTTTAATGATATTTCCTTGATAAGTCACCCCTTTCTCTATATTAAAGATTTTGTTACAGAACCCAAAAAATAAAACAGCAGACAAAAACCTTAGAGTGTAAAAATTATACTTTTTAAGTATTTCATTAAAATTATTCTCTAAGATCTGCTCTTGTAACATTAAAATGAGTAGCCATGAGGTAAAGCTGGTTAAAAGGGTGGCTGCTTAACACAAGTTAGACTGGTTGTACATACCTGGAGAAGCAGTAGCAGGAGGTTGTGTTCTCTGGGTTGTTGTCATCCTAACAGTAGGTCTTGTTGTAACTATAGCAACTGTTGACGGGAATAAACATCGACGAACATTCGGATCAAATGTCCCTGTAAGACAGTCCCCGACAAACATTGTCCTCCCACGTAGACACGTCATGTATGCAGTGGTCCACTTTCTGCCCGGGAACGGGTGATCTCCGTCTGGTAGGTTTAAACATGAAGGAAGTCTGTCAGGACATGAGGTACATGAGGGAGTGTTGGCTGGACACACATTCTGCTGGTAGTCACCTGAAAATCATTGAGGCAAGTTATAAATGTAAGGTTTTCAAATAAACAATCTACATGGAACTGATTCAATATGAAAGTGTTTATAGACCATAAAATAAGGCAGATTGGAACAAAATTTGTAACAAAAAACAAATGAAGTCAAAAAACACTATTATTACACTATCAGCTATGTTAGTTCATTTTTATCTTTTTTGCAGCATATATGGTAACTATGCACCATTCTTTAACACTCTTAGATCCATTAATAACATCATGATATTATAATAGGAACAATTGAACAACATTTTTTTCCCTGCCAATTTTGCAGGTTCTAATAACAATTCCTGAAAGTATATATATATACTGTAAAAGATAAATAAGTTTAACCCTTTTTAAATATATTAAATCATTATTTGGTTACATGTTATTTGCTACAGACAACAACAAAAAATGAAGTGAACTAACAATCCTATAATTTTAGAAAACATGACAGCTTTGATAACAAATTGATATGTAACATGTAAGACCATTCTTCCAAAAGCACATGAAAGATGAAATTGAAATATGTTTGTATAAGGTTTGTCTAACATCAGAGCTTTAATTTGAAAAAAAAAAAACCCCAAAACAGCAGACAAAATAAGTCGGAAGAAGGTTGATATATCTTAACCTTCAATACATACAAGGTTGTTTATACATTGTCCACAAGTTGGACAGACGATGACAAACATATCTTAACCTTCAATACATACATGGTTGTTTATACATTGTCCACAAGTTGGAAAGACGATGACAAACATATCTATGGTTTCATACATACACGGTTGTTTATACATTGTCCACAAGTTGGAAAGACGATGACAAACATATCTATGGTTTCATACATACATGGTTGTTTATACTCTGTCCGCGCATGACATGTTACGGCCCTAAAGTCTTGACATCTAAGCGTGAACTCAGAAAACATCTGCGGGTAGGTACACTCCTTGAGGAAGGGTGGACTAGATCGGGTACAATCATAGTACTGACCACAGTGGGTGGGGTTGGGGACTAGTTGTCCGCGGTGCTGGTCACATACACCATGGCTAACAACTGAAGTAGAGAAAACATACATGTATTAAGGAGATATGATGATAGTAACTAAAAAGTGGCTCAAAGCATGAAAGATAAACAATTTGCAACTTCATTTGTTTATCTTTTACCAAAAGTAGCTGGTACTTATGTGTCTGTTATTGCCAATGTATAGCATATTACTTAAGAGAAATAGACCAAGTGTTTCTATTTATGTTTTTTTTCGATTGACCATAACAAATTATACCATAAACATTTTTCACTTTCTTTCACTTCAACCACCATCAACTGTCGTCAACTATTTTCTTCCAATTGATAAATGTCCAAAGATTCTGTGTTGTTAAAGACTTCAATGCTGCGATAGAGAGTATTTGATGTAAACTCAGAAAATGTGTTTACTTAGCAGTCATCATCTGTGATTGGCAGTCTAGCTATGTAATAAACTCAATTGAAATATATCCATGATACATATTTTCTCAAGTACGATATAAATCAGCTTTGAAATTAACTTGTCCATAAAGTCTCAAAAATGGAAAAATATCTTAACTGAATTACTTAACTGAATTTCAATTTTATATTGAGTTTATGCAAATGTATTTATGTAGCATCAATATTTTCATGTTGTACTTGTAAAATGTTTGAACATTGGGCTCTGCAGGGTCATTCCCAAGGAAGATTGCCAGAAAAATCCCACCGTTCGTGAGAACAGGGATCCCTGTGTCACAAACAAATGCCTTAATCACTGAGCCATGCAGGACCCTCTTGAACTTTAAACTATAAAACTACCTCACCAAGGCTGTTGGATGTTATGCCCATGAATTGTTTAAGCTTTGAACTTGAACTATAAAACACACTCACCTGAGGTTGAAGGTAAGGTGGGTGTGGTTCTAACTGTCACTTGATTGTAACAACCAATCATTCCAGGCATACACACATCATATGACAGGGTCCTATTGGTCAGACATTGGACAAGGTAATCATGTCCGTCGTAAAAGTTTGAGATTTTCTGCTGGCCATCTGGTAGGTTCTTACAACTTGGTATTCGGTTAGGGCACGGCACACAACCAGACTGTGTGGGGTCACATCGGTTCTTGTAATATTCACCTGCAACACACAACCATTGTGGGGATATGGTGCTTAATGGCTTATAGCCTTACACCACTTTACACAGATTAACTTAACCCTTAGGATGCTGGGTAACTTTCTAAAAAAGATTTTTGTGTTGTCTGCTTTCCAAAACCTTAAATATCTGCCTAATTTTGATGAGGAAAAATACTCAGATTAGCAAGCAGGTTAGATCAAAGAGCAGCCACCAATTTTCTTGGTGACTGACCTTTAATCTCACCTGTTTGTATAAGTATGAAGTCGGTTCCAGCACTATAAGGGTAAATGATTAAATGTTTCATTCTTTAACTCATTGAATAATATGGGAGAAGTCCAAATCGAAAACATCCCTATTAGACAATTAGCAATTAGGAGAGATAGGCCATAGTAAGCAGAATTGAGAGTGATTAATTAGTTATGAGAACTTGTTCCACAATTGATGTAAAATAAATAAGTTTATAAAAAAGATTAAACTAGGTAAGTTATCCTTTTGTCTTGTTTGTTTATGAAATATTTCCCTGCAGGTGCATTATACTAGTATGTATTTAAGACGGGGTTATCAATTTGGACAAAGTAATTTGAAGGAAATACTCTCCAAAAGAAACTTTCCCTGCTTCCACAATACTTTAGGTGAGTCTGTTGTAAGATTTTCTTTTGAAGTAGATAATCATGGGGAAGTATTTACATGGTACTCTATGTATTTTTAAAAACATCTGTCAAAATGAATATATTCTTTTATGGTATTTAACACCGAATCAAAAATTTCTCATTAATGTAACAATTTTTCCTGGATCCACCAGTACTAGGCTAGGGCTCTGATGTGAATTCCCTCCCACGTAATCAGAGGTGTCAGCGGGGCTCAAACCCAAGACTCCAAGTTCAATGTCCGTCAGCTTAACATCTGTGCCACAAAGGAGCCCTCAAAATGAATAAAGGCAAAAGGAATGTGTTTTCTTAGAGTGTACTTACAAGGGGCTTGTGGTTCAAAGTGGGAGTTACATGTGATCCCTTGGAAATTCTCACACCTCAGAGTGGCACTGGAGAAGAGGAGAGGGTATGGGCATTCCTGAAACAGAAAATTACACAGATTGAATTAGATTCATGAATGTTTTCAACACTAATTCCATCTCATCAAGTCATCAATATTTGATCCTGGTGTTTCCATTCAGCCCTGTAACTTTCAAACTATTTTCAAAGCCGCTGACTGCTTTCCAACAAAAAATTATATGTAAAAGGGAGATAACTGTTTTATCTTTTAGAATATGGATAATTATTCTTCCTTATATCAGTACATGTACTTATAACATCTATCATGCATGCCTATAACAGCAGTCTCATCAAAACAGAAACAAGCAGAAGAAATCCACAAATACAATAAATTTTTTCAATCAATAACAAGCCAATCATATAAGCTAGTATGATTGAATTAATTTGGATCTGATCATTCAAAGGCTATGACAACTTAGGCCAGAAGATTGTGACTAAAGATGGTAAAATGATTACCAAATGCTTCGAAATGAGAAACGGCTAACAAAAGGAGAAATCGGTCATAAAGAGTGAGTATCTATTTCATCAGAATAGTTGATTCCCTATTTCATCCAAGTTAGACCAGGCACAAAATCCCAAATATGATTGGTTTGTTGGCACAAAATTCCAAACATGATTGGTTTGTTGGCACAAAATCTCAAACATGATTGGTTTGTTGGCACAAAATCCCAAATATGATTGGTTTGTTGGCACAAAATCCCATATATGATTGGTTTGTTGGATGGAGTGGGGCTTTACACCATTTTCAACAACTTATTCTCGCCTGAGTGTCAGCACATCTTTCCTTGCTCTTGGTATTTTCTGACCAGTACTGCAAGACATTTTTCAAAGCTTGAAGTCAGTATACATTTAAAAGAATATTGGCTGCAGAGAATCTGTAACTCGGAATTGTATTCAAAGTAGGACACACTACCAACTGAGCTTATGAGGCTCGGCAGAATATATGAAGGAACAGTTTAAAGCTTATAGTTTTGAACATCTTTTATGTGCATCATAAAGTTTTCTTCAAGCATAAATCAAGAATTGGCCTACCTGAGCATACCGAATGTCGAAAGGATAAACACTCTGTAAGGTCCTGCCAATCACTGAACAGTTATAATACCATGCACAGTTGGTAGGGTGGGGTAACACTGCAAACTGGTTCTGTTTACAGTATGGGTCAATGTTACCTGGTAACAGAAAACTTACACATTACTCCATAATTATACACATGTTACATCCCTATGCATATGATTCATTAGTCTTTAGAAACCGGTATGACAGAAGAACAACTTGCTCCTACAGAACAATTTACGCTATTATAAAAATGATTTCTACTATCATAAAGAATGTTTTTACCCCCTCATGAAAAATGTGTTTTCTTTTTGCATGCCTTTTCTTATCATCTGCTTTTGCTTTCAATTTGGACCAGTCACAATTTCCTACATGAGAAAAGGATTAAGAATTTCTTTGTGGTAAGAGGATAGAAACCATTGTGACAAAAAAGATAAATTTCTCTCTAGGAGTATTTTAGCCTTTGGTCACAGCAGTTACACAATCTTCAGCAAGAGCCATTACAAAAAGAAGGGGTTAAGGCGAACCTCCCTCTTATTCGACTCTGCCTCATTATCATTAGTTTGTTAAATAGGGCCTCAATGACCACTGACCTTTTTCCTAAACTCTTTATGCTAAGAATTAGCAAAAGTTAAAAACAACATTCCCTCTTATTTCAATACTGGGATGAGCAATATTGCAAAGTAACACATCAATGATATCGTCTCTTCTAGACACCCCCAATGATGTGTCACATTGCAATATTGTACTTTCATTTAAGATTCTATTCATATTTATCAGTTTTGACTTAAGTCCTTTATAAGATTTGAAATCTCACCATGCTTCTCCACATGGTTAAATATCAAAGTAATGATATTTGCATTTTTATGGAAGTCCCTCTACCCAGGGAACACATCATTGAAATATAACTGAAATACTGTTGATGTGATGAAAACTCAACTAAACAGTTTATTGTGTAAAAGCTGTTGTTTAGTCCTCAAAATAAATTGATACTGTTAATCCACTGGGCAATATTCTACAAACAATTAATAACTAAAAAATAAAATCTGTAATTACCTGAGTTGATTGCAGTCACACAGATATGTAGTGAGGCATCAAAGAATCCCTGATCACATTTTCTGACAGCTATGGTCCTATTCAGCTGACATTGAACATATGCATCTGTGTATTCGCGACCTTGTATGGCATTGTTCCCGTCTGGTAGCCCAATACAGCTGGGTAATCGGGTCACACAGGGGTCACAGGTCATATCACCACGGTTACAAAGGTTCTGCTGATATTCACCTGTTACAGAAGATAGACGGCTAAAAAAGATGTCTACATACTTTCTCCCACATAAACAGGGTAATGTTTCTATTTCCATCAAATCAAAAGAAACAATGAGCAAAGGAAATGACTTGTAACAAGACCCATCCTTAGTTGTTACTTCTCATTATTGTTAACCGATCATCATATTTCAATTTCAAACCTTTAACTCCTTTGTTGCCAATTTGCTCACATAATGTACTTCTCAGTGCCAAAATTATATTGAGTGATTATCATATATACTCTGTGTAAAGGAAATTCCATCTGGACACTTGATGAATTGTTTGATCTTGGTGAAACTCATAGGGTATAAAGAATAAATCATTTATTTGTCTCAACTACTCAATCAAGAATACTTTCTGTTTGACCTTGGCTTATGGTTTTGATTTTGCAAAACTCACAGTTGCATGATATAGAGGTAAACCACTGAATGGCTGTTAGGGGAGATTGGCTTTCTTCCAGCACTCGCAGAACAGCAGGAGCTGCAGCCAAAGAATTGTGGCATCCACTTGCAACAAGCCTATTTTACCAATCATATTTATATTATAGATTTACAATTAGGACCAGAGGAGAAGTTACGTGGTATGAGCCTTGTCACAAATATCATCAAATAAGACATTGGTGGGTCAAGAGACAAAGCAACAAAGATAGACATAGTAAAACACATTTTGTAACTTTTCCATATTTGTTTTAAATACACTTGCAGTGGGCTGTTTTTGAAACCCTTGTTACAAAAGAAAAATTGAGAAATTGCTCAAGACTCCTTTTATCAAAATGGTTTATTGTCAATATCATAATCAGACACTGTTCATTCTTTTTTAATTGTAACCTGTAGTTGCTTTTTAATTCCCACCATTCACAAATTCCCATCAGTATGATACTGGCGTCAGCCATTGTACTTACATGGTGCCTGGGGCTCGGGCCTAGATTCACAGTTAACCTTCACAAATGCTTCACACTTATTGGTGATGGTGGAGAACAAGTCAGGGTATGTACATTCATCACCCCCAGAATTTGTTTGTCTGAAATAAAAAAAACTCATAAACTTGTACTCTATAAATTAGGGGCCTATTTTGCTCATACACAAGGGTTTAAAACAATGCAGTAGAGGATATTCAAAAATATTGTGACAAAAACCGACCAGCCAACCAGAAACTAACCTACTGGCAAAATGGTTTCGATGCTTATTTATCAATCACATGTATATTGTTACAGTGTATTGTTCTTATTGAAGTTTAACTTAATTAAATTCAGAAGTCAAACTCTCAATTAGGAAAACATGATTGTATGTATCCTTATGTCTGTTTGACTGTATGGTTCATTTGGGCACAATATCTCTGAACCTATCCAAAGACTTCATATAGTGTCTCTCTTCAAAAGTAAGAGTTTATACTGTTTCTTGGCTTCAGTAATAACTTGCATAACTCACAAAAAATCATCTTTGTTCCTAATCAGCAACCTTTACTTTTGTCACAATGGTGTCTATCCAATACTTTAAAGGAAAAGTATGTTGTCTAGCTATTCCTTGTTGTTTGCTGTTGCTTCTATTTTTGACAGGTCAAACATTGCCATTTGAAAGAAATAGGTATAAATAATGTAATTTGAAAGGTATTACTGTTTTGAGCCACTTAAAACAATAAAAAAAATATCATGGTGAGAAAATAAATATGATAAAAAAAAGACTCTTTCAAATCGAAAAACTCAAGATTTAAATCAATTCACCTTTTCTGGTTTTCACAGTTGAAGCTGTGAGCACAGTTATCCATATCTGCAATGACTCCTTTAGGGTTAGCTTTACAGAAATCAGCAGAATCATCTGAAAAATAACATGAGAGAGAAATACAATGGTAATTGCTTTGTGGATAGATATGAAGAAAAGGTCTTGAAATATGAGCTCAATTTATCATCTTTAAATAACCTGCACAAGATATCTTGATACCTTAAAAATGTAACTGTCAGCAATTGTTAGATAAATCATTTATGTCAAAATCTTTAGACAAAATGGAGTTTTGCTCATCATTAAAATGATTATCATATTAACATCAATATATATCATATTAGTCAAATACTTTTTTTCAACATTGTAGATTGAAAACAATTTGTGTCAAGTGTTGTTCAGGTTAGAAAGATCTTTTAAAAATAAAAACAATTTTAATTTCCGAACTTACCCTTTTTGATACTATTGACACATTTTCCAGTCCAGGGATTGAAGTAGTCATTCCTGCAGGAGTCTACTGAGAGTGTTCTATTTTTGTAACAGCTTACATAGTCATGTGACCAGTATTTGCCTGGTATTGGGTTTTCCCCGTCTGGCAGGCCCTCACAATTGGGCAAACGTTCTGGACATCTAACACAAAATGTATCGGCGGGGTCGCACTGGTTCTGGAGGTATTGACCTGTCATATATAATTCTCAAGTTTCATAGGATTGATTATCATTTGAGAGTAAAAGCACACTCCAATTAATGGCAAAATGGCTGATTATATGTCTGTTTTCAAAGTTGAGACAAACTAAAAACTTGCCTCCCTTACTAATGGGATGTGCTGAATTAACATTGAACAAATTTTGGTCTACATGTAAACTAAATGAAATAAAGGTATTCTTCTTAACTTAAAAGGTGTTTTTGAAAAGTTGAAACAACCTGACCTCTAAAGGCTAGACAAAATGTACACAAAGTTAATCAATAAGCACCATTGACCTGTATTGATGTCATTTCAATTGCAAGTATACACAAATCAGAGTTGTTAAAGAACTATATATCATGCACTGTGGTCATCAGTCAACTAATAAAAGCCTGGCCTGGTTGATTATGCACATCATAGTTAAGTGATCTCTGGCAGAAATTAGCGATACAATTTTGGTAGTTTCTATAACAATTATACGAAGAATTCAGACACAAGATCCAGTAATCAATCACGTCCAACTAATCAGTGCTGTCAATAACTTTTTTGTGAATAACATATAAAAGTTTGTTCTGAGTTGTTAATAAAAGGAAGGACAACTGTAGACACTTACATGGAGCCTGTACCTCATGTCGATTATCACACTCCACTGACTGGAAATCTAAGCACTGCTGATACACCGTGGAAAACAGTTTGGGGTAGGGACACTCCTGTAAATAGCAGCTCAGAATAGTTTTATCTTTATCCAACTTCACCTCCCATTAGACTATTATACAATACTTTTATCAGTCCATTTTCATATAACAGCACTAGCAAGAATAAGGCAATGACAGATGAAAGATGCATTGTAGGGATGTATTCTATCTGTTTTAGAAATGATATTTAATGATACTTTATGACTTTACCAAAATATTTAAACCTTCTAACAATAGAGGTATTCTATGTGTCTGCATAAGACATGTAAAGTCAATTTGGGAGGCTGCGATTTTTCCCATGATCATACTAAATTTCTTGTTTTGATTTTATCAGCACAACACCCATTTGATTCATTTCCTGTTCTTCATCCTTTAAATAACTCTTAAATTCAGTACATCAGATAAAGACACTTTGATATAACTAGCAGCAGAAACTTTCAGATATCTCTGTGACAAAAGAAAGAAATACTCACAGAGAGCATTTTGACCTTTTCACACAGTGTTTTCAAATCAATGTCATTAAGAAAATACATTTATTTCATAATTCTTTAATGTCGTCTGCTGTTGCTTACAATTTGGACCAGTTACCAAATTCACTATGGAGCCATTGGTCAACCCTTTACCAAAAGCCAAATTTTCGACTGTCCCAAATTGAAAAAGTTTGCAGACCACAGTTCAAATGGGATCATATTGAAAAATAAACTTTTGCAATTTTCTTACAATGTTTTCTTCTCTACCAGAATATTGCTCTCCAATTTCATCACATTTTGAAAGTTGTCTGGAAACTCTTCCAATTTGAGAGTCAAAAATTTTGCGTTTGGTAAAGGGTTAATTGTACATGTAGTGATTTCTATCATACCCACCTCCAGCTGTACAGGCAGGACTGGCCCAAAGTGGAAGGTGGCTCGTGTCTTAGAGCAGTTATAGTAGAGAGAACAGCTGCCCTGGTGTGTCAGAATTTTGTTGGGAAACAATCGACACTGGTCTTGAATACTTACTGAAATAAAAAAGAAAAAGGAAATGTAAAATATGTTCAACACAATGTATCATAGTAGTTTCTTATCTTTTAACCAGTTTCTCATTAAATTCTCTGTACATCATTAGCAAATGATCATTTACACAAAAAGTCATTTGCCACACATTTTTTTTTTCAAGTATAGTCCGAGATCCATCAGTAATGTTGTAAAAGGTAGGCCACGAATATCTTTCAAATGGTTTGATGGTGGTTGATTTTACAGGAATCACCTTTATTTACATAATGTGCTTCTAAAGCTCTGCTTATCATATTGGCTATAAGCTTGTGTGGTAAATGTCTCAAAAATGATATGTTGTAGTATTCCAATAATTGTCCCCCTCTTAGACCATTCTATGCCCTTTAATAACCAGAAACTGCTCATATAACCCAACATGGGTCTGCCTAGGAAACCTTTTGAAGGACAAGATGAAATGTTCATATACATCCCTCTTTTTCCAATCAAAACTTTAAACCTGTTTCAATATTGGATTAAGAAAGGAACCATTTAAGTTATGATACCTCATCAAATAACAGTTATTGCAGAAGACCATATCTCATAAAAGGTGAAAAAAGTCCACGCCAACTATTTCTCCTTTTCTTCTACACTGACTAATAATCTTGCAATGGTTTTATCATACAATTTTCCATTTCTACCATGATTTCAGTGTTGTCTATAAGCTCTTACAGTTTTGAATGAGAACTTTAAAATGTTTTTCAAAATAAAGTTTTCAAAAAATCTACGACTGACTCACATGGACTCTGGGTCACACACTGCCTCTTTAGAGGGTCAAACTGGTCCTGGTTCCCGCATTTCTTTGTTCCCACTGTACGGTTCCTGTAGCATTCTATATAGTCTGGTACCCAGGAGTTGCCCTCTATACCATTGGGACCGTCAGGTAGACCCACACAACTGAACAGTCTCTGTGGACACGGCACACAGCCGGGGTCATTCAAACCACACAGGTTCTTCTGGTATTCACCTGGGGTAAAAGGTGAATTATTCATCTTTATGTATCATCATCATCTTCATCATTATATTCATCATCATCATGAAAATTTCTGGGACTAACCTGTGCGTGTACTGGTTTAGTATCCTGGAAGCAGTCATTGAGAGTGACTTTGAACATGCTCCAAGCTACCTTCACCCTCGATGTAAAATTAAAACAATAAGTAAAACAATAGGTAAATTATTATCAATATTTTCATCATGATTATCATCATCTATTTTAGGAGGAATAGTGACACATTTAACAAATATTGAAATCTACATTCATTCCTGTGTGCTCCTATATGTTTCCATCTTTTAACAGTGAAGGCAAATCTATAAAATCTAACACAACATACAATCATTTAGAAAATTCTCAATCTAGTTTTCTTCATGACTGGTGTTGTACATTTTCTTTCATGCTTTCCTGTTATACAGGATTCAAGGATTTAAAAATAATTTGTTTTAAATCAATTGTGAATTAAGTCCTCATTAATTAATCCCTCTTTATTCTACTTTCTTGATATATGTGAGCAATTGTGCAGTGTGTGGAACATGATCAATTAACAATTATTAAGTTTAGAGCCACCAATGTTGTACACCAGTACTTGGATTACCTCTATAAAAATAACATTGATGAAAGGAAAGCGTGGATTGTTAGCTTGCTGTAAAATGCTAAACTTTCCCCCATCTTACCCATACATCATCATTGCCGGTTGGCTGGTCTATGATATGAGTAAGGTTATGCTTTCATATTTTTTTCATTTAGATTGATCAAATATTACAATGCTTGATAGGATTCCCTGACCACTGTTTAGATCCCCCTATACCTACAAGGAGCTTGAGGCTGTGGTCTCTCATCCCTGGGGACTTGTGTAAAGTTTTTACACCGCAGGGTGGACTTGTCAAACAGATCCGGGTAGGTACACTCCTGTAGGTGGGGCACACCCAACAGGGAACTTGGGTTGGTACAGTCAATGTATTGGGCCGCGTTGTACATGTTGGGCACAACAGCCCTTGGGTTCCAGTCACAGAAATCCTTGGCATGTGCTGCAGTGTAATAAAACAGTGTGATATATTGACTGCTGTATGGTTATGTATGGCTAACCCTTTCCCAAACAACAAATTTTCGACTGTCCCAAATTGAAAGAGTTTGCAGACGACATTTCAAAATGTGATGAAATTGGAAAATAATCTTCTTATAGGGCTGAAAATATTGTGGGAAAAGGAAAAATTGCTTGTTACGAGCAATTTCTCTTTTCCTACAATGTTTTCTAAAGTCGTCTGCAACAAAGTCGTCAAATGGAGTTACTGTTTTCGAAAAGGTTAAAGGATGAGATAAGCTTGCCCCTTCATGTATGTAATTGACTTTCAATGGATTCAAAATGAGAAAATGTCAACCATCTTGATCAACAAGTCTCTAAAATGTTATGAAAGACATCTATTTCAGCATAAATTCTTTACTTAAACTGAATTAAATCATATATGCATATATTAAAGTTTATTTTTGACAACATTTAAATTCTAATAATTTCCTTCTTATCTCATTAGATCATGGGAACAGAGGTTGGAGGAAGCTTATAATGGCTTAACACTTAGAATGCTGGGTCATTTTCTATAAATAGATATTTGTGTTGTCTGCTTTCAAAAACCTTAAATATCTGCTTAATTTTGTTAATGAAAGATTCTCAGAGTAGGAAACAGGTTAGATCACAAGCATAAGGTTAGTTCCAGCACTATAATTGTTTAATCATAAAAATCCCTGTCAAGTTCAATGGTTCAAATGACTTTTTTCAACAGGAAATAGTCAATATTTTTGTATGAAGTTGAATATTTACAGACTGTGAACATGTATAGCTTTGTGTTGCATAGTTCAATCAAGTATATTCTTAAATAGTTTGTTCACCATAATAAACAACATGTATTTGCTTTTATTGTCAGAATCGCAATCCCCATACGTACCTGGATCTATATCGTTAACACAGACTTTGAGTGTTGGGTTGAACACAGATCCTGCCTGACACTTGGACACATTGTCTGTTCGGTTGTGGGTACATTTGACATAATCTGCACCCCAGGGTCGCCCGGGAAAGCTGTTAAGCCCGTCATGTAGACCCAAACAGCTTGGCAACCGCTCTGGACACGGTTTACAGTTGATGCTACTCGTACATAAGTTGGCCTCGTATTCACCTGGGATAAACATAGCATAATAAAAATCATTTGACTTACATTGGCCAACTTAAAAACTTTCTAAAAGGTTTATTAAAAGAATTGTTACTAAGGTAATTTCAAATCTATATGTATATATATAAATCTTTGAAAAATATTTGTTCAATATCATAGTCAAATCCTTTATAAGGAAAACAATATGTCCTTTACTTCCAGTTCCTTTGACTTCAAGCTTCTACCGAAATATTGAGAAGAAAGAAAAAAGTATAGAAATGGTATTCATTATGCTGAACAAAATAAGAAACAATAGTATAAGTGATCAACGTTAACAGCTTTAATAAATATTTGATAACAAAAAAACTCCTTCCTTCTCAAAGTGTTTTGTAATGATATTTGCGTAAAAGTCATTTGAATTGCATAAGTAACTTATTTTACCATCATGGCATATGAAGGTTATTTCTTAAAGGATATCATTTTTGCTTGGTTCAAACAATTATTCAATAATCATCCCATATATCTATGAAAAAGCAAAATGCAAAATAACACATTAACTGTTGAGCCATGAATAAAGATATATTTCTGTTTACTTACATGGTGCCTGTGGTTCCATGCGAGTATCACAGTTCACCTGTGTATATTTCTCACATTTATTTGTCACTGTTGAGAACAGATCTGGATAGGGGCATTCCTTGTGGTATTTTACTGTAAAACTCTGACTGGCTCTACAATCATAATATTTGGCGCAGTTTGAAGGATCCGGAAACACGGCGGATGGATTGTTTCTGCAGACATCATTTATCTTACCTGGATTTGTAAACAAGTATAATATAGTGAACTCTTAACATTTAAAGCAGACATATTTTACTTCCATTGCAGCATAAACATATGAATTGATGAAAACTTCCTTGTTAGCAACCCATCTTTTTATCATAAATATTTTAAAACCTATCTGCTATTCAATATCTTGCCACTTCAATTCTTAAAAATAATATTATCTACTGAAAGCATGAAAAAATCCATAATTTGATACATTTCTATCATTTTCAATTGAAGTATGTAGCAAGTCCCAAAGAATTAGTGATCTGATTTAAAAACATCCCAACTGTTTTCATGTATTCTAAAAAGGTTGGATAAAGAGGATTTGCTTGTAAGCATATTATTCTTTCGTTGGAATTTGTATGGTTTATTTCTAAATAATCTATCTGTAAAAGAAGAAATATATCCGAATATGTGGGCGACAGTGGTGCAGAGATAGAGCGTCAGCCTCTTGTACCGAGGGTCCTGGATTTGAATCCCGATTAGGTGAGGTGAAAATTTCTTGAACTAACCCAAAAATTGACGTGAGTACTGGTTTAGAATCCAGAAAGCAGTCGTCAAGAATGACTTTGAACAAGCTTCAAGTTTCCCTCACAATTGATGTAAATCAACAATAGGTAAATATCCACAAAAACTGAGAATGGGAGCTATAAGAAAAGAAACTCTATGAACCCTCATTTGATTATACTTGCTGCTGAAGATTTTGAAGACCACTGAGACAAAAGGATAATATGCTCTTACTAAGGATTTCAGCCTTTGACAACAGTGATCCCTACTCAACTGCATTGATACATCAATGCAGTCTGGATTTTAATCTTTCTTTATTCAGTAGTTTGCTGATGCTTTGAATTAGGACTAGTTCATGATCCCTACTGCAAGAATGGACACATTGATATGAATAAAATCTAAGACACCCTGATGTACCCGGTATCATGTCGAAAGAACCAAATTCAAGTACTTACTAGGATCGACATATCTAACACATGTTTTATGTGTTGGATCAAACACCCCCTGTTTACACCTGTCCACCACCAATGTCCTATTCTGTAGACACTGTATGTAAGTGTTTGACCAGATCATGTTGGGGGCCGCATTTATCCCATTTGGCAATCCTTTACAGGATGGATATCTTTGGTTACATTGAACACATGTTGTATCCCCAATTGGACATAGGTTTTGGGAGTATTCACCTATCAATAAGGAAAATATAATAAGTTTAATGTTTAGCAAAAAGGTATTAAACCCTTACTCTATTAAAACTACCTTTTTAAGATTATTTAAGTAGACTTTGTTACAAAAGTAGTAGTTGCTCACAAAAAGCAGGTATGTACAAATTCATTTATCCGTCTACCTTTCATCAAAAATATTTAATTAGGACCTGTAAAATCCATTTTGAAGGAATGAGTTAACTTATTCACAGGAGGCTTGTTATATAGGACAATGAGTTACTCCTTCATGATTCATTTAAAGAAACTTGTTCACAGATATGAGGAAATTTCAAAGTTAGAAATTAAATTTCTTCAAAACTACACATAAGATGTTCTGTGATAGGATATAAGAATAGTCATTGGAAGCAAACTTAGATCATTTTTAATTCTTTAAAGTTTTTATACAGTGAATTTACATGTTTTCCGTTCCAAAAACGTGATATTGCTTTTGAGATCTACTACATACATAGTATACATAGATCTACTACATATCAACTTTACATACTTAGTCAAATTGATGCTTCCTGAATTAACTATGCTTAACAATATGACATCTACATTGCAATCTTTGCCTATTGAAGGTTTCAATAATGAGTATTCAAAAGTTTCCAATTTAAGGAATGGGCTTAATCCTATCTGATACCTACATGGTGTTTGAGGTTCTGGGCGTGTGTCACACGAGACTGATCGGAAGTCCCCACAGCTCAATGTTTGTACGTTGAATAGTTTGGGATAAACACATTCACTATGGTGACTGTTGGCTGGGTCACTACAGTTGTAGAACCTCCCACAGTTACTCGGATCTGGCACTACTGCAGTCGGGTTTGACCCACAAAACTCCGGGATATTCACTAAAAGATGTAAAATAGATTTCCTTTTTTCGAAATATAGATTTATTACAATATGAGGAAAGGAGACATCATTCGCTTTATCAAGATATACATGCATATAACTGTTTAAGCTTTAAATAAGATAATATGACATAAATTTACATAAATGTTAATTTGAATAAGCTATAGATATCATTCCATATCAAATCAAATCATGGCCAAGAATTATTAAGTCTTGTGCATGACTTAGTAGCGTGTGCACACAAGTTGTTAACTTGTTTGCACGTCTTGGTTACCATCTCACCACAAGGTTATTAACTAAGTAAGGTAATATGTCAGTAAGTCACATGTGTGGCAACTAGATATTAAAGACCCACATATGTCATCTCTATGCCAAAATACTTTTCTGAACACAGACTTATCATCTTTTTTTCATTCATAATTTTGGCCAGGCATGAAGTTTAAATAAAGGGAAAGATTAGAAAACTCTTTCTATGTAAACCTATTCAGGTTGTTTACCTTATATGCAGAAGACCTTTAATATCTCTAGACCTTATTGAATAATTACAAGATAAAACTAATGTATTATGGCCGTCTTAAAGCTGGCATGATGTTTATCCTTCTATACCATAATATCACATTCTACAACACCTTACATCAAAGAAGGATTATGTAAGAGAGATTTATATGTTCTAATTACTCTTTGCTTCTAAAAACCACAGTACCATGGAGACAAAATGTGATTCCACTGATCAGCCAGTACCTACTGGAGATGTCTGGATGTGTTTTGTCCCTGACTGCATGTCTCTTGCTATACCTACCTGGTGATACCTGACTCATACAAGTTCTCAGCCTCGGGTCAAAATAGCCAGTTTGGCAGTTATCCACTGAGAGTGTACGGTTCCTGTCACATGACACATACTCATTGGTCCAGAGACGCCCTGGGTATGGATCATTACCATCGGGCTGGCCGATACAGCTTGGGTGTCTCAAGGCACATGGCACACAGGTCACGTTACCAGTGGGACACAAGTTTTGGAAGTATTCACCTGTAATTGGACATGGTAAAAAGGTTGTAATCAGCTCAAAAAATTAACCAATTACCACACAATCGCGATATTTAACCAGTTAGTTGCAGACAACTTTGAAAACATTGTGGGAAAAGGAGAAATTGCTCATAACTAGCAATTTTTCCTTTCCCCACAATATTTTCTGCACTATCAGAGGATTGATTTTTCAATTTCATCACATTTTGAAATGCTGTCTGCAAACTCTTTCAATTTGGGACAGTCAAAATTTTGGCATGGTAAAGGTTTAAACAGATGTTACCTCTTTATCAAAGTTCTTGTGTTTTTTCAGTAGTAAAGACAGATTGCACATGAATTGAACTTTGAATTTGGACCTATCTATCTAGTAGGATGGATATTATTTTCGATATAAGGAGAAATAATGTAAAGATGGAATTTTCTTTTACACAATGATAACAAAGAACTTTGTTGCTACTTTCATAAATCTGTTAAGCATAGGTGTTATCTATCCTTTTTTTTCTCTTAAGTTTGATATTTAATGACAGACAGAAAAAAACTAAAGAGAATTTGTTAATCCATGTGGGAGCATGGTATAGATCAAGAGCATAGACATACAGAATAATGCATTTCTTGAGTTTTAATGATTTTATTCAAATATTGTCGCATAATCATTCCTCCATTGGTCATAACTATCATGTTTTATCATGCAACAATTCTTCTGCTATTATTGTGTTCATATAAAAGAAAAGCATTTAATTCAGTCTATAACTATTAACCATATCATAATTTGTCTTTTGAATTTTCTCATCTGTGAGCAAGGAGCTTTGACAGAATATATAACAATCAAGTACAGTTAATCCTCGTTTATCCGGACACCGATTATCCGGATGTCTTTCAATCCGAACAAAATTGTAAGGGAACGGAATTATTGGACCAGTTTATTGCAGACGACTTTTGAAAACATTGTGGGTAAAGGAGAAATTGCTCGTGACGAGCAATTTCTCCTTTACCCACAATGTTTTCTGCCATATCAGAAGATTATCTTTGAATTTCATCACGTTTTGATATGTCTTCTGCAAACTCTTTCAGTTTGGGACGGACGACAATTTGAACATGCTCTGCTTCATTAGTCCGGATTATTCGGTAAACCGGACATTTTGTTGGGAACGGACGTGTTCGGATAAACGAGGGTTCACTGTATATAAGTCTGACTTACAGGGTGCCTGTGGTTCTAGGCGCGTTCCACAGCGGACATTCTGATAGGATCGACATTGTGACGTCGTGGCGTCGAATAACATCGGGTATGTACACTCCATCAGGAAGTGCCCATACTGAGTTCTCTCCTTTGAACAGTTGAAGTACTGCGCACAATTGGTTGGGTGTCTTACGATAGCATAAGGGTTGGACCTGCAGATATCTCGAATATGAGCTGTAAGGGGAGATAATTTTTGTGAATAACCTGGGGTCTGTCTCACATAGATTTACAACTTTTAATCTACATTTACCAAATTTTAGTAATCCTTGAGTCACAAAAGTAACATTGTTTTTTGTGAATTGAACAAATACATGTGTTGAGGTTTGAGAAAAATATCACAGTTAGAGCTGATGTTTCATTCACGTCTAAGATGTTTTTCTGTCTTACTTTTTATATTTAGAATAACAAGGAAATACATTGTACAAACTGTTGAGACAGGTTCAATGCAAAACTATAATGTGAAGTACTTTCTATAGTCTTACAATAAACATTAAATATATTTGTTATTTCAAATGAGTTTGTCTGTCCAGTTCTATATTTATTTAATAAATATTATAATATATTACAAACAATTGGAGGGGTCAATGTATTACTGTAGCATGTTTTGACCTTTACGAAGTCCTGCATTGATTGATCCAAATGATGCTGCCAACAAAATTTATCTTCTTTACTTATTCCACAAAGTTACCCACCGAAATGATTATCAATACTTTTTCCTCTCTACATTTGTCTTTTCATTTGTTACATATTAGGGTTTCAATGAAATACTATAAGAAGTGCTCCACAAATGAGAACCTTCACAAATGTGAAGCACTTATCATAGTCATGTATTGAATCCTTGATATAGTGTATTGACACCCAGTACATGTTTTTTTTTATGAAGTATCTGGCATTATTTGGTCCCATTCCCCCATCTCTAGAGTACTGGAACATATTTTTCCCAAAAATGTTTGAACAAATTTCCCTCTTGGAAGCGTTATTCAATTTTAATTGGAAAATGTTGAACTTTAAGCATGAACAGAGCATGCTGATGAAAAAAAACATTTGGATTTATGTTTTTCTCTCTATGTATGGTGAATTATAGTGTAAAAACTTGATTTTGTACTATTATTTGCAAAGCATAGAAATTTCCCCTTTTTCCCATTTCATGCACAAATTTTCCATCCTCATGGGACCAGACCTCATTCCCCAAAAATGAAAAAACCCCACTGCAATAACTATAGATGAGCTCACACACCTGGACCGACTGTTTCACTACATCTTCTAACATTGGGATCAAACACCCCTCTAGCACAGGTCTTCACATCTGTAGTCCTGTTGGCCTGACAAACCATGTAATTAACTGACCACAACATTCCTGTAATGGCATTGTCACCGTCGGGTAAACCCGTACAGTCGGGAAGACGGACTTGACATGCCACGCACGATACATCCGACGGATTACACAGGTTGTGATCATACTCGCCTGAAAACCAAAACAAATCTTTAAAAACACTCTATATATCAGAATGTAGACTTTTTGCCACATTGTTTTCAATTCCTAAAATTATGGGTCATTGAATATGCACTCAAAATATCAGCATGTTATTGAACTTTACAATGCAAGCTTATCTTAAGAGAAGCTTGGAGTGAATCAACAATTTTTCATAAAGTGATAATTATCAGTTACTTCTTGTTTCGTTGCATATTCTGCCATTTATACTTTGTTATTTCTTAATGTTGATAAATTGACCTATAGGCTCCATGCGGTTGTGTATTGTATTATCATATATAGCCTTTACTGATTATACTTAACAATGTCACTGTAATTAAGTATTTGTTCATTCCTATAGTGAATATTCATAAGGCTGATCAAGTCCATTCAATGTCAAATGAGGACATAGAAAGATTAGGCAGATGAATGAACCTGAATATCTTCATTGAATAAACACATTCAACTTTGGTGGTTTGCCTTATTCGATTTAAAAGACAATAAATTATGATTTTGTTTTTTATGTTTTGTTCTTGTATACACAGAATGGTAAGTCTCTTGTCTTACAAGCAAATGTAAAACAATATTCATGAAATAAATCCAAAAACAAATCACTGTTAAATCTTTTTTATCTCAATACAATATCACAGGCAAAACATTTGTGACCAACTAATAAACTTTTTCCTTAACATCTCAATGTAAACTCATCTTTAATAAGACAATTGTCTATCACAATACAAGAAATTATTTCTATTTTTAAAGCTACCTTAATACTTAAACTGATAATAAATCAAGTTGTTTGTATGTATCTCTTTTGTTTGTCACAAACTCCTCCTTAGAAAAAACATACAGTGAAAATAAGTTTAACAATGAAAGCTACATACATGGAGAGAATGGTTCCTTTCTATGTTGACACTGTACCCGTGTATAATCCACACATCTAGACTCTGTATCGGAGAATAAGTCTGGGTAACTACACTGAAGGTGGCTTACACGACCCTGTAGGAGGGATTTACAATCGTAATACCGAGAACAGTCCTCTGGATCCGGGAGAAGCTTGTCTGGGTGGGTCTTACAGTAGTCTGGAATATCATCTGCACAAACAGAAATGTTAAATGATAACTGTTTGTTAAGTCTCCAAATGGATAAGAATTGATTTACATCACCACAAGCACATGAAAAAAACAAATCCATTGTCAAAAAAAAGTTGGTTTTAACATAAAATCATCAATGTCATGGTAACATATTGTTTTCATGTTTACAAATAATGCCGAGACCATTTCCAAACAATGAAGACATCTGACCAGTTTGCTACAGATGACTGGAAAACATTGTGGGAAAAGGAGAAATTGCTCTTTAGGAGCAATTTCTCCTTTTCCCACAATATTTTCTGCCCTATCAGATAATTTTCCAATTTCATCACATTTTGAAACGTAGTCTGCAAACTCTTTCAATTTGGGATAGTCAAAAATTTGGCATTTGGTAAAGGGCTAGTACTGGTAAATGGCAAGTACTTACATTTTCCGATGGTTTTATCATCTACACAAACTCTGTTATTAGGGTCAAACACGTTGTTAAGGTTACAGGTGGGTGTGGCCAAAGTCCTATCCTTGTCACATGACACATATGGGCGTTGCCACAGTTGACCTGGAAACGGATGGTTCCCATCTGTTTTCCCTATACAGGACGGTAGACGTTGGGGACATGGGACACAAGATGACTGTGAAGCTGGGCATAAGTTCTTTACATATTCACCTTCAAAACAAGAGAAAATAGTATTTTATTTTCCCTTTCATATGGCAAAGTAATGTATTTAACGTTGTACCTTACATTGAAACATTAAAAATGAAATACTTACTTGAATTAGTCAAGTAGCTTTCTTATTCCATATTTAGGATCATTAAAGGTAAAGGCACAGCCTAAGCATATTGATAATTTAAACCTTACAGTTTGCAAATTGGAAAAGTTAGATACAATTCTATGGTAATTAACAGTTTTCGAATGCAAGGGTGATCTAAATAAGTAAACCACTGTAAGCTAACCATAATTGATCAGTCCATAAAACCCAGCCCCCATGTTTGTTAAAGATATTTTTCCAATAGGAGCTTTAAAAACTAAAGACCAAGTAGCTTCCCCTTATTTTGGGATGTGCTTGTTGTTTGTTGTAACATACAATTTAAGTCCATTAAACAATTCTATTAGAGCAAATATTTTGAACCTAAAGATGTAGTTATGTTGATTCATCTACTTTCCTTAACACTGCATTTTATTTAACAAGAGCAAATCTTCCTCGAGTCACAATGAGACAACTTTGAGAATTTTTTTAAAATCATTTTCAACCACTTCTACTTCATATCTCTCACTTTTGTCTGTTTTACATTACAACCACGGTATTTCAGACATTTTGTGATTTCTTGTTCATGATTGCTGGAAGGCCAAAGCTTATCATCGGAAATGGCAGCTATACTTACATGGGGACTTTGGTTCATGTCTGGCTCCACACTTTACCTCATCAAACTTTCTACAAGCCAAGGCTGTGCTGTCAAACAGATCTGGGTAGGGACACTCCTTGAGGTATTCCCCGCCAAAATTGAGGGCCGAGCAGTCGTAATACTGGGCACAGTTACTGGGATGGGCCTTAATAACTGTAGGGTTGGCCTGGCAGAAGTCCACTATATCCACTGTAAATGAAATACACCAGTACAGTTCCTAATCTTGTACATAATAACAAATCATAGATGCTATGTTGCGACTGTAGATGTCAATTAAAGTGGAAAAAAAAATACCTACAAACAGTTTTCACCCTACCAAAGGGACGACTTCATTTATTACGGTGGTCAAAAAACAGTAGATGTTGTATTAATGCTGTGTTTGTCTTGATGGGGTTTTATTCAACAATTTTTCAATTCATATCAATTAGCAATGCTCATGAGGGCTCTTCAATCAGAATAGAAACTTAAGATTTAAATAAATGTAAAACTGCTCATGAGGGCTCTTCAATCAGAATAGAAACTTAAGATTTAAATAAATGTAAAACTGCTCATGAGGGCTCTTCAATCAGAATAGAAACTTAAGATTTAAATAAATGTAAAACTGCTCATGAGGGCTCTTCAATCAGAATAGAAACTTAAGATTTTCAATAAATGTAAAACTGCTCATGAGGGCTCTTCAATCAGAATAGAAACTTAAGATTTTCAATAAATGTAAAACTGCTCATGAGGGCTGTTCAATCAGAATAGAAACTTAAGATTTTCAATAAATGTAAAACACATCTACACTTAACGTAAGCCCTGCTTCAATACTCATCAATGTAATAAACATGCAGTCATGTTTATACAACATCAATCTTCTTGAAAAAGAGAAAGTTTTTTTTTATCATATGCTATATTTGTAGTTGTCGGTTGTAAATTATTCATACCCGTTATGGAATCTAAAATGTGGGAATCAATTGACAAAGGTTCACATACCTGTGTTGATATTTTGTGTACATTTCTGAACCCTTGGACTGAAGTAGGATCCTGTGGGACACTGAGCCACCTTTAATGTCCTGTTTTTGTAGCACTCTACATATCGACTTGTCCATTGGAGTCCAGCAAATGTGTGCTGACCGTCTGACTGACCAAGACAACTGGGAAGTCTTGACAAACAGGGCTTACATGTCTGGTCATTGACAGGGCAGAGGTTATGGGTATAGCTACCTGGAAATTACAATAAACTCAACCCTTTACCAAATGCTGAATTTTCGACTGTCCCAAATTGAAAGAGTTTGCAGATGACATTTCAAAATGTGACGAAAGTGGAATATAATATTCTGAAAGGGCAGAAAACATTGTGTGAAAAGGAGAAATTGCTTGCTATGAAAAATTTCTCCTTTTCCCACAAATATCTTTATTGTTTGGTAATGGGTTAATGTTGCTTGTTTATTTGGGAGGAAATTTGAAAGGGAAAATTAAATATTGTTCAAAAAATAAAGTTTTTGTATTGTTGTATGATATACAATAAAAGTAGCTACTTAAACCATAATTAACGCAGGAAGTGTCAGTATATCGAAGTATGTACAGTTTATATGCATTAGAATTCAAAACCGTTGCAAAGCTGTTGGATTTAGATACATATTAATTCACTGTTTACAGGCTCTGAAATTAAAAGAAAATATGCTTATGGCATCTATTCTTCAGTGCTTATCGTACAAGAGTACAGCTGTTGTACAGTGTTGAAGAAATAAACTTCTAAATTTACTCCAATCTGTGAACAAACAGCTTCAAAACATCTAGCTACATGAAAGTTACTCTATACACTTAAAACCAAAGTGTATACCCAAAGAAGACTCCCATGAAAATGTATCTGTATGGCTTGAACCTTGGACCCCAAGATACAAATATTACCATCTTAACCACTGGGCCACACAGGACAATCTGGTTATGTATCAATTAAACATAACCAAGAGCGAGCAAAATAAATAGAAAGAAATCGTTGTATCATTGACATGAAGTAAATAAGGTTAAAAAAAATAAAGATTTAATAATTGAATACTTAAACTGTTTACATCCAGGAAACTGATTAACCCTTTACCAAACGCCAAATTTGCAACCGTCTCAATCCAAAATTGAAGGAATTTGCAGAGGACATTTCAAAATTTGTTGAAATTGACAAATAATCTTCTGATAGGGCAGAACACATTGTAGAAAAGGAAGAAATTCTTGCTTGTTTAGAACAATTTCTCTTTTACCCACAATGTTTTCCAGAGTCGTGAGCAACTAACTGGATAAATGTCATTGTTGTTTGGTAATGGGTTAAAGAACAAAACATTCTCCTTTCCATTTCTCTGAATTTAATAACAAACATAACTTACAGGGCTCCTGAGGTTCTGGTCTATCCAAACATTGCACAACCTCGAAGGGTTCGCAGGATTTTGTTTGGGCAGAGAACAACTCCGGGTATGTACACTCGCTGATCTGTCCCGAGGTTGAAAGGATTATGGGACACTCAAAATACTGTGAACACGAGTTTGGGTTTGGTAGAACTGCCCGCGGATTGGTTTGACAGAATGGTAAAATGTCCACTGAAATAAAAGAGCTAATGTTTGATTCATTGTTTACACTTTTTCTTATCGCCTTACTTAATGGTAAATCACATTGAGGTGTCAGAAGTTTTCAGAAACCATTGTGACAAAAGGATAAAATCATCTTCACAAGAAATTTATCTTTTTTTCACAATTGTTTATCTGGTACCATAAAGATTTTCTTCAAGCTATATCCATCATGTGGCCCAGTTACAAATTTCCAAAATTGGTCTATAAACATGTTTATACTTGATCTCACAATACCATTTGATACAATAATAAACAGCACTTATAATCTTTTTGATTCTTACAGTGACCAATAGTTGCTTGATACTCATCCAGTGCATTCCATTGGTAAGCACAAAACATCCGAACTGTTAGCATGCATGCACTGTAGCTCTTAGATCAGACAGTGTAGACATGCATGCTGATCTGGAGCTTCAACATCCCTACAAAAGTTGATTGATCAATATTGGCTCTAGCTCCGTTTACCAATATACAGCCAATATCAGCTGCTGATAATGGACCAGTATGTAGCCGAGTCGCACATCCAATGTTGGACCAATGTCAGTAGCCAATATCAGACTGATAGGTTATGCTTGCTGGGCATTAGTTTGAAAAGTGTCATCTTTTCACATTCCAACATAAATGAGGTTGTATTTTTTTAATAATTTCTCATTTAATTTGCTTAGAAGTTTACAGCACAAGTTTATAGATAATGTCCTACCAACATGGTAAGCAAACTGTGAAGTTTTGAGTTATTTATTATTCATTCATCAGATACCAACAGAGAGAAATGAGATAAGTACGTTTTGAGACACATTTCTTTCATCAAATCACAGTAAACCATTTAGGAAATTGAAGAGATTCGCAATTCAAGGGCTGTCAAAAATTAGGAACACATAATAATTTTTTTTGTTACTAAATGTTGTCCACCACATGATTCTCACCCTGTAGAACGCTGGTCTCACACACCCTTGTCCTCTCACTGAAATATCCCACCGGACACTTCTCCACTGACACCGTCCTGTTCTTATTACACACAACGTAATCTCCCTTCCATTGTAAGCCAGGATAGGCATTGTTTCCATCTGGTTTCCCACGACAACTGGGATATCGCTCAATACATGGCTTACAGTAGGAGTCCTTTGGATCACAGAGGTTCTGTACATATTCACCTGTAAAAGAGGTATACAAATATTACATTTAATATATTTCTTTGTAAAGAATGTTGTAGCAGGTCCTCATTGAAATAAAATATTTACGTTTTCACTTATCAAAGTGGTATAGAACTACATGTTTTGCATATGGGATATTGTAAATTGTCCAAATCTAACACAAAAAGGTACTATTCACCTCTTAAAGTGATATTAAGAACTGTTGAGTGTAACACAAGATGTGGTTGCATGTCCAAATTGAAAGCAAAAGCTACACATTGATTGTTCAGTGCTTAACACTCTGTCAACAATTTTTCAGTTATGTTGCAGCTTTCCTCGATCCTCAAGAATTAGGCTAGGACTCTGCAGTGACTAGTCAAGGGACACTCCCACAAAGCCAGATGTGTTTGTAAGGCTAGAAACCGTAACCCCCAAGTTTTAAGTCCGCCACCATAAAAATGGGCCACCTAGTAGGATAACAAAAGATTCTGCCGAAAAGAAAAATTATTTGGATGTAAAAAATAGTACCTTTACTAGAAATGATAAAGTATCAACTAATGTTATTATAGTACTTACATGCATCTACTGGTACTGGACGTTGTAGACAGGTGACAGTCTGGAAGGGTTGGCACATCCTCATGTTGGCATCAAACAGCATGGGGTATAAACATTCAGCCTGATAGGCTCCCAGGGGAGAGTTTAGTTGAGTACAGTTAAAGTATCGCGCACACGACCTAGAGTCCACCAGAACCTCATTCAGATGGACCTGACAGTAGCTCTGAATATTTGCTGCAAGTATATTATACTACAAGTATATGAGTCATGTAAAGGGAAAGAAAACACAGAGCATAGAGCCTACAACATTTTCCATTCAAAAGGTTTGTTTGTTTAATATAGTCTTTACATTGAGTCAACCATTATTTAGTTAAATTGTGATGCGCGGCTCATTATGGATAAAGTAAGACCCAGTACTTCACTGCCTAAGGACTGGTCAATCTAGGAAAACCCATCCAGATTGAGTTAGTCAGCAGAGACTGCCTCTCATGAATAATTCAAATCTACCGCTTCCATAATTGGAACATACCAGAAGAGGGTTTTGGTAATTTATAACTACTAGACTGAGAAAGCCTCTTCAATTCAAAGGGATTTTACCTTCAAAAACTGTAAACAGATAACAATGAATTCTTTTTGCATCAGCTCAGATTTTATAATACTGACAAAAGGAGCTTCATCATCAATAGTTATCCCTAATCACAATCATTTTAATAGTCACCGTGTTCTTTGTACATACTCATTCAAACTCACCTGTAACAGAAGACTTAATAAGCAAATGGAAAATGTGTTCATAGTGTTTCTACCCGAAAGCATGTGGAAAGTTCAATGTTTGATATAGTTTCAGTTACATTAAATTTTGATTAAATATTAATACTTTCCAAATCATAAGCAAAAGATGCTTAGAACAAAGGAATTATACTCTATATATGTATGATTATATTAGTATAATTACCTGGGTTTATATCCTGGACACACTGTCGCTGTTGAGGATGGAAGTAACCAAGTGAACACTTATCCACGCTGATTGTTCTATTTTTGTTACAGTTCACGTAATCTGCCTGCCATAGTTTGGTGGGTATAGGCTGTTTACCATCCTCTAACCCTTGACATGTTGGCAGTCTGGTGGGGCACGGCGTACACTGGCTATCAAGGGCACCACACAGGTTCTTGATATATTCACCTGAATAAGCAATATTGATCTTCTTTTTATTCAATGCTTAACCCTTTCCCAAACACTAACGGCATTTGACCACTTTGTTGCAGATGACTTTAGAAAACATTGCGGGAAAAGGAGAAATTGCTCGTAACGAGCAATTTTTTCTTTTCCCACAATGTTTTCTGCCCCTTAAGAAGATTATTGTCCAATTTCATAACATATTGAAGTGTTGTCTGCAACCTCTTTCAATTTGGGACAGTCAAAAATTTGTTGTTTGGGAAAGGGTTAAACGAAGCAAATCTGATAAAAACAGATCTCTGAGTAAAATCCTTCATTTGGCCATTTCAAGTAAAATGTTGATATACGTGCAAGCATTTGTGTTAAGTTGACGTCATTTAGTAGTTGTGACACAAAAAAATTTGCAGGTTAAGTTTTAATAGCATGTTTTTACTCTTTATCAGGGACCTTAATTCTGCCAAACTTGCATGAGAGGAAAAATTTAGTCAAATGGTGAATGAATTAAATGCTGAGATATAACATTAAATATAAGAAATGATATATAGCTTTTAAAAAGTATTCTTTTGATTGTTGAAAAAACATAAAATTAAATTTCTTTATTCATATCTTAAAGTATTTCACATTGTAATACCTTGCTTATGATAGTTGACAATTGTATAAAAATAGTCTTCTTGCAGTATTTTCTAGCTATCTGCAGTATACCAGAATTGTTAAAACACATCAAAATTAAGAAATATTCAAGAACAATATTTCGGAAAACAAGCAAAAGTAATGCTTAGTTTTAAAACCAATTCTGAAAATCATTTTCATACAGGGTCCTTGTGGCTCCTTTTTCTGGTCACACCTGGCTATCTCAAAGTCCACGCAGGCCATCTGTTGTGTGGAGAAGAGTTTGGGGTAGTCACACTCCATGAGGTAGGGGCCTAAAGGTGAGGCAGGCTGGGAACAATCAAAGTACTGGGCACAGTTATCTGGATGCTCCTTTATAGACTGATGGTTAGCCTGGCAGAAAGACTGGATAAAATCTGTAGAGGACATGAAAAGACACAGATTGGAAAAATGAATTACCAAATTAAACATTAAAGAAAATTTGCCTGAGTATTATAGAGTGACTGCTGTTGACCCAAGATTGTTAGAAAGAAAATTATTTGCTTATATGAGGAAGTTCTCTTTATTCACACAAACTTCAATCTTAAGGTTCTTGAGAAATATCCCTTTATTATTCATATTTTAATCATAAATGCCTATGTATTGTTTTCTTTAATTTCTACATTCAATGAACTTTCATTTGAAACAGTTGTTACCAAAAGAAAGGGAAGAAAAATGTTCAAAACAACAGATCAATCGTAATGTACAATGTGATATATTCCTCCTTACATAAACATTTTGAATACAATGCTTTCAATTGTGTCTGTATAAAGCTGCACATCAAGTTGTCTGTACCAAAACAATGTTTAAAGACTACCAAAATGACACCTACTTTTGTTTATCCTTGATACACATGATTGCTGATAAGCATCAAACACAGCTCCAGTTGGGCAGGTACGAACAGCCATGGTTCTGTTCTTGAAACACTCTATATAGGTACCAGTCCATTCTCGTCCGGGGAAGGAATGAGCACCGTCAGTTTTACCAACACAGCTCGGTAACCGGTCAGAACATGGGGAACAACTAATGTCACCAGGGCTACACACGTTCTGGGAGTATTCACCTGAAATGTTTCATCTATCTGGGGTAAAGTTAACTACAAAAACCAATAAATGAATAGCAACAACCTGTCTTGAATGTAATCTTAATACAAATCAATTCAAAGTATAAAAAAATGCCGGTTGCAGGAAAAAATGAAGTTTTTATATCTAAATTACAATAAGAGTTCAAATAAAGTCATCCACACACCTTAAGAAATCAGTGTATTATGATTCCTTAAATTTGAAAACAACTTATCATATTCCTGCACTGAACCCTCAACATAAACTTTACATCTGAGGGTAAAAGCCATTTTAGCTAATTCAAGATAATTCAAATCAACAAAGTAAATGAAGAAATAAAGCTAATTTCTTGTTGATTTGCAGTCAATCTTGTCTTAAGTGATCACTCTTACAGTGTGTGAAACGTGATTTAGTCTGTGACTATCTTCATATAGGACACAAGTCATTAGGAAAGATCAATATTAACTTATTATCCGTCACTGTGGCCTCAAAAGCCAAACTGGCTGGCCCTTTCAATAGGGGTGACACAATAAACAAAACCTATCAAAGTATTACAAGTAGTTGTCTTCTACACCATGATTTTGTCTTCTTTTGACTAAACAGCATGAAGGTGTTAAAAGTTGTATCAGGGAAGGGCTCGCAATCCTATATTTCAAACTCCCCGCCACCAGATACTCACAAGGAGCCTGTGGTTCTGTCCTTGTGTCACAATCTACCCTCGTAAATCTGGCGCAGGACATCGTATCCCTGGAGAAGAGATCTGGATAATCACACTCCTTGATCATCAGTGTCGTCTGGGTGCTTGATGTCGTACAGTTAATGTACTGGGCACAGTTACTCGGACTCGGGATTATTGTATTCGGGTGGGCTGCACAGTACTGGGGGACATCAGCTTTAAATAGAGGCAACTTAAGTCTGATCTCGGTCTACAATGTTGGTCTTAACAAACGAAAAAACAAGTATGGAAACGTAGTGGTTTTCTAAATGAGTAAAACATAAGTAACAGTTCATATAATCTTTTCTAAGATCAAAGTTTTTGGTGAGGCTAGTAATCTTTCCAATTCTTTTAAACAGCCAAATAAGAGAAATGTCCTTCTACAAATGAGAACAATGATCAATCATAGAAATCTTTTTCCATAAAAAAATCTGCTCAAGATGAGAAAAAGTCTACAATGACACAATTGAATTCACCATTGCTGGCTAGTAAAGGCATTGTAAGTATTCTGTAATGGCAAACAGTACCTAATTAGAATGAACTGGAAATCAAAGTTTCTTAGAAACCATAATGATAAAACAATAATTAAACAATATCCACTTTAACTTTATCCACAAACAAACACATCTTACGTGTATCAATTGAGTCCATACAGGCATGAAGGCGTGGGTTGAAGTACCCTGTTTTACACTGGGAAACGGCCATTGTTCTGTTCTGGTTACATGTAATGTAATACTCGGACCATTCACGACCTTGGAAATACTGGTTCCCATCTCCTAGCCCTAAACAACTGGGCAGTCTCTCTGGACACGGGGCACAAGTGGTGTCCCCAGCTGGACAGAGGTTGTTTTTGTACTGACCTGTATAAAATAACAAAAATACTTTACTTACATCCTTGTGAAAGAGTAAAATTTCATTATCCTGAATTATTTTCTCATGATTTCTTCAAAGGGTGATTTTCTGAAGTATCCCATACCAAGGGAAAAAAAGACAAAAAAGTAGTTCATGTTTTTGTCACATTATCTACATCTTTAAAGAACCATTTATTTGTAAAATACTATCATTGAAAAGTGGTTTCTGGTAAACACCTTTCTTTTTAATTATTTTATTTCTCTGAAAGATGTTGAGATACTAAACCTTTAAAACAGACAGTATTTACTCTTTTCTTTGATCATTTCATTGCTCTGAGAGATGTTTAGGTACTACACCTTTAAAAGAGACAGTATTTATGGAAATTAAATGGATAACTTACAAGGTGCCATTGGTTCTGGGCGTGAGTGACACAACACCCGAGAAAAGTCCTGACAAGTTTTCGTGGCCGTGTCAAACAGGTCTGGGTATTCACATTCAGTCCGGTACCCGACTCCTGGTGATGAACAGTTGTAATACACAGCACAGTTGTCAGGAGCCGTGATGATGGAAATCTTGTGCTCAGCACAGTAGTTTGGAACATCAACTACACCAATACATAAATAAGCTTTAATGACATGTCCAAAGTACAACCTACTCTAAAATTTGAACATTATTCTCTAAAACAGTCTACTTCAATGACAACTTCAAATGTTAACAGTATTTCCTAACACATTCTACATTAGATTTTAACAGTTTTCTCTAATACACTCTACTTTAAATACTAACAGATTTTTTCAATACATTCTCCTTTGAATTTTAACAGTATTCTCCAGTACACTCTACTATAAATTTTAACAGTATTTTCTATTACATTCTACTTTAAATTTTAACAGTTTTCTACAATATATCCTACTTATAACTTTAACTGTATTCTCTCATACAATCTACTTTAAATTCTTACAGCAAGAAATACAATCTAAAATTGTCACAATGCTTAAATAATTTCATGACGGTGGTCTAAATCTTAACATGCACCATTGAAAGGCTTCCAAGTATCATGTTATAACGCAAGGTGTTACACAAACCTGGATCAACATTTGTTTTACATCTCCGTTCTGCTGGATGAAAGTATCCAGATGTACAGTTTTTCACCGCCATGGTTCTGTTATAGAAACACTCTACATACTGGGCGGACCACATTCTGTAGGGATGTGGGTGGGCCCCATCCTGTAAACCCACACAGCTGGGTAATCTCTCCGGGCAGGGCTCACAGCTTGGGTCTGTCTTCAGGCAGAGGTTCTTCTCATACTGACCTAGAGATACATGTACATTGGATAGAATCATAAATATGCTCTTTTGTATGAATCATCATAATGGAAACATTCAAAACGTCTTTACACCTATAAATGTGCTTGATTTGAAAGGATGAATGTGGAAAATGCATAATATTTCTTATTCAAAGTGCAAAAGAAACCTCTATCAAGATATGACACGAGTTTTGCCAATCTCATATTAAAAGAGATTACAGACAAAAGAATATCATGTTGATAATGAAAACATGCAATTGGTAAAGGGTGTCAAACTAAATGACTATTCCCCAATTGGAAACAGTTATGTTTCTATATCAGTTTCGAGTAGCAAAGACATATCATAATCAACTAATTCCATATATTCACAACTTAACGCATCAAAGCATTAGCCAGAAAAAAATTATTGACAAAAGAAGACATTTCTCTGGTGTTTTTGTGTTAAATCACAAAAACCATCATTTTATACACCATCATTATAAATGCCTCTGATGTTGCTTTCAATTTGGACCAATTCAAAATTTCAATATGAGCAAAAGGTTTGAAAAAATGGCTCACTTCAACATATCACAAAACAGAAGCTTAGATTAGACTGTGGCGCAACCCTCGCTAGGATAGCAATAATCTATGCAATTTGCGACACACTCCTTGACTTTGTTATCTCTTGGACAGTGACCTCTAATTCGGATATACATAGAGGACAACTTGTTAAGTAAAATAAAACAGAAAGAATGTGTGTATATTTTTGTAAAAATAAAGGTTGTTATGTTCTAGCTACATAGGTAGTATCATTTCACCTACAAGGAGCCTGTGGTTCAGAGCGTGTATCACACAAGATTCTTGTAAACGTTCCACATGTCTGGGTTAACCTGGAAAACAGCTCTGGGTAGCTACATTCACCCACAAACTCCCCGAGGGTGGGGCTTGTAGTTGTCTGTGAACAGTTGTAAAACTGGGCACAGTCATCTTCTGTTGCCATGACAACAGTTGGGTTGTGCGTACAGTAATCTTTCACATCACCTGTCAAAGAAAAATATTCAACACTTAAGCCCAAAGTGTAAATAATGTGACTTTGTATTCAGCAACTATTAGCCTAATGTAAAGTTAAGATATTCCAATAAATCGAAGATTCATTTGATTGCAATTTTTTTTGTACACTCACTGGATTTGAAGCACCAACAGATGTTTTATTTCAGCAATTCTTTGTATCATCAAAGTTTTCTTAATTCAAATCTACAAAAAGTGATTTTCTTATAGCATGATACTTTCAAACCTCCTTCTTCCAATTCCTATTGAAACATTCTAGTCTCTATTATCACAAATGCTGTGTGACAACGGCAAGGCAAGACAATTACAAATAACAGTCAGTTTTATTATTTGTACATACCTCTTGCCAGAGTATCAGTACAGCTGTGTGTTGTGGGATGGAAGTAGCCAGTTTTACACAGTTTCACGGATATCGTCCTGTTGCCATGACACTCTATATAATCAGCTGTCCAGGGTTTATTGGGGTAGGGATTAAACCCGTCTGGTTTACCTACACAGCTTGGGAGTCTGTCTGGACACGGTGTACAGCTCAAGTCTGTACCATTACACAGATTCTTCAAGTAGTCACCTGTTAAATAAGTTAAATATGTATGGTTTATTAATTTCTATAGTTTAAGGCTGTGTCAACAAATTTTCAGTTATATTACAGTTTTCCTGAATTCACCAGTACTAGGTTGGAGTTTTCAAGTGTCTTGCCAACGGACATTCCCACAAGGTCAGCGGTGCAGGTAAGGCTCTAACACTGTTGCACCAAAGTTCTGGGTACATTTTTACAACTTGGCCATGCAGGACACTACACAAGTATTTGATATGAAAATTTCACAATGTCAGCCAGTACTTGAAAAGATATTTCATTGTAAAAACAACTTTTGAAATCTTGTGCAAAACATTGTGACCGAAATAGAATTATGAAAAATACTTTAAAAACAACGAAATCCTCCTTTTCCAACATATTTTTCAAAGGCATCAATCACAATGTATAATAGACAGCCAGAAAGCATAATGCATGATGATGAATAACAAAACAAAATAACAACTTACAAGGTGCCTGTGGCTCTGGTCTTGTACCGCAGGGAACAGACTCAAACTTTTCACACTGCAGGGTAACGGTTGAGAACAGATCTGGGTATGTACACTCCTGTATATAGGAGGTCTGGGTACCAGCCACGGTGCTGGGACATCTGTAATACTGGGCGCAGTTAGTGTCAACAGGCTTGATGGTTCCCGGGTTAGCTCTACAATACGAGTCTATGTCACCTGTAATACAGATTTTAAATAAACAATTTAAGTAATACTCCATAGATACTCACTTGAGTGTAGTTCCAATAGATTTAAATTTAACCACACAGTTGATTAAAATCAATGAGAAACCTGTGGGTTGTTCTGATATACAAGACAATGTTGGTGATGATGATTAAAATGACACTCAATTAGGCATGATTCTCATGATGATGATGAAAAATAGAGGTGATGATGATAAAAGTTATAAATATATCATGTTTTACCCTTTTAAGGGGAATTGTCTGTTGCTAAGTGCCTTATCCCATTACCAAACAATAACAACATTTGAACGGTTTGTTGTGGACGACTCCGGAAAACATTGAGGGAAAAGGAGAAATTGGTCTTTAAGAGCAATTTCTCCTTTTCCCACAATGTTTTATGCCCTATCAGAAGATAATATTTCAATTTCATCACAATTTTGTTGCAAACTCTTTCAATTTGGGACAGTCGAAAATGTGTTGTTTTGTTGAAAGGGTTAAGATAATATTGATGTTACAAAGCCCACAAACTCACCTGGATTGATTTTCGAGACACATGCCCTGTTTTTAGGATCAAACACTGCACCGCTAGGACAGTGTTCCACAGACATGGTTCTATTTTTATAACAGTGGACGTAGGTGGCGGTCCATGTGTACCCATGAGCCTCTTGGTCCCCGTCTCCAAGCCCCACACAGCTGGGTAATCTCTCCGGACATGGGCTACAACCATTGTCACTCGGGTCACATCTGTTCTGGGTATATTCACCTGCAAACATGTACAAATCAGTTATGTCAAAGTGACCCTTGTCAATAGGCTATTACTGCTTTTCAAAGATGTGTTACCTCATCAATTTGTGAGATGTGAACATAAACAATCAATTTCACATTTTGCATAACTTTAGAAAGAAAGTTGGCGTTACCTACCCTTTGCTAAAAGACAAAAGATGTTATATATACTTAAAACTATATGAGCCACGATCTGAGAAAAGGGCCCTTAATGACATCAACGACGTCATTGAGAAATCTGCGTGTAAAGTTACGTCATCATTTTAGCTATAAATATCGATCGTGTTTACATTTTAAAAGAGAGAGATTTTTGAATCGGAGTATTGACTGACAAGAAGGATTTGTTTATTTCAAATCAGGATTTATCTTGGTTTAGTATTAATGGAAGAGGTAAGTGTTCTTTTTTTTTTCACTTTCTGTATCAGTTTTGCCCTGCTGTTGATGAAAAATATCCGCCGAGTCTGTACATAACAACTAAACTATCCCGCCATTTTTGCAGAGTTCATACCTCAACTCGATAGGCTAGTTTATTCCTGAGTTAGTACCATCGAAAACACAGTGTTTATGAAGGAATAGCGGAATATTTAAATGCAGGAATATTCCCTTTAGGATGACATTTTAATTCAAAGTCGAAATATAATCAATGGTTAATGGCGCTGATCGTTCATGCAATTTTATTTCGAGTCCACTCGGCATATTATTTAAATCCCACTGTTTCGAGTATCCTGGTTTTATTATATTGGTGGCAGAGAGACAAGTCTCTTCCAGTATTCAACAGTATTTTAACACTTCTATGTTTTGATTGTTGTAAGTGAACAATAATGCTTACATGTAACTAACTATTGATTATGTAAACATCTTGGTTTTTACGTTGTCATAAACCGCAATCAATGATAATTATATAAACAGACAATGCGTAAGGATGCAGTATTGGCGCAATGGTAAGTGTCTCTGACCATGGTAAACGCTGACCGAAGTTCGAACTCCGGCGTATTTTTTTTTTTTTTTTTTTTTAAAGCGTAGCCTTTGATTTCCTTATGGAAAATTTATCTAAAATATCCGAATAAAGAATTATTTTTAAAAAGAAAAATATAACAAAAAATAGGTATTCAATGAATCTCATTGCTAATGCATAAGTAGTGCTTCTTTCCTGATTAAATGTAGACATTCAGAAACATGTAGACACATTATAGAAGTCCCAATGGATTTCATGGTCAAAAGTTAACTAACTTTTTTTTTCATTTTAGGATTGGGATAATGTGTTTTCAGACCATTTCGGTCATACACCTCTTCAGACACCATTCGGGTCACAAGATGAGGCCTGTCCAATAGATCTGTCTGACGAAGACGATCTCCAAGATCAAGAATTAAATATCAAAGATAGAATACGATGGTTCATAGAGGAGTGTAACAATGAATTTGGTAATGAAAAAAGTGATGATCAAGACGACATACCGGTTGATAATGACATCCTATCCCCTGACGCTGACCTAGATTGTGTTCGCAGGTTGAAAGCTGATGGATGTGGATGCAAACTAGAGTGTGCAGCCAAATTCAGCGAACATGACATGTACTCTCATGTGTTAAATGTAAGAGAAATGGATAAAGAGGAGAAAGAGATGTACGTTATAGGAACTCTTGGAGATTGTAGCGGAGGAACGAAACGGGGGAAAAAGCGGGTCCGAAACCGAAGACAATTTAATTACATGGGTCAGCAAGTATGCAAAAAGTTATTTATGTTGGTTTTTTCTATTGGTGGGAAAAGTTTGAAGAACCTGTTGAAACACATTGATCAGCACGGAGCAGTCCCACGCAAGCATGGAAACACAGGGAAAAGACAAGCACACACGCTTTCATTTGAGGATATCAAATAAGTGGTTACTTTTATCGCAAACTACGCCGAAATTCATGGGTTGCCCCAACCTGCAGCACCTCGTGGAAGATACAACTATCCACCTATATATTTGCACTGCCAGATCACCAAAAAATTAATACACGGCGACTATAAACAATCACTAACAGATGATTCGAGAGAGATAAAATATACAACATTTATGAAAATATGGAACAATTATGTGCCCCATATCCAAATTGCCTCCCCTAAGGACGATGTATGCGCAACATGCGAAAAATTACGAAAAAGAGTCTTCGACGCCAGAGAGGAAGAAGAGAAACTGCAATCGTCGGCACAATTGAGGGACCACATTCTAGCTGCACAGAATGAGCGGGAACTCTACAATGAGTGTATTTCACGCGCACTAAACGGCAACAAAGACGGATCCCAATACAACCACATGACATTTGATTTTTGCCAAAATGTGTCTCTACCATATCATGGTCGACAAATGGGCCCATTATTTTTCACAACAGCGAGAAAAGTGCAAATATTTGGGATTCGTATTGGCCATATACCGAAACAACTGAATTTCCTCATAGATGAGAATGAAACAATAGGCACAGATTGGTCCTCCGCACATAGTCCAATGCAGTAATCAGCATGATACACTAGGCGTTGGACAACTACAATACTGAACCAAAATGTACATTCCATGCAGACAACTGTCCAGGTAGGTGCATTACCTTCAGTTACAGTTTATCAAAAAAAAAAACAAAAAAAACACGGTGCCATTAACACACCGACATTGTCCTTTTTGTAATATGTTAACCGAAGAATGTAAATTGCTCCATGAAAATAACTAACACAGTGCTTTTGCTATCTACGCCAGTTTTGGTCAGCCCGCACACCCGTACAATCGGGTGATAAACTGTTCTCTTCCAACCCTTATAAAATTAACTTATGATAGATGGGAATAACATTATTACTAGACTACAATATTGACGTAATTCAATTGTCGAATTTGAAAAGACAAATGTCAAAGATTATAACATGTTAATTAAAACACTAACTGTATACAAAACATTGTGACAAAATGTGAAATTGCTCATTAGGACATATTTGCTCTTTTACCTCAATGTTTTCAAAAACAGTTTTTACTGTCAAGTTCAACAACTTTATGTCTCAGTAAGTTAAATTACCCAAGTCAATTTTGCGTAATCGCTCACACACAATCCTCCATCTTGAATCGGTAATGAAATTACACTACATGTAGTCAACATAAACTCTTTCTTTTTAGGACAAAACAAAAACCAGTTTGTTCTGGGATATTTTATGTGGAGAGTGATGTCTGGTCAACATGACGAGATAACGTTGATGATGCAGGTGCCAGGACACGCACGCTGCAGGGTGGATGCTGGATTTGGTCCCATCAAACAACTGTTCCGTCGATCAGATTGTGATTCGCTGAATCAACTAGAAGAGGTTGTCAATAAGTCAGCAAAGACGAATGAAGCTATACGTTATCCTTCGTGGCACTGGCGTGACTGGAAAGCTTTTCTTGCTGTGCTATTTCGGCCAATAAAAGGAATAAGGTAAACTGATCTTCTGCGTACTAGTATGGTTGTTATTTTCAGATTTATCATTGTTACAGCTTCATACTCTCTGATACCAGACACATTAGAATGAACAAAACTTAGTCTCGTTCAAAATAAAGATGCCTATACCACAATGTGAACAAGACAATAAGTTCACAACTGTCATAGTTTACACATGAATTAAGAAGTACAATTTTATAATAAGTCTTACATTCTCATTCGCAACTAGCAGCATGCTTTCATATATTTAGCTTAGAATAAAATCATTATTATCGTACTAGCGACATTGAGGCATTCAGGTGGATAACTCCATAAAACACTGATTTTTTCTGCAAGTATAAAGTAAATGACCTTGTTATAAACTACTTTGATGCAAGCAGGTTGTTATTTTTCAGGCAATATCAGTATATCAGTTTTCGTCAAACAACCCAGGAATTGTGACCGTGCGGAAGGAGAGGAATGGTGAGGAAACAACGTTTAAAATGACAAGACCCGGAGTTACCACAGTGGTTCATAATCAGCTGCCACAACTTCTTACACCAGCAGGGCTAACCCTTGAGAGACAAAGATAACTTTTTAGGACTGTCAAACCATTTGTGCGGTCTATGTACCAAGACGAAACATGTCCTGCACCTGACAGCTAAAAGGGGTGCTTTGACAATAATTTAATTAGTTTTGATGTTATTAGATTTGTAAACCCATAACTACATTTATTTGTAATCATACAGTTATTTTAAATGATTGAAGCTTGAAAAGAATAAATTGTTGCCTTATATTTGAATCATGATTACAAAAACGAACATTTTTCTCAAAAAATTGTTTGTATCATTAGATTCTAATCATTTGAACATAAGCATTTTATTTAAACCGTGTCATTTATGAAAATTTCAAGATGTATTCATATGTGTCATATGTATCAAGAAATAGTTATCATGGCAACAAGAACATTAACCAATTAATTCCAAACAGCCACTGCTTAGACAAAGGTGTTGGGCTTTTTTCTGTGACTGTTTTAGTTGAAATAGAATGCACACCCAGTAATTCAAGGCTTGGGAGCAATACCACTTTCTAAGTAAATAGTCAATCTTACGACGTCATTTGGCCGACGTCATTTTCTCTTAATTTATGTGTTTCCTATAAAACGCCATTCTTCTAAAAAGCCATAACTTTCTTAATATTTTGAATTTTTTCAAAATTATTTCGCCATTATACTGAGGAAAGATAGATTTAATAAGAAATACAAAAATGTAAAAATCGAAAATTTTGTCATTAAGGGCCCTTTTCTCAGATCATGGCTCATATTATATCGATGAAAAGTTCAGCAAACCAAGACAAAAAGTGAATATTCTGAATACAAGGAAAACAGCTCATCACACACATGTATTACTGTCATCTTTTAATTGCTTGTGTAAAAAGCTGTATCTAAGTAATAATGAGTAAATGGAAACTTCTCAGATAATCAGTTCAACCATAACACTCAAAACACATTTCAAAAGCTTTTTAATGATACTAGTTGCACCTTCAACTTTAGTGTACCACATTCTTTTGTATATGTTTTTTACGATCTAATGCATTTGCAGCAGGATTTGTTAAAACAAAAAACACTTTCAATACACTATGCCAAACATCATAAATGTAAACACAAATATGCATGTTTTATCTTTCATTCAATTAAGACCAGACATAAAAGCACATCAAGGGTTCAGTGCAAGACTATAGCAAGTGCTTCATAAACATGAAGCACTTACTATAGTATTGCGCTGAACCCTCAACTTATTATGGCGAAATCAGTGAAAATGATATCTGCTACAAACTACACACTATCCAATAAAAAGATAAAATCCAACCTACACGGAGCTTGTGGTTCAGGCCTGTGATCACACTGTACCGTGGTGAAATCCTGACACGTGAGGGAGAGGGTAGAGAACAAGTCTGGGTAAACACACTCCTCTATCACGTCTGTAAACCCTTTGAGTACCCTCGTACAGTTATAAAACTTGGCACAGTCTGTCCCCATGGGGAAAATAGCTTCAGGGTTTGCCCCGCAATAGTTACTGGCATCAGCTGTAAGGTAATTCAAATAAGTGTGTTAACGGAGAAATGGGTGAAATGTACTTTTATGTAAATATTTATATTGTAACTAGTCCAATTTGCACTCATCTGCAGACTTCAAATATAAACTATCAAAAAACTTTTTTCATCTTGATGTTGGTTTGAAACCATTGTAACAATAGCAAAAATTGCTTCTTACTAAGTTTGTCACTATTGTTTATTGAGGGGTCTTCTATAGTTATGTTAGTTAATGTTTATATGTAAAACAGGACTAAAATACTAAAATGCGTAATTCAAAATATCTTTCAAGAAATTAGTTTAAGAAACAATATTTTATAAGACGAACACATTTGACAACATTGTGAATAGAGGAATAAAAAATAATACAAGTACTTTTTCCATCTCATTTTGGTAAAGTTCAAACATTACATGTATAGTGTTTATGTCCTATCAAATGATTTCAATAGTTATTGAATGGAATTGCATATTTGACACACATACTGTAGTAGGCTTAGGAATCACCGACGTAAATGAAGTAATAACTTGAAAAAACAATTAGCCCTCTCATTACGATTTGTGCATATTTTGCGCAAGAAAACTACTTTGCCATGCTTTAGAATTTGTATGTGGTTTTTGTTTGCATTTTGCCTGCTTTATTTGTATAGTGTAATGGGTAATGACTCATTCAACCAAGCAAAATGCTATCGTCCCAATAGAGAATATCTTATTCTAAGAAAATAGCCTTGAAGATGGGATAAAATTCGAAAATGATGCTAATCATTTAAAACTTACTTGGGTTGACTGACTTGGTGCAAACTTCTTGTATTGGATGGAAATATCCACCTCCAGGACATGTCTTGGTGGGGATAATTGTTCTGTTTCTATCGCAGGTCACATAATCTGAACCCCAGAGGTGGATTGGTAAAGCATGGTCCCCATTGGGAAGTCCAACACAACTTGGATATTTATCTGGGCACGGCTGACAGCTTGAATCAGACACTGAGCATACATTCTGGGAATATTCACCTGCAAAAGACAAATACCACTCACACTTAACATCATACTCAACCTTGGGATGGGTCAAAGTTGAAAGAGCAAATACAAAAGTTAATAAAGAAGTCTTTTGTTAATAAGAACCAAAATTAAATCAACATAAAAAGTATTTAGATAAACAAGTGTGTCATCTTTTCGTTATCTGAAAGTTCAAAGCTAGATGCAGTGGCATTTTCATTCTTCTGTCGGTCACTATTAATTGAGCACTCAACCAAATGCAAAAATAAACACTGTTCTTCCAATAAGCAGTTGAAAAGGTTGATATATTAAGCCTCCCCATCAAATGGAATTTAGTTGTTGGTCCAAATTAAGGGCAATGGTAGATAAAATTCATTAGGAAAGAATGATGATACTTCCTAAATAATTGGACAGATAACACTTTGACATAGGAAAAATTGTTTATCATTGAAAAACAATGTTTCTTTTTGTCATAACTCTTATATTTTCTTTTTTTCAATCTTTTTTTGTAGTATTAATAAATCATCTATATAAAAAAGAAGGAATTTAATATGGCCTATAATAAAAGTATAGCCTTTTCACTATCAAACCTTGTTACTCTTCCGTATACCAAGGGAAAATGTCGAAACAATGGGAAAAAGACAGAATTTAATGAAACTTAATAAAAAATTTAATCAGCTCAATATAACAGTAACTAACTATGAAAACATTGATTTACAGTACACTATATACCAACCTTCTATACTCTTACCTGTACCTAGTGCTTCTATACATACAACCATATTACACCATTTATTAACAGCAAATATGGTATATAAGGTGCTTAAAGATATAGGTAGTGAAAATGTTAAACAATGTTTAACTCACAAGGAGCAGTTGGTTCTGGACGCTTGTCACATGATACTGATGAAAACTCCTGACATTTCATGGTTACCGTGGAGAACAGGTCCGGGTACCGGCACTCCTGTACAGGATCAGTGATGGTTCCCTTAGTAACAGAGTCACAGTCAATATACTGAGCACAGTTCTCCTGTACCTCAATCAAACTGGATGGGTTCCCTGCACAATACTTTGTAGCATCAACTGTAATTACAAATAAATTGCAATATTTTGTAGCATCAACTGTAATTACAAACAAATTGCAATATTTTGTAGCATCAACTGTAATTACAAATAAATTGCAATATTTTGTAGAATCAACTGTAATTACAAATAAATTGCAATATTTTGTAGCATCAACTGTAATTACAAATAAATTGCAATACTTAGTAGCATCAACTGTAATTACAAATAAATTGCAATATTTTGTAGCATCAACTGTAATTACAAATAAATTGCAATACTTTGTAGCATCAACTGTAATTACAAATAAATTGCAACATTTTGTAGCATCAACTGTAATTACAAATATATCATAATACAAATATTCAAACAAACAATTCAGTGGTAACAGTGGTGCAGTGGTAGAGCATCCACTTCTGGTCAAGAGGCTCCTGGTTGCGATCCCCTCTAGTGGCAAGGTGAAAATGCAAGGACTAACCCACAAATAGGCAAACATACTGTATATGTATCAAAATCGAAAGTGAATTTATCAAGCTTCAATCTCCTGTCATAATCAATGTTAAATAAGTTTAAACTAAACAAACAAAGAATTCACCATCTCTTATAGCACTCGGGTAATCCATTTTTCTGGCATATTGGATAAGGTGCTCATATAAATTCAAATAAACAGCAGCCTAAAATTATTAGGTGTGAAAAGAAAACATTTTTGTTACAAACCATCATGACAAAAGGGAACTTTTCTGCTATGATTATATTGCCTTTAAATGTCAGGGTTGCATTGAACTTGATTTAAATAAAGTAAGATGTTAGTATCAATATACTAAACATTACTGCTGTTTCTTGCCAAATTGACCATTGTTGAAAAGAATTATTAAGCCTTAATGCTGGAAACAATTTTATATGATGCAATGGGTTTATTACATAATTAAATGCCATTATGTGATATCAAATTGATTGACACTTTTAAAAGAAAAACTCATCTGTATATCCTTGTTTTTGTTAAAAGGTTTAATAAAGTTTGCTTTATACCTTGTTATATTTATAATGCAATAAGTATTATGTATGTATGAACATTATGAAGACATAACTTGTGACAAGCATTTCATATCTTAAGTCACATTAATCAATTAATCCATATAAAAAAAATGGCATTTAATGACACTTAATGAAAAAGTTTGAACACAAGTGGTATACGTACCTTTTGATACAGTAGTTTCACATTTTTCATGGACAGGATGAAAGAAGCCATTTGGACATCGTTGGGTGGAGACGGTCCTGTTCTTGCGACATGTCACATAATCCGGTGCCCAGAGTTTCGTGGGGAAGGCATGGTTCCCGTCTGTTAGTCCCACACAACTGGCTAGGCGGTCGGGACACGGGGTGCAGGGACCAGAAGTACTGTTACATTGATTCTGTTGGTACTCGCCTAAAAATTTACCATATTGTTAAAACAAAATGTGAAAGGGTTTTACTGGGACACATGTTCAAAGTTTCATTTCTGATCAGTAAAACTGGAGATTAAATCACATAGGGTTATAAATTAGGTACGTTAAAAGACATTTACATGCTTCATTTTAAATACTCTCAATTACCTTTTCTGTAGATTCTCATTAGATTGATCTCCATGAAACGATTCTAACAACTACCGACAATTAAGAGTTTAGAAACAAAATAGTGAATCTAGCAATAATAACATGTTTTTAATCTAAACTGTAATACTTACACGGTGACTTTGGCTCCATTCTCTTGTCACAGGTAACAGACTCAAATGGCTGACACATCAAACTGACGTCAGAAAACAAGTCTGGATATTTACATTCCTCTAGATGGTGCCCATACTTTGATGCAGGGTCCGTACAGTTGTAGTACTGGGCGCAGTTATCCGGATTTACCTTAATCATACCCGGGTTGGCCTTGCAATAGCTATCCATCTTACCTGAAAGTTTCAAAATGTAAACAATTCTTTTCTGCTTTATTGCCTTGATTACATATATTGACATTTTATTGAAATGGTATAAATTACTACATAAACAGTAGGATCATTTCCAGCAAATGCACGCAAACAACATACATAGTCAAAATAATCTTTTATTTTTTGGAAAAACGGGAAATGTCTGTATCCTATCCTATTTCAAAATGACTAAAACATTTTCTATGGACTAATTATCATTACCTTATTGTTTCTAGCTGGACTCATTATGAAATAAAATATAAGGTATTAATATGGTTTCTTTAGTGCATACTCACTTGCTGGTACATCTGACACACATCCCAATGACACCGGGTCAAACACGTCTCCACGGTTACATGTTCTCAAGGTCATCGTTCTATTTTTATAACACTGAACAAAGTCCTGGAGCCAGAGGCGTGTAGGGAAAGGCTGGGCACCATCATGCAGTCCAATACAGCTGGGCAGACGATCAATACATGGCTTACAGGTGGCGTTACTCACAGGGCAAATGTTCCGATCATATTCACCTGACAAAGTTAAAGGAAATATACTTCATAATGATCACCATAGCAATAGGGATACTATTTTATTCACACTTGACTGTTAATAGTCATAATAGTGCTTACAGGAATGGTTATAGAATCACAAGTATGCTTTCATAATAGTACTAACTTAATTGACTTTATTTTGAAAGTTTAATGCAAGACTACAGTATTTGTTTACAAATTTGAACACACATACTTTTGGTCTTGCATTAAGCCCTCACTTTCACAGTGATAAAAGTTCAGATACATATAATCAATGGTATTAAACAACTTACATGGAGCCTGTGGTTCTGTCCTTGTGTCACAGTCTACTGTAGTAAATCTCTGACAGGTGAGAGAAAGTCTGGAGAACAAGTCTGGGTAGGTACACTCACTGACTGGTTCCGTGCTGCCCCCCACAAGGGCAGGGCAGTTGATAAAGTGGGCACAGTTGTCAGGCATTGGTATAATAGCCGCAGGATTGCCTTGACAAAAGGGCTTAGCATCAACTAGAAAATGAAAATATAAATAACTTTCCCATCTCACGAAAGCTTAACATTTTCTACTATGTTTAGTTGTTTAAACATAAATGCAGCTTTAAGTCATACTTGCGCTTATATATGCTTAAATTGAGAAAGTTCTAGAATAATTGAAAATTAACTTAAAAGTAATTTAAATTCCCTTTAACAAAGGAATTGAGACTGTAACATGTTCACATGATACTTTTAAAGAATGAATACTATAAGGTTTGTTTACAATTAGCGATAAAACAAGGTCAGTTTAGAAACGTTGGGAACCAATAAAACCCAAGAAAATCTCCATTTTGAATGTTTACAATATTAATTTTGGATAAATAACAGTATTTTTTCATGCATTTCACATGATTTTCTAAGCAGGTGATCGCCACTCGTTTATCCAAGAGATCTTGCTATTTCAGATGTTACTCAAATGTAAACAATGAAGTTAAATTGGTGGGCACGAAATTTGTGAAATAGCACTTTGAAAAATAGATAATAAATAGTACAGGCGCTATATTGTCATGATCCTGTGATTTTACGCTATCAGTTATAACTCATACTACCCAGTTTTTCAATTTTTCATAGTGCTTGTATGCTTTTAAGGTATGAGGAGTCTTAGTGACAAAAATACAAGCAGAAAGTCAAATGTAAAAGGTGATAACTCGGTGCATTGACAGCGATCAAGAGACACCGTCTGGCAATCATTTTCAACTATCACATATTTTTTACTTCATTGTAATTATTATGAAAAACGGAGTGTACGTAAACATTTCAAAGGGAGACCAAAACATTTCACTGGAATCTCGTCGATTTTTTTATTCTGATTATTCATTAATACAGTCATTACTCCTGGGAACAAAAGTGTCCAGATAAACGAGGCTCGACTGTAGTTTTTGTAACAGTTACTGAAGTATTAATTTGGGAAATAACGACTCAATGTAAACAGAAAGTAGAAAGCAGCAAATGTTTGGCAATGTTTTACATCCAATGCTGTTCTTAAACCCAAAACAAAGCTTACCTGTTCTAAAAACCAAAACAAAGCTTACCTTTTGTAACATCCTCTGTACATTTTTTCAGAGTTGGATGAAAGAAGCCTGTTTGACAATGTTTTACAGGCAACACAGTTCTGTTCTTGTAACATGTGACATAGTCTGGTTTCCAGAGTCGGCCAGGCAGAGACTGGGGACCATCTGGCAGGCCAATACAGCTGGGTAATCGGTCAGAACATTTCTTACAGGTCAAACTGTTAACTGGACACAGGTTTTGCTCATACTGACCTGAAATATACATGACAGGGAACTTCTTACTAAACATTCACATGTTAACACATTACAACCTAGGCTAATGCCACATTTGTGTGTCTTGCAGCAGATGATTTTCAAAATGCATTGCGGCCAAAAAGAGAAATTCCTTGTAACAAGCAATTTCTCATTTGGCAACAATGCTTTTTCAGTCTACGAAAGACTGCATTTGTGATTTTGTGAAGAAACTATTATTACAAAAAAAATTATTGTTTTGTCTCACTCGATTCTTAGAATTTTTGAAGCCGCTATGTCAAAAAAACTATGAAATATAAATGGATAAAGAAGCCATTTGGAATTAGAATTTGAATAACAGTTACATATTTTCACACCAGCTGATTATTCCATACATCAATATCAAACTATTATAACACAGAGTCAAATAATTCTAGTTTTCTAACATTTCTTCTAATTTCTATCGCAAATCCTTCTACCCATATAGTTGAAAGAAACAGCAGATATCAATTATAAAGTATAATATAGTTTATTTTCTGTGTAATTCCTCTTTATTTTTTTGTCAATGGTCTATGAAGCCTCTACTTTACAATAATTTATTCATACACTATACATACACGGTGCCTGTGGTTCAGACCGATTCCCGCAGCTAACCAATGTAAAGTTCCGACAGGATTGCGTTGTTGTGGACCACAGATCTGGGTAGTGACATTCCTGTACGGGATCTGCTACTTGTCCACGCAGGTAGGCATCACAGTCGATGTACTGGGCACAGTTCCCTGACATAGGTAACATGGCCTTGCTGTTTGCCTTACAGAAGTCCTTCGCATCAGCTGTTATAATAAACATGGAGAAATTGTATTTAATGTGTTACAAATTTGAAAGACATCTATATGTATTTGAAAAATTAAAGAGGACATTTTGAAAGCTTTGAGGCAGAGTGCATCGTGATATGTAGATTTCTGTGAAAAAAGATAAATGTTTAAAACTTCATTATTGAAGATGTTATAGAAAGTTAGTGTATAGAAGGGAAAAAACGAAATAATGTTAGTATATTCATTAAAAAAAAACTCTCATAAAATTATTCTGTTTGAGCCTATACATTTTTATTCTTTACAGTTTTCATCACTTTCGTTGTTATCTAACTAAATGGCTGTCCCTCCATCACATTAATTTCAATGTAAGGTCTAATTTAGTTAGAATGATTTCAATAGTACATCACAAAGAAAATACAGTATCTTATACTTTATTAAAATCATCGTCTGTTTTTTTTTTCAATATGGATCAATCAGCGAACCCTATATTATAGAATCTTTAAATAAAGAGTACTTACGTTTAGCCACATCCTCCACACACTGTTCCCTAATTGGATGAAAATACCCTTTGAGACATTTTTTCACAGGTAGAATGGTTCTGTTCTTATAGCATGTGATATAGTCTGGTTTCCACAGTCTTGTTGGAAAGGCGTGGTTTCCGTCTGGTTGTCCCACGCAGGTTGGTAGTCTGTCGGGACAACGGCCACAACTAGTGTTGGATTTGTCACACAGGTTCTGCATATACTCACCTGAAACAATCATGCGTTTATATGATTGCTGTAAAAGTACAACAGCTTTATCTCTATCTGGTGTGTGTGTTGATGGAGTATCTTCCTTAAACAAGAGGTCTCATGGGATCTGGCCTCAACATACAGAACAAGTCTGATAAAGTTCTCTATGTATGAAAAGTGTGGCTATAATTTTCCACAATTCTATTATTGATAAACTTGTTAGAAATAAAAGTTTGTTTACAAAATAAAGTATGAACGGTTTAAGAGTTTAAAATAGAGAATTTCATTGTTCCTTTTAGAATATCTCCAGACAATAGTCTAAAAATCATCAGTTAGATTAGAAATTGTTGTTTAATAATTTCTTTAATTCCTACAATATTTTCTCACAACTAGAGTTAATGTGTTCTTTTATCACTGTCTTAATAACTCTTATACATTTAAATGAATTCTCTTGAAAAAAATAATAAAAAATATAAGAGCAGGAAGTTTTACACTAAATTGAAATTCTACAGACAGATTCAATTATTATCTCAAATAAAAGTACATGTATTTGGTACTTCAAAACACATAAACAAAAAACAGATTTATTGACCATGGTAAATCCCCATTTAATCAGAAATACAATTTATGTATGTTTCAAAAAACCTCAACAAACATTTAAGAAAACTGGGGCAAAAAGGAAATTGCTTGCAACCATAAATTGCTCTCATCATTTTTCATCAATGTTATCTGATTTTGTGTTTCAGTTTTTACAACAAAATGGTTAAATTTGTTGTCTTGAAGAAGAAGTCAAAAGAAGACTATAGGAAATAAAGACTTGTACAAAAGTCCTACTTACAAGGTGCCTGTGGCTCAGTTCTATTTGTACAGTGTACAGTATCTAACTGTTCACATCTCTGGGTTGTTGTAGAGTAAAGGTCGGGGTATACACACTCAGTCAGATGATGACCCAACTTAGAGGTCATGTCAGTACAGTTGTAATACTGGGCACAATTCAATGGATTAACCTTTATCACAGTGGGATTGGCCAGGCAGAATGAATCCATACTTCCTAGAAATGAAAAGTAAATAACAAACTGTTAAAGGACACATCTATACTTAATTTGCATACAAAAATAGCATAACCTTGCAGAATGACCCTATACTTATATGATGTAAATCGCAATTTAATACAGAGAAAATAACATGCCACTGCAGATTACACCCATATTTCTTACAAATAATAGATAAAACATGCCCTTGGACAAAATGCCAATATGGTCGATTTGCTGCATGTATGCGATACATCGATCATTTCAATCTAGAATACATCCCATGCTTCCTACAAAAAAGGCGTAAAACATGTCATTCCAATATACTTCCATTGAATTCTCCATACAAGTGAGGCACATAATATTAAGAACTTATCCATACATCCGGATCATAAGTTTCAATAATAATTTCTTTAAAAACAATGATAAAGATTGGTTAATCTTCTTAAACTTTCAATTTTAGATCAAATAATTGAAGCAAAAAGGAAAAAGTGTTCTTAATGGGCAATCTATCTTGTCTCAGAGAGGTTTTTCATTTTCAGAAAATGTGGTAAGGCGAGGCCAAAGGAATAAAGGTATTGAAGGCTTTTTCATTCTACTTTTACTTACTCTAATAATATAAACTGACCACTCACCTGACTTTATTTTGGTAGTACAAGCATGTGCGTCTGGATCAAACACTGCCCCTGATGGACACTTATCCACACCCATTGTCCTGTTTGTTAGACAGTGTACAAAGTCCTCCGTCCATAGTTTGCCGGGAAAGGGCTGATCTCCATCCTTAACTCCCACACAGCTGGGTAATCTGGACTGGCAGGGCTCACACCCGGGAGTGTTGAGTGTAGAACATAGGTTCTGTTTGTAGTCACCTGCACAGACATAAAAATGAAAATGTTGATTTTATAGTGGTTAACATCTTATTTATCTTTTAGCAAATCAACCAGAGATTTCACAGATCTTTAACCTTTACAATGCTGGGAATTTTCGAAAAAATAGATTTTAGTGTTGTCTGCTTTCAAAACCTTAAATATCTGCTTAATTTTGATGAAGAAAGATACTCAGAGTAACATATAGGTTAGATCACAGGCCAGTCGCCAATAAACTTGGTGGCTGGCCTGGATCCAACCTGTTTACATAAGCATGAAGTCGGTTCCAGCACTATATGGGTTAAAAATAAACAGCGAAATAAGGGTGGGAAAAATTATATAAAAGCACTTTTGGTGATGTCATCTTATCCCAAAAGTTATTCGAATTTATAATCTGCAAATTGATATGATTTCAAACAATGAAATATTTATTCATCATGTATCAGAAGTATGAAAGTTCAAAACATTTATTGATTGTAAAGTTTGATAGGAATGAATGTTGCAGAAAGAGGTATGTCAAATCACGTTCAATTTCTCCTTTTATTTGGTTGGTTCTTTAAGGCATTTGTCATAGATGTGTTAAAACCATTTCTTGTTCAAATATTTGGAGAATGCCACCACATTAAAATCTGTGTAAGAAACAGCAGACAACAAATCCAAGGCTTGAAAATCTACATAGTCATTGTTTTGTTATACAAACAAATGTAAACAAAGTAGACATTGCTTAAATAGCTTGTCTTAAGCATCATTCTATTGTCGGAATTGCATAAGTGTTCTCCTTAAACACCACTACATAAGGAATTATGCAAAACCATTATTATATGGAGTAAAGTTTTAATAAAGACAATACTTACATAGTGCCATAGGCTCCGTTCTTTTATCACAAGTAACCGTTTTAAAGTCATGACAGCTCATAGTCTGTGTGGAGAAGAGATCTGGGTAGGAGCACTCCTGTACTGGGTCTGCACTGTTTGCCATTGTTAGGACGGCTGTACAGTTGATGTACTGGGCGCAGTCATCAGACATGGGGACAACAACTGTCGGGTTCGCCTGGCAGTAAGGCTTTATATCAGCTGGAAGTAATGCATATAATGTCTTATGATTCAAAATTATGTATGTAAAAGAAATGAACCAGACAAATATATGTCCATACCTGAACAAATGTTCTTTATTTGGGATTTCAAGCACAATAAGTTTGCAGAAAGAATACATGAGTATGTATGAGATAAATGACTTGTGATTCAACTTGTAGTATAATGGTAATAGGTTGAAATCAAAGTTCAAATCATGGGAATGCAGCTTATCTGTTAAAAAAAGCCAATTTGTATACCACAACCAAATTGAGCACTTTTCCTCAATCAGTGCTGTACAAAGATATGACGGTATGCAAGATAGGTTACATCTCCAAATGATTTTCTTAGACAATCACACAGAGCATTTAGCAAGTCAGGATATCAAAGTCATAACCTTAGCATTTCTTGCTATGGAACTCACTATTGACAATGGTTGAGTCTCACAAATCAATCTGTTAAAATAAAGACATAACAAACTCACGTTTAGGAATGTCCTCTAAACACCTCTTCTGTACAGGGTGAAAGAATCCTGTTGTACACAATTTAGTTGGAATGACCGTTCTATTCTTGTAACATGTCACATAGTCTGGTTTCCACATCCTGTTTGTGAATGGCTGGTCCCCGTCTTTTAACCCAACACAACTCGGGAGCCGATCAGGGCAGGCTGGACAACTAGTGTTGGACGGGGGACAAAGATTCTGGTTGTATTGGCCTGTAAACACAAACTAAAATAATCAACCAATGTCATAATTGCCATTAAACTTTGATTTAATTAGAATTTAAAAGAAGACTTAATGTAATGAAAAAGACCTTTTTTGATTCAATAAAGGATTTGGGTAAAAAATTGAAGCTTCCTGAAAGATTGATGAGTGCATTAACCATTACCAAACAATAACGGCATTTAACCACTTTGTTGCAGACGACTCTGGAAAACATTGTGGGAAAAGGAGAAATTGCTCATGACAAGCAATTTCTCCTTTTCCCACAATGTTTTCTACCCTATCGGAAGATTAGTTTCCAATTTCATCACATTTTGAAATGTCTGCAAACTATTTCAATTTGGGACAGTTGAAAGTTTGGCGTTTGGTAAAGGATTAATGCCGAATTTGGGTCATGTATTGGAGATTCCTGAATGACTGACGACTGTATTGAGCTTTTATTCATCCAATACATCATGATTCTCTGTCCTTTTACTAAGGTTGCTTAAAACAAGATTGACTGTACTTACAAGGTGCCATTGGCTCTGGCTAAAATTGAAAGAGTTTGCAGATGACAATTTTCTGATAAGGCAGAAAACAATGTGGGAATAAAATAAATTGCTTGTTAAGAACAAATTCTCCTTTTCCCACAATGTATTCCATTGTCGTCTGCAAAAATCTGGTCAAACGTTGATATTGTTTGGTAATGGGTCAAAACAGGATTTTGGTCACAAATCTATCCTTCGTGAACGACTGAATTAAGGTGTTAACTGTCTTATACACCAAGTTTCTCTCTCTTTTTTTTTTACTATGGTAGCTTTAAACAAAACTGACCGTACTTACAAGGTGCCATGGGCTCTGGCCTCTTATTGCAGGTGACTGTAGTAAAGTCCTGGCAAGTCATGGTGATGGTGGAGAAGAGGTCAGGGTAGGGACACTCCAGCACAGGATCCTCTGTATTACCACTGCTCACATATACTGTACAGTTAATATAGTGGGCACAGTTATCCGACATGGATAGTACATCTATAGGGTTGGCTTGACAGTAAGACTTGGCATCCGCTGAAAGATAATGAGTTTTTATTGCATCTTTATATAGCATGAGCCGTACTTTTGTCATTTTACAATGCCCAGTTTATTAGAAATGGAAATTGAAACCAATTTGATCTTTTTTTGAGGTCTGGTTCAAAATTGGAAAAACCAACAACATTCTATTTGTTAAATGTAGGACCTTTGAAATTCATAACTTTTACTTTTGAACAGGGAACATTTTAAGCCATTATCACAAAAATTATAAAAAGATAAACAATTATATTGAAAAATACCCATGGAAATTAAGAAAAAAAAAATATATTTGTTAAAATGTCATTTGACATGGACTTTAAAAATGATCAGAACATTGGAATTGTTCCCCCCCCCCCCCCATACATGATCACTTTAAATGGAGAAAGTCCAACAAATCACTGGCAAAACTACAAACTGCTCCTCTTGAACAATTTCTACTCCGATTCTGAGTATGTTTCCATTAGTTTATTGATGCTTTATTTGGCATCTGTTCCCTTTCTTATTAGCTTACGTTTTTGAACATCCTCTTGACACCTGTTTAATGATGGATGGAAATAACCCTTGGCACATCTCTTTGTGGGTATAATAGTTCTGTCCTTGTTACAGGTGACATAGTCAGCCTTCCACATCCGTGCTGGGAAAGCATGGTCCCCGTCAGAGAGCCCCACACAGCTGGGGAGTCGGTCTGAACACGGGATACAGGTAGTGTCTGCAGGGTCACACTTATTTTTGTCATACTCACCTGAAAAAGTCAGGAGAAATAAGGGTAATACCTAGTTACAGAGCCAAAACTGAAAACACCATAAGAAAGTAGATACAATGAAAATATTTCTCATGTTTAGAACAATGTCATAAACAACACTTACAAAATTCAAGAAAATGAAAGTGTTCTTGAAGGTGAATTACCTACTTACCATCATTTGTTATGTCATCCTTTATCAAGTTTATCTAAATAGCCAATATTCTTTCAAACTTTCAATTAAAAAAAAATGCCAAGCAGTTTTGATCTCAAGATCCTTTTTTGTCTGCTTTTGTCAACAATTTTTAGTTAGTTGGAGGGTGCCCACATTCAAAATCAGTACTACTCGTCTTGAACATCTCCCACTATTGAATTAGGAGTCAATTCATTTTGAATTAACACTAGATTTTAAGAAAATCGCTACATAGCTGGGTGTCATGCCTATTACTCACTTTAACACTTTACCAAACACAAATTTTGGACTGACCCAATTAAAAGAGTTTGCAGACCACATTTTCAAATGTGAAGAAATTGAAAAGTAATCTTTTGATATGGCAGAAAGCATTGTGTGAAAAGGAGAAATTGCTCATTAAGAGCAATTTCTCCTTTTCCTACAATGTTTTCCAGAGTCATCTGCAACAAAGTGGTCATATGTCGTTATTGTTTGGTAATGGATCAAAGGAGGCAAACACTCTACATCTGTGCCACATCAGTCATACTATTTGTAGAAAGGGAAAAGGTTGTCAAACTTACAAGGGGCTTTAGGCTCTGTCCTCTTGTTGCAGGTGACGGTCGTAAAGTCCTGACATGACATGGTCTGTATTGAGAAGAGGTCTGGGTAGGTGCACTCCTGTACCGGGTCCGAGGTTGGAGACAGAGAGTTTACCGCAGCACAGTCAATGTACTTAGCACAGTTATTCTTGTCTGGTATTACAGCTGTGGGGTTGGCCTTGCAGTATGGAACAGCATCGGCTAAAATCAAACATACACTTTTAACCAAATCTATAATGCCATAGAATAATATATTGAAACACTTTTAAGATCTGTATCAGATAGAGGTTAACCAAGACTTTACATTCTTTATCAGATAGAGGTTAATCCAGACTTTAAGTTCTTTATCAGATAGAGGTTAACCCAGACTTTAAGTTCTTTATCAGATAGAGGTTAACCCAGACTTTAAGTTCTTTATCAGATAGAGGTTAACCTAGACTTTATGTTCTTTATCATTCTCCATTTTCCATGTGGAATTTTGTACATGTCCATATTGAAAGTAACAGCAGACAACTATTACACAGTATAAAAAATAATGAATGGTTTATGATTTCAGGTAGAAAACATTCAGATTTTTTCAACGAGAGGCATCTCTATGCAATAATTATTAACATTCTATAAAAATGATCTTTTATTTAGAAATATAGAAGACCATATCAATGAGGCAGCAAAATTAAATAAAAGCAAATTTGAGCATATAACTCTTCTACTTTAAAATAGATAAACTTTCTGATAAAATAAAACAAAATTCCCCAACTTACTCTTGTTTACATCTTCCGTACAGATGCCAAGTACAGGATGAAAGTAACCTTGTGTACATTTCTTGGTTGGGATGACAGTTCTGTCCTTGGTACATGTAACATAGTCTGGTTTCCACTGTCGCATAGGAAATGCCTGGTCTCCATCCTTTAGGCCAACACAGCTGGGTAACCGGTCTACACATGGTGTACAGGTGGTGTTGTTTGGAGCACAGAGATTCTGCTTGTATTCACCTGATATAGACAGGCATTCAATTACTGGTTCATGATTTCCCCTCAAACGATAATCAAAATCTCTTAAAACCAAGTTGTAGCAGACAAAATTTGAAATCATGTCAAAATGAGTGTTAACTCATGGAAAAATCTTCTTTTGTCACATTAATGATAACAGGAACAAAGACTTCAATACAAGTTTGCCATTCCTTTCTGGGAGACAAACTGGCTCATTCCACTTTGGTTGTCTGAATCTCTATCACCTTGACAGATAAACACTTCATGTCTAATACTCCCAAAAGATTATCTAGAAGTGAAGAATTTCAATATTGTTTACCCTTGTACTTGATTACTTTTTCATTTTAAAATCTAGAAGAATGTTACTAATAAAATCTTGCTTAAAACCAAACCAGGAGTACCTATAGACGATAGAAGACACTTATGATAGACTATGGACGACAGTTACTGTTATGGGAAATGCATGGACCTGGGAACAGGGATGCTTTTGGATTGATTCTGGCAAGAAGCAGGGTCAAACTTTCCACTAATTGACATTTAGAACAAGTTATGGTTATGTACCAAGATAGTAGAGTCAAAGGTGATCAATCGAAAACTTGTTCTACTATCAATGTAAAATAAATAAAGTTTGAATGAAATTAATATTTTAACTGAAACTCACATGGAGCTTTTGGTTCCTTCCTCTTATCACATGTAACAGTAGTAAAGTCCTGACATGCCATAGTCTGTGTGGAGAAGAGGTCTGGGTATTTACACTCCTGTACTGGGTCCGAGGTTGGAGACATGGCAAGAACAGCTGAACAGTTGATATATTCGGCACAGTTGTCAGACACAGGCACTATACTGGTAGGGTTGGCCTGGCAGTAGGGCTTCGCATCAGCTGTTAAAATTAGGTTATACTTCCATCATTTTTGTGACCTGTTTTACACTGGTAGTAAAGTACAAATAGCATACCCAATTGCTTGGAGAAAACCATTCCTATACCTTATAGGCTTTTATCATAGCCGGGTTACATTGAATATCAGGTAATACCAAACACCAAATAAAATATCAGAATTACCAGATAATAGGTCAAAACTACTAAATTAAACATATTATTGACAAATTACATTAATTTTCATATTTCTATTCATCAATACATTAAAATAAGTTATAAAACAATACTTTGTAACCGATTGTAACCTACTGTTGTTTTGCTATGGATCCTTCACTGATCCGAAATGAGTGAAAACGTAATGAAACCTACATGTAGATTATTTAAATGTTTTAGTATTAGAATACATCTTTAATGTCATTTAATGACAGTCTTTTAATAACAAACAGATTGAAATTCATTAGAGTAGGATAAACAGAGCTTTATCTGTTAAATAGTGTAAATGCTTTGTAAAGTAAAGTTATGAAATTGTTATTGGTCTAAGTCAGGACTACGCCAATTGACAGTTTATATCCTTATCTAAAATTATAACAAATAAGTGAAATTTTCACTAATCATTATCAAAATAGAAAAAATAAACACTTGTTTTATTGGGTTGAAATTTGATGATGTAATTCAGATTCTAGTGTACCTACTTTTATTGACCTCCTCTGTGCACGTCTTCAGTACTGGGTGAAAGTAACCTTTACTACACTTCTTGATTGGAAGAACAGTTCTATTTTTAGAACATGTGACGTAGTCTGCCTTCCACATGTGTGTTTGTATGGGCTGGTCCCCGTCTTGAAGACCGACACAGCTGGGCAGTTTGTCTGTACATTGTTGACATGTTTGGTTGCTACCCGGACACAGCTGCTTGATGTTCTGAGCATACTGACCTGTAGTGGTATCATTTATCTATTTATATGTGGTTTCCCATTGCGTCAATATTATTTCAGTTATGTTGCAATGCCCTACTCTCAATGATGGAGAAAGATCCTCTATTTAATTACCCCATAAGGGCTGGTTAAGTCTGGTAGAACTATCAACACTCTGTAAGTCAGTCTGGAGTCATTACCAGAACTATAAATTGGTCCTACACACAAACATATGTTCCATCTAAATAAAAGACATTTGATTGTCCAACATTGGCAAACTTTGCAGGTAAAATTCTTATAAGAGATAATAAAAAAAAGGGAATCTTAGATTCTTTCTATTTGCAAAACTACATTTTCTATTCATAAATATGTAAAATATTATCTGTAGCAGTTAGCCACAAAGTATTCAAGTCAAGCTAACTTACTCTCTTATGATACAGTGAAGCCTCGTTTATCAAGACCCCGATAATCCGGATGTCTCGCAATCCGAACGAAATTGTAAGGGAACGGAATAATTTGACCAGTTTTTTGCAGACGACTTTTGAAATCATTGTGGGTAAAGGAGAAATTGCTCGTGACGAGCAATTTCTCCTTTTCCCACAATGTTTTCTGCCATATCAGAAGATTATTTTTGAATTTCATCACGTTTTGAAATGTCGTCTGCAAACTCTTTCAATTTGGGACAGTCGGAATCATCCGGACTGGTGATGCAGAGCATGTTCTTATACACATTAAGACATAAACAGTCTGTATGCATGTGTATACTTATAACCCTTTAGCAAACGGCAAATTGTCGACCGTCGACAATTTGTCGTTTGCTAAAGGGTTATAAGTATACACATGCATACAGACCGTTTATGTCTTAATGTGTATAAGAACATGCTCTGCATCACCAGTCCGGATGATTTGTTTATCCGGACATTTTGTTGGGAACGGAGGTGTTCGGATTAACGAGACATCACTGTATACAGTTACTTGAAATACTTCTTACATGGTGCCATGGGTTCTTGCTTCTGTCCACAGTTCACCTTGTCAAATGTTTCACAACCACCACTGGTCAGAGAGAAGAGTTCAGGATATGTACATTCCATTTTATAGTTGCCCAGAGCTGTGGCCATCTTGGAACAGTTGTAAAACTGGGCACAGTTTGTACTGTCCTCAAACACCATGCCTGGGTTAGCTTTACACACATCCTTTACCTCATCTATAAAATATAAGGGGAACCAAGTTCAAAACCCGAGCAAGGCTGATGTCATTTTCCAAAGCCTAAGAAAAGTCAATTAATGGCTGATAACGTTAGCCATTTACATATGGGAATGTGTCACACGATTTGAAGAAAGATTGTGCTGTTCTGGTGCATAAAATCATCAACTCAAATTTTCTATATAAGCATGAAGGGTTGTTATAATGTCAGGCTTTAAGAGGGCCTATAGCCAATGTCAAAAATGTTTCATGTAGTATTTACAAAACATTTTCATCCAAGCCTTGTTTAAAGTTTATTTTACAGGAAATCAATTATATATGTCTTTAAGAAACTCTTTGATCAATATTTCGGTTAAGGCCTTTATCAAGAAAAACAGTAAATATTTTACAAAACCTTACATATCTGCTTAATTTTGATGAGAAAAGATACTCAGAGTAGCAAACAGATTAGATCACAGGCCAGCCGCCAATTTACTTGGTGGCTGGCCTGTGAACTAAGCTGTTTGCATAAGCATGAAGCGGATCCAGCATTAAAAGGGTTAAATCAGTAATTAGTATACACACCTGGTTTGACTGTATCAGTGCATGTTTTGGTGACGGGATGAAAAAATCCATGAGTACATCGAGGTTGGGCTAATGTGCGGTCCTTCAAACAGCTCGCGTAATCAGGTGACCAAAGTCGCGTTGGGAACGGTTCTGCCCCATCAATCTCTCCAACACAGGTGGCATGTTCATGAGAACAATTACATGTTGTGTTGGTTGGATCGCATTTATACTGGTCATATTCACCTAGGTGGATAAAGTGATTGATTTTCAATATTCAAGTAGTTCAGCCATAGATAAAAACATCAATACCTTAATTTAAAAATTAAACAGCAATTATTTGGATGCATTTTATTTTGATAATTATCACAATGTATGATTCCAGATCAATCAAGTAAATATACAATCGAAAAGTGAACGTTCATCACACTTAGTATTATCTTCAGATACAAAACATCATAAGCATTTCATCAATTTACTTTACAATAACTCTCTTTGTTAAATGAGCAATTTCTATTTATTTTTTGTCACAATGTTTCTTACTCTTTAATGAAACAGTGTTATATTTCATGAATAGTACATGTCATCTGCTGCTAGTTTTATTTATGATTAAAGGCAGAATTTGTGTAGGTATGTAAGTTTGTTTGTAACAGATGTTCTTTTTTCATAGTGGCAAGTGTTTTAAAAATAACATAGAAAGAAAAATCATAATCCATTAACATTTGTGCCTAAAATCAAAACCAGAGTTATTAGCTTTCGTCATTGACCTTAGATTATAATCATAAACACATGTGTGAAGTGTCCATCCGATCAGTGCAGTAGTTGTTGAAATAGAGACCTACATGCTTAACTTAAACAAAGACTCTTTAAGTACAAAAGGCAGCATAATTTACATAAAATCAAAATGGTTTGGGTAAAGATTTGGTCATGGACTTTACAATTTAACCCAAAATACATTCCTTGACCACAACTCACATATCAAATGGCCCCAAATTCCTGGATATGACCCCTGTTTATCATTATTTTCAATTCACAGATCTATAAATAAGGGATCAAATGTGCCCAAAAATAGCATAAATCAAGGGGTTAAGGGAAAACTCTGTAAATGTATAAAATATCAACCCATTCCTATCAGTAGTGAATGAAAACAGTGTGCACACAAAACTTAAACTATCAACACCATGTCTTATGGGTTCATAAATCACCTGATAACTAATTGCAAAGGATGGGTTGCTGTATAACATATCAGTGAAAATACACAATTCTCTCTATGTCAATTAAATACAGGACCGTACTTACAAGGAGCCTTAGGTTCCTTCCTTGTTGTACAGTTGACTGTGGTGAAGTTATCGCACTGTTTCGTGGTCAGAGAGAAAAGGTCGGGATAATCACACTCGTCCGTCTTGGCAGCCAGACCATTGCCTGGTAGTGAACAGTTATAGAACTTGGCACAGTTACCAGGTATTGGTATCAGGGCTGACGGATGACGTCTACAGTTGATGGACAAGGTTCCTGGAAAAAACATAAACTTCATTCTGGAAGCATATCAAGCGTCTTTCAACAAAATATGAAAACACTTTAAGAAAAAAGAAAATTACTGACGTTCCTAGAATTTTTAAAATGGATTAGTTCAGTCCTCAAAATGTACCCAATCCAAGTCATTTAGAATGAATTTATCTAAAAATTCAATTAACAATTTTATTTCACAAGCAAATAGTTCTTTATTCACTTCTGCATTCCTAAACAAAATAACTACTCTTCACAGATAGTTAATTCATTAGAAACCTTGGATAAAAAGAACATTTTTCTTGTTTATATTCTCCCATATGGGAACATGGAAACATGCGTCTGATCCAAATAAAAAGCAACATCATACATCAAAAACTAGCTAGATAAAAACATCATGTAATGATTTTAGTAAACCCCATCATGACAAAATTAGAAAAATGTTCGTTGAGAGAAATTCATTATTTTAGACAGTGGTTTCGAAAGTGTTCTGCACCAGATGCAGTGAGATGAGGTACTAGGACATGAAATGTATGTCTAGTGGTTAATCAGAAAATAAAGGTGTATAACAGTTGTGTGGAAGGAAGAGGATGACAAACCTAGTACACACCTGTATTATGGGGCAAGCACCTGTGGGCACCAGGATTGTAATACCCAAAGTCACATTCACCCTGGCCGAGTGTCCTGTTCTTCTTGCAGTCCTTATACTCGCTGGAGAACACCACCCGTGGGATACGCCCGTCGTTATCCCCGACACAGGACGCCCAACGATCTGCGCAGGGCTTGCAGTTTGGATCCGTGCCATTACATAGATTCTGCTCATAGTCACCTGTTGTATCGACACAAGTTTGTAAAGAAAAAATCTTGAAACATACTTGTATCTATTCACATAACATTTATTGCCAAATGAAAGATGTGCCAAATGAAAGATGGAATTGAGTTATATTATAAAAAGTTTAACCAGAGGGGTCAATGCTATGTAATATAATAACATATAGTCCGAACGTCGTTAATCTGTATCATTCGCCATCCGAACAGAATTTGTAGGGAACGGTCCTTACCTTCATTAATTCCACTGTTTAGTCCGGAAAATCCGTATTCCGGCTCCGGACAATAAAAGTCGAGAACCAAGCTTAACTTCTAATAGTATATATGCGCACTACTAATCCGGAAACCAGCATTATGATATTTTTTTTGCAGTTACATACGTTAATTGAATATACGGTAATCCAACATTCACACCTTTGGCAAATTCGCATGTATGCTTGATCATAAAATGTCACCAAATGTAGTGTAATGAAAGGAGATAATTGTTTGTAAATCGGTCATTTTGTCAGTTAACTGGTGTAACCTTATTGTAATTATCGTCGTGTGCAGAAAGTCGAGTTTGTAAAAGGTGTTAACTCGCTGCATTGACAGTGATCAGGAGACAATGTCTGGCAATCATTTTCAACTATTACGTTTTTTTAACTTCATAGTAATTGTTATAAAAACGGTGTATAGGTAAACATTTCACTGGAAACTCGCCGTTTGTTTATTCCGGATTATTAATCGTTAATACGAACATTACTCCTGGGAACGAAAGTGTTCGGATAAACAAGGCTCGACTGTAATTAGTGCTATGGTGGAAATTATATATCAATATATAATTATTTTAATGTACCAGCAGCAGAACAGATATTATTCAAGGTGGCAAAGGCTTATTGCTTGTGTACAGTCATTTTCTATCTTCATAACAGTCTACAATCTGAAAGAATATGCATTCTTTCATAACCCACAGCTGTTATATGCAGGGTCTGATGCTTTGAATTAATAAAAAGTGTGAATCAAGAAACAGGATAAAAGGCTAAGCTAGGACGGTTAAAGTGTTTTTGTTTGTTTGCTTACCGGGCTTTAACATTCTGTAAACAAATTTTCTGTTATATTGTGATACCTGACCCATCATGAAAGGAGGAAGACTCTTCACTTAATGCCGCTATGGGTCTGTCAATCAGGAGACTTACTCTCATGAACATTCAAATCTAAACGTAACATGACTCGAACCCACGTTGAGAGGTACTTTGTGTTCTATATTCGGTATTCTATCCAATTAATTTTCATCTTATTTATTTTATGTCGATTGTGAAATAGGGCATTACAACTTAGATTAATCACTCTCAATTCTGCTTCCTGGTAACATAACCAGAACTTGCGCCGAATGTGGATTAATGAAAGTTCACAAGCCAGATTCTGTTTTCACAGGATTCGAACCCACTACCCTCGTATCCAGAAGCCGACGCTCTACCCCTGGACCACTGTCCTCCATAAAAGGCCAACTAAGTTTAGATTTTTGCTTAACTTACATGGTGCCATGGGTTCTGTCCTTCTACCACAGTTCACAGTCTCGAAATCCTCGCATCGCATTGTGATATTTGAGAAAAGGTCCGGGTACTGGCACTCAAATAGATGGGGTTGACCCATGCTAGATGTTCGGGTACAATCATAGTACTGTGCACAGTTTAATGGGTTGGGAACAATAGAGGAGCTATTAGCAGCACAGATCTTTCCAATGTCAACTGAAAAAAAATCGTAGTTTGTGAAACTGCGACGTTATCAAAAATCTTAAAATCATCAATTAAAAGATAAAGAACTTAAATGTAAGAGTATAACCAATTCCAAATATTGAATATAGTGATTGGCCAAATTAAAAGTTACAACAGACAACAAGAATAAGTGCAATTAATATAAATTTTCTAAATGATATAGTAGAAACCTTTCCAACTAAAAGATAAATGGCTCCTTATGAGCAACTTTATTTTTTTGTCACAGTGGTTCTTGAACTTCCTCTTTAATAAATGTACATATAGCGCTGAACATCATTGCAGATAATAATCTTTAATTGTTAACATCAGAACATTTCCAACATATAGAAGAAGTGGCTTTAACTATTTTATCCTTATAATATCACTTGACAATTCAACATATTTCTAGCTATACTTGTTTGGCAATAACGTAATTATTGGGTCATCAACTGAAAACAACATGACTACAGTGTTTGTCAGACATTTATTAAAAGCCATGCCATGTGCATTTGTTAATTGGATGTTTGTACACATTTTCTTTGGTTTCAGTTTAACACTAACTTATTTCAAGGCAATATGAAGACTGGCAAATTACAAGAATAAAAAGAGAAATTGAATTTGTGATATTGGGTAGAAATACTAGAAACCATTGCAACAACTAGTAATCATAAAATTGCTCATATTTCTCTCACTTTTCTTTCAGTGTACTAAAATGGTGTATTTAAATGTCTGTCATTATGAAAAATAGTTTTAACATACCTCCACATAGTGTACCACCATAACACGCCTTTGTCTCTGCACCATTCCCACTACAGTTCTTATTCCAAAGATAAGCATATTAACTTATTCCATAGAACCTTTCCTTATTTATACCATAGAAAGGAGTTAAGAGTTTTTTTAACTGTCTGCCCCCGTGAGTTAAAAACAGTCTGGCTCAGTGAGTTAAGGGGTATCATTTTCTCTATCAAACATTTTTGACCTACCTCCACAGGGTGTACCACCATAACACGTCTTTGTTTCTGTACCATTCCCACTACAGTTCTGTCCACCAAACTTCGGAGCAGGAGAATCACAGGCTCGCTGTCTGGTGAGGACACCATTACCGCAAGTCACTGAACATTTACTACTCCAAGTTCCCCAGGACCCCCACAGTCCATCAACTGGTGAAAAATTGTTACAGTATATATAGCATATCTATATACAAGACCTCATATGTAGTATAATGATATATTCTCACCAAAATGATATAAAGATATTTACAAACAGCACTTAAATTGCAGTTTGTTCTACCTTTATAAGAAAATGTGACCTTATTCGGACACAAAACAATGTCAAATAAATGATGCATGAAACATTTATTTCTTTTGTATCTATATATTTCTAAGTCAAAAATGACAAATATGGGTAAATAATGGTGAATTAGGGGTGTTTTGACCATGGTATCAAGACTTTAATGGATGAAAAATGTACTGGGCAGCGTTAATTCAATTCATCATTAATGATCTGATATCAGATTTATTGATGAATTGGAACATAAGACAAGTAGAAAACTGACCAATGATAAGCATTACATCTTAAGCTGGAGTCTGACTAGTTCTCGTTGGATACACTTTAACCCATTACCAAACAATAACGACATTTAACCACTTTGTTAAAGAAGACTCTTGAAAACATTGTGGGAAAAGGAGACATCGCTCATGATGAGCAATTTTTCCTTTTCCCACAATGTTTTCTGCGCTATCAGAAGATTATTTTCCATTTTCATTACATTTCAAAATGTCATCTGCAAACTCTTTCAATTTGGGACAGTCCAAAATTATGTGTATGGTAAAGGGTTAAGCTCTCTTTATTAGATCTCAGAGAAGTAAGTCTGAGATTGTGCTAAATGTTTATGATATTGAGGCCTTCTGTTGTAATATTCCTTTGAAGGTTACCTGGAAATGTCCTGACACAATCTTCATCAATTTTACCATCATGGTCATCATCTGCAACATCAATCATAAACGCATTAGTAAATAATATTTATAAATAGTGCTAGTAGATTGAAATTTCTCTTCCTTAACCCCCTTCCTCCATCATACCTCATTTTGACACATTTCCTTCATGTGATAAAGATATATGTTTCATGCTAACTTTTTTCCATCTGCTGTTGCTTTAACCCTTTCCCAAACAATAATGACATTTGACCACTTTGTTGCAGACGACTATAGAAAACATTGTTGGAAAAGGAGAAATTGCTCGTAACGAGCAATTTTTCCTTTTCCCACAATGTTTTCTAGCCTATCAGAAGATTTTTTTCTCCATTTCATCACATTTTGAAATGTCGTCTGCAAACTCTTTCAACTTGGCACAGTCGAAAGTTTGTTATTTGGGAAAGGGTTAATGGCTATAAGAGCATCTATTTATGACAAACTGTACCACAGAGTCAAAATGTAATAGTGCAAAAAAGTTTCTTTTCTTTTTGAAAAATTAAACATTTATTGTATTACATATGGTATATATATAATATGCAGCTTAAAGAGGATCCTAACAAAAAGAAAAGAAAGGTAAATTTATGTAGGCCTATACACACCTGTATTTGTATTGTCACAGAGTTCCTCATCTATCTTATTGTCACAATCATTATCTATACCATCACCAACAACTGTAGGGGTCGGGGTACAGTTCTGTAATAAAATTTGTTTGTACAATATATAGTTGTAGTTTGTATGTCTTGTTTAAGATAATCAATATCAGCGCAACAAGTAAAAAAATCTCTTTCTCAATAAGCGCATTCATCACTGCATCTACTAAAGAAGTTTTTAGATACCATTGTAACAAAATAATAAAATGCACATGATCAAACAGTTATTCTTTGGTCTCATTGGTTTCTTTGTAACCATGGGTCCTGTGTGGCTCAGCCGTTACGGCGGTGGAATCAGAACACAAGGGTCCCGTGTTCGAGCCCCACCGAGGCTATTTAGTTTCGTGGGAGTGGCCTTTGGCAAGTCACTTCAGAGCCCTAGCGTAGTACTGATGTATCCAGGAAAGCCGTTTCAGAACTGAAAAATGTAGGAACGACCCTGACGAAGAGGACCCATATGGGACCTGTATCGGGTAAATACTCTAATCTAATCTCATTAAAAAGCATGCAAATAGTGATATTTTACCGGATTTTGTCCCCAAAATGTGTCCCCAAAATCTGACGGCAAATAGGATAGGAAAGATTTTAATAAAGTATTGAAGCTTATGTTAATTTTCAAATAAAAGGACTCAATCAATTTTGTTAAATTAGATCTAGAAGTTCATGACTAATTGACATCATGACTAATAGTTTCATGCTTTACGAATTTCCTTACAACTCATTTTTCTTTTCTTTTTTTTCGTTCTTTTTTTTTGGCTGCAGCTCCGTTTTATAAATGGTGGCTTCAACAACAAGGGGAATAACTTTGTATGCCGTATTTGTTATCCTAAGATCTTGGCCCACTGTAGCCTGGAGGCCTGGTCCATGCAAACCCAATCTGAACACATCGGGTTTATCCAATAGAAAACACCTCTGAAATAATAGGGATGACGCCATATTGTTTCCCGCGAGAATGACGTCACTTTCTTTCGTTTCTAAAAATAGATCTTGAATGTAAAATCCAAAAAGTCGTTAAATTTGATTGAGGAAACAAGTATACATGTCACAACAACAAGTTCGCCATTTGGTATGAGTTACTGATCAAAAGTGATTAAAAAGGATGTCCAACACTTCCATACACCTTGAACTACTTAACATGCACGCTTAGAAATGGTGTTCATTGGCGGATGCCGATTTACCCGAAAAATTGTAACCCTACACTTATATCCGAGGTGTATTTCGCAGCTTACGGAAATACCCGAGTAGTTCCGATTGATGCAAACCCGCATTCGCAGTCTACGAACGGGCCAGGCTCCAGACTAGGCTCACTAGTCCGGCAGATAATGCGATGGACCGTGCAATGTCTTCTATAGAACATGTTTTTGCATTTTCTTGTTGTCAGGGTGTTACTTAAGCAGAATCTGCATGATGACACCTTGTCACCCTTGAGCATTTCTCATAATTCAAGATGGCGTCCAAAATGGCCGCCAAATATCATATTGGGTATAAAATATGGTTATATGATGGATTTGATCATAGATGTTCTCATGTAAAATGATGAAATATTGTAAGAACATTATGATGATAACAAATCTGCAATTTTTATACATGTGGTATCACTTTTGGATTTTTAGTCATATTTTTAAGAAATTGGTTATGCGGAGAATTGCGCTAAATATAGGGGATTTTATGAACCAATTATGTAATAAGAATTATCACAATTTTGGACATTATAGTGTGCATTTCGATTCCACTAATATATGATGTCTTGCTTAAAACCATTTTGGAAACTTTGATTTGAAGATTACATACATTTTTTCTCCTTTATGTAAGCAGTCTCAAAGTAATGAAAGAATTGCTTCCCTTAATAAGCAATATAAAAAGTTACTTCCCTTGATTCAGCATCACACCATTTGTATCATTGTGAAGAACGTTATCTTTGCAGACATTGCTTGATGGAGATACCAGTCAGGCCAATACATTGGAAAGCATTCCTAACGATATTGCACAACAGAGCAAAACAGCAAAATTGTGGATTGATTGTCTCATTAAGGGGGTCTTATTAATGATGATTCATGGACGCGCTGAGAGAGAAGGTGGTTGGTGTATGCACTTGTCAGTTGTTAAATCCATGCTCCCATACTTTTTTACTGCTGGACATGTTATCTTTGCCCGGTATGGATCATACTACTTGCGGTCTATGAAGGCTTACCATTACCTGTCGAGAAAAGGTTCCTGAAGGGGGAGCATGTAATGAGGTACGTGCCTGGAATATGGAATGGTATTTGGTCTAACATATTTATAGAGACTACCTTTATGAGGTACGGCCACGGTACCTCAGGGATCATTGGGATTACTTTAAAACTGATTAAAGGTCTAGGCATTGAGTCTCAATATATGCAGTCAAATCGAGCAGGAAATTGAGTTACTCAGTGATGAAGGGAGACCTAATGGGGTGGTAATACACACAGAAGAATCAAAAGCCAGGATAGCGTCAGATAGAAAAGATCGGAAAGCAATCAAAGAAAAAAATCGATGGATGCATTCATCAATTGCGACCTGATGACCCCCCTCCAGAACTGGTCAATATTGAATCTGGGAAGGTAGCACCACCAATTGTCTATGTAGACAATGTTAAAGAGATTGGCTTAAATCAAATGACAAAATTTGAAGAAAGATGGCCACAATCATTTCATGAACCAATCAGCCGATCAGTGACATCACAAACTGCTTCCAAGAAATCATTAAGCATAGGTGATGTACGATCGTTTGACACAGAGCTGATCTATACCAGAGTTATTGGTCTACAGGCTAGCTCCAGAGATAATGACCTGAAAGATGTTCTGTCACCAGTGGCAACCGCTCTGTTTACAGACTCTGGCAATTTTAGAACCTCGAAAGCAAAATCTCAACTGAGGAAGATTTTATATGTTGAAACATCAGCAAGGCATTCATTAAAAGCATACAGAAAAACTGCAAAACTGGGTAATATGAGGAATCAATTATGAAGGAATATGTTGAAACAACGCGAAAAAATACAAGATCATGACAATATAACGCCTGCACTATTTATATCTATAAAGTGCTATTTTCATAAATTGGGTGCCGACTAATTCAACTTTATTGTTTACATTCGAATAACATCTAAAATAGCAAGAAGCGCTCGGATTGATGAGTGGCGATCTCCTGGTTAGAAAACTCACATGAAACACATGAAAATACTGTCATTTATCAAATATTAACAACATGGACATTCACAATGAAGAATTTCTTGGGTTTTATTGGTTCCCAAAGTTTTTCGGCTGACCTAATTTTATCGCTAATTGTAAACAAACCTTTTAGTATTAACTCTTTTAAAAGCATCATTTGAACGTGTTTCAATCCCAATTCTTCTGTAAAAGGGAATTCAAAGTACTTTTAAGTTAATTTACAATTATTCTACATCTATTAAAATTTAAGTGGAAATGAGCGCAAGTATGGCTTTAATTCAAATAGAGCATGTTGTAATTGATGGTTCGACAGTTCTTTTCATTATTCACTGGCCAGATAATGGGACCGTTCAAGATAACGTAACTCAATTGAAAAAAATACATTGAGCGAAAATTAAATCGACACAACGTGTACGTTGTCTTTGATAGATATAGAGATTATAGCATTAAAGGAAATACAACAGCACTGCAAGGAGCGACGTCCTGTCGGATACACCAGATGGCCACAGTTATGAAGCTGCCGCCACAAAACTCTGTTCTTAATTTTCCAGAGAACAAGAAGCAGTTAATTACATTGATTTGCAAAGACTTGTCAGCAAACACATCATTTCCAAATTAGGTTCACCACAAACTCGTCATAACCGGAGAAGATGTGCCCAGGTAAATAGGAACGTAATGATTAGACGTCATGATATGTGCACATCACACGAGGAAGCTGATAACATTCTTGCTCAGCAAATGGTTCTTATCACACGTGAGACGGATGGTGGCATTGCCATTATATCGGATGACACAGACGTGTTTGTGTTAGTACTTTATCACTTTATGATGAATCAAATTGCCATAAAAGTGATAATGGAATCGCCAATTCAAGGTCGTGCAGTGAATGACATAACTGCAACAGTAAATGCAAACAAGGACATCGTCCCTTACTTGCTAGGAGCACAGGCCCTATCTGGGTGTGACACTAGAGCATCTCGTCATGGTATTGGCAAAGGGACTGTTGTTAAAGTCCTGAAATCTGGAAAGTGTCCTCTTACATTATTAGGTGATGCAACAGCATCCTTACAGACTATTGCAGATGAATCAACAACATTCATGGCTTCATGCTATGGAATTGACGGGAAACAATGTCCGACGTCAGATTTGCAGCTTGGGCGAATAAGGTAGGGAAATCGCCAGCATTAGCCCCAAAACTTCAGGCACTTCCGCCAACAACAGAATCTTTTCAAGAGACTGTGAAACGAGCACATTATCAGACCTGTGTTTGGACCCTGATCCACCACAGCTTGATCCATTGGAATACGGATGGACTAAAAATGAAAGACAAAGTCATTGCTTCCCACTACGGTGCCTACGGAAGAACAGATGGCCCCGCAGGAAATGCTGAAACTGATACGGTGTTCATGTGAAAGTCAAATACCGTGCTCCAGTATGCGTTGTCGTAGTAGCAATTCTCGATTACCGTGTACAGTTTTCTGTGCTTGTTGTGGAGAGGGTCTATGCTGCGATGAACAGGGAAAATCGTCGAATGATTGATTTCGATGTTCGTTTTAGTTCATCATGAGTCCTTCAAATTGTGACTCATTGACCAGACTCATTAAGACACTCTTTGGTAACCCATACAACATTCATATCACAGTACATCGGACCAACAAGTTTAAACGGAAATAAACCTGACTATGTGTCAAAATCGTTTAATTACGGTGGCATCGGCGGCCATTTAATCATGTTTAGTACCAATTCAGACCACTTGATTTATTGCAGTGTATGTGTTAGGTATCATGTAACTTGTTTTGTAAATTAGATTGCATTTGTGGCATTATAATTGTTCTGAAAAAAAAACAAATGTTCAAATTATGCGATTTTAAATTTTCGGCGGCCATTTTGTCCGCCATCTTCTTTTTACGGAAATGCTCAAGGATGATAGGATGTCATCATGCAGATTTGTGATCTACAATGTCTGAGCTACATAAAAATACAAAAGCATTTTCTATAGAAACTATTGCACGCTTATCGAAAAAATTGCTATTTATCTGCCGGACTACACTGACGGTATCAGACCACTCTGGAATTAGTCTACTTCCGGAGGTCGTAAAAGTAATTAATACAAATTTAGAATTATTTTGTGTGCTATATGCTTTAGGAACAGAAAAGGCGCCTCTCTGACTTTTTTTTATTTATCTTTTGTGGGTGTTGGTCATGTTTTAAACCTTTGGTTTGTTGCTTTTTCCAGACCTACTTTAGCGGAAGACGAAGCAATGCGAAAGACGCCCTTCGCTTACCCCAGTATTTTTGGGGCGATTTTTGAGGGTGGTAAAAAAAGATTGCCGATGGCGAAAAATGTAGCTGATCTTCGGCATGTTTGTTCGAGAAAATCTGATAGGGTACGGAGTGTGATATGTAGGCCTAGTGAGACAACAAGGATTAACTCTGAATCGTGTCATGGAAGGTACTGTGAAGGGTCCAAAATGGCTGTTTTTATATAGAATAAAGAAGGGCCAAACGTTAGCGGTATACGACCTGACCACATCTAATAGGACCCCATTAGAAATTAGTTGAGAAACTTTCATGGGTCATCCTGTGTTACATATATCTCTTTTCTTATATATTGAAAGTGTTTAGCTTTAAATGTGAGTTAGACTTTCTAATATGCCATCCAAGTATGTGATATAAATGTTTAAACTGTTACACTTTTGTATTGTATGTACACTTATGTTTGTATGACATATATATTGCACAAACAAACAAACAAACAAACAAACATCACATCATGTTCAGGGGTCTAAGTCATCAGAAACGGCAGACCCGTTAGTGCAAATACGCACCTGTCGAACACAATACAATGCCTCAGGTAGTGCGAGATAAACGCATGGGTCAGGACCCCGAGAAAAACATCATTGGACATTGGGATAACAAGAAATATGAACGTAAGTGACACCATAAACACAACGCTTACTGGGAAGTATATACATCTATATATAACTTCAATACTTTTAGACATGAATGTAAGTTAGTTTTCAGCACGTCAATAATTAAAGCACATCTAAGGACTCCATGAAGAATCAATGTATGTACGTCTACGTAAAATGGTTAGTCTGTAAAATAAAACCATGATTTTCCTCCAAGATGAATGGGGGAAGGGCTTACAGCGATCTGGAGGTAAATGCGATATTCATCAATCATCGGCTTAATGGTGTAATCAGTACCAAAGACTCCAGATGGCATTTGGAAATAGTTGAAGATATACTGTGTTGACCATTACAGTTAATCTTTAAATGAAACCTCACATCGAAAAAGTTTCAAAGAAGGCTAGTGTTTTCCTATATTTTACAAAGCGCAATACTGGTGTCAATCTTCCAAGCCCTTGTCAAGCCTGTGCAAAATCTACCTTTGTTCGTCCAACACTAGGGTATACTGCTATATAGTACGATACCCATACACATAATTGCACCAATCAAATCGCTGCTGCCCAACAACGTCCATCGCAGTATGTCAATGTTTCCTACCATTCCATAGCCAGCAGCAACTACCAGATAACAGCCTACGTTGGCTGGCAGTCCTTACATAAACAATGAAACCACCAAGCTAAAGTCGTTTACAGCCACAAAGACATCCCAGTTGCTACCCACCTATATCCTGCTCACCAACATCCAGATGCAGCAGTTACAAAAAGATGATATTTCGATAGTGCATAACGAACTACTGCCGAAATTCGACATACTCATTGGCTAAGGAAGGACTTGATTTATTTTGAGATCATGGAACCAACGTATATACCACTAATGACATCTATCAGATTGAACTTATCAAGATGCGGGGTCTAGCTCCTGTCCATCCAAACTATGCCTACCTTTGTACAGAGTTATAACATATCTAAACATTGTGTGCGCCATGATACGGTTTTTAAATCAACTTTCATTATGCAATAATACACGAGAGAACAATCGTTCACAATAAACAGACAAGAAAAGGCCAAGACTGTTGAAGAAAACAGCTACATAAAATTCCAGGAGTGGACACAACATCCCACAACTAATAAAGGACCAAGAAAGACCTGTATTGTTTTACAAGTGGAGATCATTCTTGTCAAGATATTTTAAAAAACTTAAACACATTACAAAATATCACCACTTTATTGTCAGTGCTAAGTATCCTGGCTATGTTATATGCAAGGAGTATTCTACATCAGAAGAGATAAAAATTTCCCTTTTGAAGCAAAAGCCAGCTGAAGGTCTTCTTCCTGAATTAGCAGATATTCCTGGTCTTGATCCATCCCGCCAATGGTACTTGTATGAGCAAATAAGAGAGTACTTTATATCAAAACAAGCAAGAGATGTTGTCTGTCCTCAACCTATCATACCAAAAGTTGAATGCAATTTGGATAGTCATGATCAAGGGACATCTGCTAATTCAAGAAAAAGACAGACAGCCTTACTTAATTAATTGTTGAGCCTTTAGTTTATTATAATAGTTATTGTTTATTTACTTTAACAAACAATTTCCTTCAATGCTGACAATTGTGAACAATGAAGAAAAGTGTTTTGGGTAATGCTCACTATAGTTTCTGCCCTAAAAGGTCGTAACTGTTTTGATGTTGTCTTCAACTAGTTAAATAAAATGTATAAGTACACTTATCTTCTTCAGGGGGTGCATACCTCAACACTGAATGGTAGCAAATTTATGAAACTAAGTCACATTGAAGATATTCACAAATGAAAAGGTTTTAACGAGAATCTTTTCCAGTACAGTATAACCTTGATTAGTGGAAATAATCAATTAAGAAATTTGCATTGAAGCCTATGGGAAATTTAATCTTTCTGTTTCGATGATAAACATGCTTGTTTTTTTTTAAGAAAAAACTCTCGGTAGAAGGATGCATTACATGGTATTGATAAAGATTTCAAAAAGAAATCCAAATTTTACCATAGAAAACAGGAGAAAAAATTGTTTATCAGTTATAAGGGAATGCAAATCATGAAAACAAGGGAATTATAACATCTTATACCATAACATGATGTGTCAATATGGTCATTATATGTTTCCTGTCACAAAATAGATAACCATATTTGTTGTACATTTTCTTTTTTTTAAAAGATGCTGAAACCTGTGTTTTCCTAAAATTAATGTGAAACTGCATTCATGCATTTGTAGTTTTTAACAAAAACCTGCTTTTTGAATAGTTGTTGGTTTTCCTTCTGATGCACCTTGTTAGTGTCAGATGATTAGAATATCCACCATTTTCATAGTCCGAGTCCCAGACACTCTAAACCATTCCAAAGATATTCAAGGAGGGAAATGAAATATTGTTTACATAATAAACCATTTCAACAGTTTACTATATCTCAAAGACAAATCATGCTGTATCTGATAAATGAATGTAAAAGGGGTCGAAAAGAGTATAAACATTGTTGTCTAATGTAACTTCATAGCGATTGTTATGTCATCATGAAAGACAGTTTATTTCAAATAGATTTAAATCTCAACTTAAACGAGGTACTCTTGGTTGCATTTAAGCAGAATAATGGTCCATTGTGATCTGAGAAAGCTTGGTTGATTTTTGCACTTGAGTCCATCGTTTTAAAAGTATTTAATATAATTTTGTTTGTGGGTTGAGAAGACTTAAGGTCTATTTATTATGCAGAGGAAATTTTAATACTTTGATTTAGAAATCCGTGAAAGTAGACCATTAATGTGTTTGGTATAACATCTGTTTGATTGATAAACATAGAGAAAAGAAGTAGAGAATGGAACAAAAACTTTCTTTCATCAAAATTGTTCAAAACTGCTAGCTTCTAAAAAAGGCATTAAGTCATCTGGAGATGAAAGATCAATTGGTTTGAATTAATTAAATGCTTGCTTTATGTCAAACAAAAAAATGTTTTCTCTGTTTGTTTCTGTGTCCCACTCATAGAAATTAATGATTTCTTAACCCTTTCCAACATGACATAATTGTTTTTACTGGTTCAAATTGAACAAAAACAGATGCCAAAGAAAATAAGAAATCATTCATAAAAAAAGAGTGTATGTTATTGAGTAGAAACTAGTGTGATGAAAACGAAAGGTGCTTGTCACAGGCATGTGTTCCTTTTGTCAAAGTGGTTTCTCTCGAATACTGTTGCAGTTAGGTATTTTGGACTAAAGGGTTTTAGGCCTGGATTTTAAAGCCCCATTCTTGTGTTCATACCTTCCATTGCCCCATTGGATAGAAAACAATAGTTGTCTTTACATTTGCATTCAGGACCGAGGCAAATCCAAATCACTAACAATTTTTCAAAATCGTCTACCAAAACTTGAATCGTCAAATCGACGTTGGTAAAATATGGCGTTAAGAAGTGTTGAAGTGTTTCGCATACCGACTTAAAATACCTTTAAAACTAAAGTAGTAATTTTCTTAAAATGTGTCTGGTTTAGTCTTTTCTGAAAAAAAAATGTGAAGCTTTGTGGAAAGAGTCAATTTCAAAACTAGCAAGATAAAGTGTTAGGAAATTCAAGCTCAGTTTATAGAAAATAGAAGCCCCCGACTTGATTAAAAAGACTGTCATATCTGTCATTAATTCATGTTGATATAAAGTAAAAAATACCTTTCAACAACAAGTCTTGAAAATTTTGAGCAAAACTTGCAAAAGGTTAAGAAGTTATGAATGTTTTGAATAACGTCGCCTTGAAAATGATTGCATGTAACGTCATATTGACGACGTCGTTTTAACGACGTTGAACGACGTTGACATTGGAAAAAAACTTAGAACAACTACCTTATTTAAATTGGCTGTAACTTTTTTATTGTTAAGAATTTCGATCTAATATTTTTAGGAAACATTTTTAAGAGATGGTTCTCTCATAATATTTAAAAAACCCAAAAAGTGATTTTTAGTCCATAAGACTGATTTCTGCAGTCACTGACACAAATAGAGTGTTTCTCAAAATAAATTGTCACTAAATTCTTGAATGCTTCATCACGACAGCCTCTTCAAAGATAATTCTAGTTGTACTACAAAACATTCTTATTAGTTCCGAAATGAGTGTCATTAAGATGTTAGATAGTGTCCTTTTGTATATGAAAGGACTAGGCCTAAGTGAAGTAAAACGTGGATAATTTGATACTTTTTACGACAATAGCTGCAAAATAAAAAGATCGTATTTAAAGAAGGGGATGCGCTATTTTTGGTATGTCACTTTAAGTGGTATTTGAATAACGGGGACTTCAGACACATTTATTTAGACATAAGGAAATTTGACTATCTAGAGCATTAAAGTTGTATTTTGCGACAACGAATCTCTTCATGGAATCTTCGTGAATGTAATCATCCATGCGCGTAACCAGTTACTTCACATTAGTCTAAAATAGACCAAACGCGTAAAGGTTGTGAGTAAATATCAACCTTCAAGAGATCAAGAATGTCAAAGTGTCTGATCTTAACTCTTAACCAAGCACCATATGTTCGACTGTCCGAAATTAAAAGGGTTTGCAGACGACATTTCAAAATGTGATGAAATTTGAAAATAATCTTCTGATATGCAGAAAACATTGTGGGAAAAGGAGAAATTGCTCGTCACGAGCAATTTCTCCTTTTCCCAATATGCTTTCCGAACAATTTCTCCTTTTCCCACAATGTTTTCCAGAGTCGTCTGCAAAAAAGTGGTTAAATGTAGTTAATATTTGGTAATGTGTTAAGAAGTGAAACAATTGCTTGCTACAGTTCTGCTTATTTGTGTCTTAGTAAGCTTATTTATTCAGTTTACAACGAAAAAGTTCTTACTTAACAATCCGACTGGTTTGGAAGAAACTTGCTTTAACCACCAATAAATGAAAAATTGGTTCACTCCCAATTGAAAGCATTTTGCTAAACGAAATATAATCATTAGGGGATAGTCCTTATTCGAAAAAAGCTAAACGTTTTCATTTTCAAAAAAGTTCCGAAAGTCTTAAGATAGTTTTTGTTTAAATATGTACAGATTAAGTAATTGTGTATGAATACATCATCATGACACAAAAGTACCTAGACCTGTCAGGTATTTGAATATCTGAGGGACTTGACGTTTTAAGGTTTTTAACATTAGTATTGAATTGAGCCATACATGTATTTTAATCGCTTTTACTAAAGCACGGTCATCATATGACAGTGGTGTAATGTTTGCCTGGACGATGTGCAAAATGTTAAATCAAAGTTGTTCTAATTCCTGGTATCACGTGGTAACGTAAAATAAATCGAACTTCGACAACTGTACTAACATAGAAAGCAAACGTAGTAAGTAAGAACTATATGAAACGCCGATCCTTTCTGTTGTTGTAACGGTATATCGTAAATTCTTGATAGGTTGTTTAGATAGGGCGAAACACTTAGTTTCCCATTTTGTCAATTTTCTTTATCATCCAAACTGTTTAGGGGTCAACTCCACGTCAAACTGTTTCAATCATATAACGGTTTCTTTGGACTCGTCACTTCTTGGATACTAAATTGGTTTAGTATATTAGTATCAAATGATATTCCTACGAAACAAGCGGCGTCATTTGGGCTCGAACATGGTACAACCGAATCCAATGTCCACAAGCTAAACCAGCGGGTCACGCTGGACCTTAAGTCACCTTTGGCAGAACACTTGGAAATCTGTTTATAACATACGTCATTTGAGCTTGACAGGTATATGATCCAGGACAAGAAAGAAATAACATGTACGCTTAGTATTTTAAGCATTTGTGATTGATATCAACGGTAAAATGGAATATGAGTGCATGTCTTTTTCTTGTCTTTATTTCTGGTCTCGAAGGCTATTGCTATATTGACAGATGCCTTCGAAGTACGATTAATATCCAAATATTGAGAAAAAAAAATTCGTTCCCGAACTCATTATTGAGACTAGTCATTTTTCATCTTCTGGTACCAACGTTGACGGGCTAAGCCAACGCAAGGCTCAGAATAAATGTACAAACATGTTTATACCACTGCTTTGAAGGGAAAAATTGTTTGGTGTGTGCGTTACAGTTTTGACATTAAATTTTCGGATAGTTCATACCAACTAGTTGGAGAAATAGCTCCCCTTTCATGACACTATGGGTGACAGCCATAGCACTACCACCCCGGAAAACTCCAGTTATGGGTAAAAAATAGAGAATAAAGTCATTTTGTGCTGCTTCCAAACAGGAAGACAGCGCGTTATGTCTGAAATACATTTTTTTACAAACAATATCTTTAAATCGCATGCAGGTACGTACAGACATTCGCGCTAAGGTGATATATCGTATGTAATACTCACGGGATCGTATATCACGCCGGTTCTCATGCCTGTCGGGAACCCGTAACTCTCATGGAAGGCGTGTCCGTACAGATAGCCACCGAACGTCGATAGAGGGTTCAGATGACGTACTGTGTGCACACCTTTTGGTAACGTCACATAACTCCCCACTAAATCCGTCCCGGGAATGTCGTGCCATGTGGTTGTCGGAAAGGGTTTACCGTCAAGCAGCAGGCCGTCGGTTTCCGACTTTTTTGCGACAATCATAAACTCGTTCTGGTATCGGAAGGTCGGACCGTATTCCGGATGTGAGTATTCCGGCGTGGCGAACGTGTAGTCCGATCCGAACTGTTCATACGGCGGGATGATCATCATGGACGGATCGGCTGGCTCTGCACCGTTTCTCTGCGTTTTAACAAACTGCGCCAGCATGATGGGCTCGGTAGAGGTGATTGAGTTGTAGGAGTCGGAAGGTAGGTCGAACGTATAGACGTCGCCCTTGTTTAACGTCACCTGACCCTTACCGGGGATCGTGACGGCGGTGTTGTCGCTTTTAGCCACGATTCGGAACACATCGCCGACAGTCCTGCCCGGAATGGGTGCCGTTACGAACTGTTTGCCCCATCGATCCGTGGGGACCATCTGTTCTACGAGATGATCGGAGAAGTTCCCGGATGATACAGTCGTTTTGATGTCTCCACTAAACACAGCCACGGGGTGGTTGGTTTGTATATGGGCGCCTGAAAACAGAGACTACCGTGGTATTATGGACGACAAACACTCGTGTTAGAATAGCTATTATCAAATTATAAATCTCAAGAAGCAGTCTGTTTCTTTCTTTGTGGCGAAGCAATCAACTGATAGTTAAGAGGATGAATATTGCCGCTTTGCCATAGTACATGTATTTTGTATTGCAGTCTACTTTAAGTGTGGTATACTAATCGTTAGCAAAGGTTTTAGCGTAAGCAGATTGGTTTTGGTAAAGCATCGGGTATTACTACTTCAACTACTATCAACGGAAACATTTATAACTGCGAAGGTTTAAAGCATGTGCATCTGAATATGCATGAACACGTGTTTAGTTTCGTTACTTACGATATTCATGTTACTATTCTTTTATTAGATTTCTGGTTTGATAATATTTTTTTCTTTCTCATTTTTTTCTTTTATCGTTATATTTTTGGCGATTGGGTGTTGGTGTTATATTTTGTCAGCCAAATGTTCCATACGTTATTGCATGTTGCAATTTCATAATCAAACAAGTCGTTAACAGATTGTTTTCAACACTAATAAAAGAATGTACGATTTATAATGCACAAACCAATTGCCAACTCTTCCATTACTTACCTGTCAGATCACCGTTACTCTGTAACTGAAGCGTATCAAACTTGTCGATGTTCACGTTAATTGTATCACCCGCATGGTATGTTTGACCTTTATAGCTGACATCGACCGGACCATTTCCGGACGGCAAGGTCACGCCTACTGTTGTCCCGTCCTTCGTTCCGGCCACCCCAATCTCGCTCTTTATGGAAGCCGGACTATACGACATCGCGTAGTAATCCGTCCCAAGTGCGTCGGTCGGCAGAGCTAGGTACACGTCATTGGACAATGTCTCTTTATTGGCGCCGTAGCACGCAATGTCCCCATCCGCCGTGATAAGTAGTCCCTTTGTTGAGACGTCGTTACCGACCATCCTAAACACGGGGTCAAGGTCAACTTTCTCCACGACACCATCCTTGACCTTGACGGTAATATCGACCTTAGGGTTGTTCCATTTGGGCGAGGTTATATGGACGGTGACGTCACGTTTTTCCTGAGTGGTGAGGTAGAGTTCGAGGTTAAAGATCTGGGTCCCAAGTTTGAGGTTTTCCATAAACATGACTATGAACTCGTGACCTTTGTTGTCTGGAGGCGCCACTGTTAATATAAACACAAGATTTATGTTATATAACTATAGTGTGCTACGAAATCATTTTACCGATATCAATTTGAAATCATTTTGGTATTTATACGATTACGGTAAATGGTTATGAAAATGACACACTTCGAAAACATTGCAATAGTTTGTAAAGACAGTTCATGTATATATTCAAAAGGCATCGGTTTTCAAAGAGAAACAAATATTCGGTTAATGTTAGTATTATCTGATATTGTCTTATGACTTGGTTTATGAAACGACGGAAAATATACTGAATTTGGTAAGTGGTATGTTAAGTTTTTAAGATAGGGTGTAACAGATAATTGTAATGGAATAAGAACAGAACTAATCAAACATTCTATTTGTGATATTTTAGATAATGAATATTATATTGAAGCGATCACCAAAATGGAACATAACAAAGACGCTGGCTTCTTGCTTTATACCTATCGGTTTGGATAAGATATTGTTTATCAGAATATAAACTATGTCATCTTCTATATGAGTTGCGACAATGATGCCTTTAAGTCTGTTTTGTTGCTGTCAGATTAAAACTACCACCTTTTCTTTCTTTTCTTACCAGTTTGACAGGGGCGGTTTTTATTACGTAATTTGTAGTCCTAACTTTATAGAAAGCACTGAGAGTTAATTGTCTCATTTGTCCATATTCTGTCCTCAAACCGATTACACGTAGTATAACTGATTTTTGCAATGTCCGCGTCCGTCATCATTCACAATTGTTTAGGATATTATTGAAAACATAGAAGCGGACTATAGTCCTTTGACCTTAATGGAGAATAAACTATTGGCAGATTTAAAGCTGACTGTGTCATGTCATGTGATATGCTCTTGGCATAATGCACGTTGTTTGAGTGATTGTTAACCTTTTAAGCTTTATCGTCGTGCATTTGATTTATCTAACACAGTGTCATTAGTATAAATACCGTCATTTAAAACGTATATTGTTTTTTAAATTCGGACCACGCTATCGCGTATTCGTATGAAAGGAGAAGAACGTTATATGTACATGTACACGTATATTGCACGTACTTAAATTGGATGTCAATTAGGAAATCTAATGCTTTGTTATAAAAAACACGCGAAAATATAATTAACCAATACAAATGATAACTGACGACAGTGTTTTCACTGATCGGATGTGATTGTATATTTTTGGGGTTAAGTCGGTTCGCTACATTGATGGCAGCCATGGTATTAATACTCCTTCAATCGGAGTTGCCTTTCCCATGTATCTCCCAATGGCCGAGGCTCGGGCCGAGGCTCGGGACGAGTCTTCTCGGTGGTGGGATTTATGTAGCGTTCTCGGAACGTTTGTGCAAATTAGGGACCTAATGCATTGTTGTTATATAGAACATGCGGATATATTAATAAGCAACAAGTCTGATTAGTCGACGACGGTGCTGTGCACTGATCGGATGTAATTGTGGGACAATGTGCTCAATTCCTTACAATGACATGGTGTTAAGTCTTGTTTCGGTGTGTCAATATCATCAAAGGAAACTTTTTAATTTGATAGACCGTTTTAACTAATTTTTCACGACAACCCACTTTGTCAAACATTGCCTGGGTACAAACCATGTTATGGCTATAACATACAACTTATACAATGACCAACCAGGAAAAAAAGACTAGCGTTTGCTTCTGCTTCCAAGCTCTTTTGCAAAACCTATATTGCAGGTAATCAGTTCAATCGTATGGTCAATTTCGTTAACATGCCATTTTGTTAAGGAATATAAATGAAATTATCGGCTTACCATACCATTTGTAAGAATATATGTGGAAACAGAAGCACACTTACCTGTTTGTGAGGAACATCCCGATAAACTTGCCACTAAGGCAAGAAGCACTAGTGTTAACATCGTGCCTGAAATAAGAGGTACAACATCACTAGCTCGGGTACTACAGTATACTCATCCATATTTTGATTAATTCAATATTGAAACATCATTTTGTGTAAAACAGGTGCCCTAGCGTTAGTCAGCAGAGTTAGAAGGACAGGTTTTGCAGATTCAAATAGCTTGATCCCAATTAGGGAAGAATACCCATAATCCGCTATTTTGAAACTACAGTCTAACTTGTGTTAAGCAACCACTCTTTTAAGCAGCCAACCTGCCTTAAACAACCACTACAGAAAGTCCCATTGTTAGATTTATAGTGTACACCAATTTGTGTTAAGCAGCCAACCTGACTTAAACAGCCATTTTACTCTGTCCCATAGGCTGGCCTCTTAACACAAGTTTGACTGTAATTCTTTCGTCGGATTACTTCGGTCGTTCTTGGTATACATCGGTCGTGGCCGAAACTATTCAGTGTAAAGCAAAAGTTTCAGAAAGGCGGATTATGAGTATTTTACCTTAGGTTTAAAACAAAAAGACATCAATACATTCATATGATACTTTGTTTGATCCTCATATTGACCGTTGATTTACGTTTCGTGGAGAGCTAATACAAGTGGGAAGTCTAAGCTGTTTTAAATCAAATTCCTTTTTTCACTCATAGTCGCTTAAACTGTGCTAGCAATAATGTGTCGTTCTTTGTTAACGTTACTCCTTGTGGCATCCGATGAAAACATAGTAGGAGGTTGATTCTTATGTAAGGATGGAATACAATGTGGTAGCATCTTTTATTATGGTGTCTTAAATCATTGTATCTTTAACCATATCTTTACCCATAGTCGTTTCAACATGCTTGCAATATAATGTAACATGTCTTTTTAAATTTCGTTGCATCCACAGAAACAATGCAAATAACTAGTCATAATACGAATAGCACGGATAATAACTTTTTGAATTGTTATCGTTACTTATTTACGAGGAGAAAATAAATTCAAGATAAGACGAATCGCAGTCGAATCAACTAAATTTTAATAACATAAAGTGAAAAATATTTTGTAATGAATAGTGCTTATTGTAAAGATAAGTTTTTAACTTTGTTACTTTGTAACAGTGCTTTTGGTTAGTTGCTGCCATTGCATAAATAAGGCCGTGTGCTTCAGCGTAAACTAAAAAGGAAAATTTCTATCTATTAGACTTATCAAAAATATTGTTTCTTTACTTAATTCAATTAACACAACCAATTAACAATAAAGTCAATTAACAATAGTCCAGATGTTTAATAGTCCACAATTACTAAATTTTACAGAACGCACCTTCATGGATGGCACTAGAGCAGATTATACAAACTCTTGGCGAAGACAGCTTTACCTGTATTTGACTAGGCTATCAAATCTACGTTTTCCCTTTCCGTTGTACAGAAAATAGGATATTTAACGTATGATGAAACGGAACGGTGTTACAAAAGCGTCAATTGCTCGGGAAGAGCAAGCCTGGCTTTTGTAGCACTGTTTACTTCTGGTATTGCATAATATTACACATTTTCGATTGCTTCTAACATCTGTTTACAAGATCTATAAGATAAAGAGACTTTGTCTGTAAAAGAAACACCGGGAAAAGGTAGTAGATAAAACTAATTGTCAACGGCACTTTAAAACTTGAGACTCCCTCCAAGATTGTGATGGGGTTAAAACGTTCAACCCATACAGAGTGATTTGTCATGCCAAACTGTAAACATTGAGTTCAATAATATTTGTTTATTTGCCAGCATGAAATGATAACGCTGGGCCGACCGTAGTTACATAACCTAGAGTGGTTCGTTCACCATTTTACGGGTATATTGCCGCAGACGGCTATGGCAAGATCTTGAAAGAATGAGTAGAGCGTCATATAGAAGATAAACGATTTGCTTATGGAGTACCTTGAAATAGATTTATGTATTATTTTATTTGAGAAGAAGCATTTGGGAATTTAGATTTCTCCCTCTTACCAAGGCGGGGGAATCACGTGACAAATGTGTAAGTTCTTCCTTCCGAACAAGATGGCCGTCCCCAGGTGTTTTTGCTTTTTTCACCTGCTTTTGCCAATGATAACCTGCGCGCGGCCATCTTGTTCGGACATAAGATCGTAAACACTGGTCACGTGATTCAAACGCGTGTTACCCATGCCTGACTGTTTTAAAATCGTGTCAACACAAATTATGTCCGAATGATTTTTTTCTTTAAAGGTTACTGTTCGTGTTAAATAAAATTTTCCAGTAAAATGAGGTCGTTTTGCTGTTTTATACCGTTTTAGACAATTAAAAAAGAAACAACTTCAAGTTAAATGAACCTTACCTTTGAGACATACCTAAACTCAATACCTGGGTATTGTATTATATGTATATGTATTTATAAACATGTAATGCTTGTTAAATGCATTGCTTGTTTTTTATGAAAAAGTGGTCTACTTGAACGATTTTGCTTATATAAATCTTCAAAGTTTGAATGTATTTTACGAGCTCTGAAAGCAGACAGGAAGTTGTGTATCGGTGACGGATATGGCATTGTGGAACCCACGGACCAATCAAAGATCACTCGTTACACAAACACCACGTGACCAGGTTTTGTCCGATCAAGGTCATTTAGAGGTCAGATTCTATTCAAATAGAAACTTTCTTGTCACAGACAATGTCGGCAACTGATAAGCGAACATGGGCTTTATAAACCTTGCTGAAAGGTGGACAAAGTTTCATAAGCCGGGTATTGAGAAGGATGTAGGGGATATTTACTTCTTTGTACGTTTTTTTTCTTGGTCAAACTATAGACACGTGGATAATTGGGTTGGGGATTATCAATCTTAGTTAGGGTATTTCAAGGTTAGCACTAGAAACAATAACGCAAGCAACCAGTCTGAAATAAAAGGGAAATTATACGACACAGGTATTTGTTGTCGTAAACGGTAGTTTTTCAATTGGTTTAAACTATAGGAGACATACAATTTAAACCTTTTTCACACTTTACGTTCGAAATAAAATGCTATATGTGAAGATAATGCCATAGCAGTTTTGACGTTTTGTCGATTTGTGGGATCGGTTATCGGCAAATGCTACAATCGCAGTCTTACGGAACCTTTCAGCAGTGCCATCTGATTTTGTTTTCATTTTGAACTTGCGATGTTTTTAGCGTATTTCAACTACATACATAGTATGTTACACAACTCTTACAATTTCATACCTTTCCCCTTGTTTCTCTTCGCTAGTACTCCGTTATGTTTTGTAACGGTCATTGGCTGCTTTCCAATATGAACAAATCATTGTTCGGTTGTGAAATGTGAAAATAAAGTGTCACATTGACCCCTTTTAACACCGGAGATAATATTGGTCAAACCTTTTTAATGGACCCGAGATGTATGTTTGTTTTTTTTTCGTCAAGGAAAGAGCAGTATGATTGGCTCGATTTAGAAAGTACAAATGAAGTTAAACATCAGAAACGCAATTTGGAAAAGGTGGCATACAAGATTTTGTAACGAACCGAGCAAATAAACCTCTCAAAGACACCAACACATCCGCCCAGTAAAAAACACGGTCGTCCAACGATCGACTGTGTTGTCTATTTTTATACGACATGATCTCCATAACAATGAATTAGGTTCATAACTTTGCATAAACGATCTGCGTTCGTTACAATTTAATTCAATCGCAGGACTATTAACTTGTTATTGTAGATCATAAATAATGTCAAATATCTTAGGAATCGCTCTGACCATATTTCTTCTCTTTCGCAACCATTCAAAGATACTCTGAAAACTGTACAAATACAATCAATAATCTTTTTTTATATTGGGTTAAGTGGGGTTATCAGGATTCTAAAACTGTTCTATGTCTAGATCCAGTTAAAGTCTTACAATATAAACTTAGAAGTCAGCAATAAACAGCAGTCCCAAACAGCCTGATCTTTTAAAGAACTTTTGGTTGACGGGAGATCTATGTTTAAAACCTTCCGACTTGGATTATCAGGGTTTTGATTTTCACACTCGGTTTCAACATATTTTCTTTCCGGTTTCTAGTGAACTCCGTGCGATTAGATTGGTTTGTCTCTCAATACAGATCATCTGTGTTCATTTTGGAAAGCAGTCATAAGCTTGAATAGATTGAAGTACGATAATAGCTCAGAAACATAAATAGGTTCACTGACGATCAGAACATACATGTAATATTGTTGAAACGATGTATATCTAAACCCAGACGTTGGTGATAAAAGAGGAAGCATTGACAAATGAATCCTAGGAAATGGCTGGTCTGTATAAGGCACCCAGGACAGTTACTCGGCTGATCCAAGCTGTAATTGTGAACAAAATATCTAGGTTTAACTCGGATGATCTCAACTCTAACTATGAACGAAATATCTAGGTCTAACTCGGCTGATCCAAGCTGTAACTGTGAACGAAATATCTAGGTCTAACTCGGCTGATCCAAGCCGTAACTGTGAACGAAATATCTAGGTCTAACTCGCTGATCCAAGCTGTAACTGTGAACGAAATATCTAGGTCTAACTCGGCTGATCCAAGCTGTAACTGTAATCGAAATATCTAGGTCTAACTCGGCTGATCCAAGCTGTAACTGTGAAAGAAATATCTAGGTCTAACTCGGATGATCCAAGCTGTAACTGTGAACGAAATATCTAGGTCTAACTCGGATGATCCAAGCTGTAACTGTGAACGAAATATCTAGGTCTTACTCGGCTGATCCAAGCTGTAACTGTGAACGAAATATCTAGGTCTAACTCGGCTGATCCAAGCTATAACTGTGAACGAAATATCTAGGTCTAACTTGGCTGATCCAAGCTGTATCTGTGAACGAAATATCTAGGTCTAACTCGGCTGATCCAAGCTGTAACTGTGAACGAAATATCTAGGTCTAACTCGGCAGATCCAAGCTGTAACTGTGAGCGGAATATCAAGGTCTAACTCGGATGATCCAAGCTGTAACTGTGAACGAAATATCTAGGTCTAACTCGGCTGATCCAAGCTGTAACTGTGAACGAAATATCTAGGTCTAACTCGGATGATCCAATTTGTAACTGTGAACGAAATATCAAGGTCTAACTCGGCTGATCCAAGCTGTAACTGTGAACGAAATATCTAGGTCTAACTCGGCTGATCCAAGCTGTAACTGTGAACGAAATATCTAGGTCTAACTCGGATGATCCAAGCTGTAACTGTGAACGAAATATCTAGGTCTAACTCGGCTGATCCAAGCTGTAACTGTAAACGAAATATCTAGGTCTAACTCGGATGATCCAAGCTGTAACTGTGAACGAAATATCTAGGTCTAACTCGGATGATCCAAGCTGTAACTGTGAACGAAATATCTAGGTCTAACTCGGATGATCCAAGCTGTAACTGGGAACGAAATATCTAGGTCTTACTCGGCTGATCCAAGCTGTAACTGTGAACGAAATATCTAGGTCTAACTCGGCTGATCCAAGCTGTAACTGTGAACGAAATATCTAGGTCTAATTCGGCTGATCCAAGCTGTAACTGTGAACGAAATATCTAGGTCTAACTCGGATGATCCAAGTTGTAACTTTGAACGAAATATCTAGGTCTAACTAGGATGGTCCAAGCTGTAACTGTGAACGAAATATCTAGGTCTAACTCGGATGATCCAAGCTGTAACTGTGAACGAAATATCTAGGTCTAACTAGGATGGTCCAAGCTGTAACTGTGAACGAAATATCTAGGTCTAATTCTGATGATCCAAGCTGTAACTGTGTAACGTACAATAAAATGTCTAGGTCTGGACCAATCGGACTACCAGGACAGGGGTAAAGTATGCCACCTTTAAAATCTGGTGATAAGCCAGTGATATCACCTATTGAGTACCCGAACATACTCCATAGTGTCGAACTTTGATAAATCCGAAATGAATACCTTTAGAAACCATTGTGAAAAAGAATGTGACAATTATCTTGACGAACAATGCCTCCTTTTGTTTCAATGATTTTCTAGGATATCACATCGAGTAATCAGTTTTCATATTTTATAACCGTCGACTAATTTTGTTTTAAGTTTTGACCAATAGCGAAACCCGATGTTAGAGGTTTATGTTTAGTGAAGGGTTAAGTCAGGTTACGGGGTCGAAAACTGAATCTTATTGCGTGTCCTCTTTGTAAACTGATCGATGATTAGAAAAAACACGTGTATTTTATACGACTGTCTAAGAGCGTGGACGGTTAAGAGACAGACCAATCAATTCTGAGTTCTTTTTTGTGAACATTTGCATCATGCAAAGCCGTACTCATTTCTTAAAGAATAAACGATCGATGCCATTTGATTATTGACCTGTTAAAAAAGGAGAGCATTTGAGCGAGTCCGACATCTGTCCAATAATTCTGTTATTTTAAACTTATCACTTTTATGATACCATTCATAATGCAGTCAATGCTGTCCTCACACAGGAAGCACGTCGTCATAAACAGATATTTCCATAGTTTAAATAGTAAACGTATCTGTCTGTGTACAATGCCATGTTTTCTTCATCCATTCTGCATGGCCTGCACTCTACCTGCAAGAAGTGTTAAATATGGTGAATTTTGTTTACCATCAAATGTTACCTATGTCATCGACAACACTTGTTTACCAATGTTGCAAGAAAGCAGCTATTGTCGGGAAAATATGTGTTTCGCTGCTAAAAGACTGTCACATTGCACACAGGTCGTTGGACAACAACAAAGTATGTCAAACAATAACACTTTTGATAAATTATTGATCCTTGTTAATTTTGGACATATTTGTTAGAAATGGTCATTAGGTGCTTAACTCTACCCCATAAAAGATACTGTATTAACAAAAACTCTAAAGAACTCTGTACATTTATACGTATCTTCGAAGATCTACTTTACTTAATTGATTCCATGGACATAACGAACATATGAAGCATTGTATTGATTGCAGTAAAATTAGCAATTGTCAAGTTTCACAGTGATCCAGAGAAAATATAATGCACTTTTGAATCATTATCGCTGAACTTGAATAGGTATAAGGTCATTAAGCAGATTTTTAAGTAGACATGTCAGACGTAATATGGTCATGTGCTATGGTCACGTGACCGCAGTTAAAACAGTGCAAAGAATGAGGGTCAAGGTAAAGAAGTACGCGCGTGAACTCAATCAGATATGTTTTATCTCATGAATATTAGTCTTAATGACACAATGTCCTAGTTTTCTGCATACAAAGCCTCTCATCGGTTTGGAACTAGGACTAGTTGAACTAGATGAATAGGTACATGACTAGCCTTGACCGTTTGCGCTTCACATGTATGACCAACGGTGCAGACGACCCCCCTTTTATCGTTAAATATGATCTGATTCGAATGGGTAATATAATAGACACTACTTTTGGACTAAAGATAATGTTTGCATAAAGAGTTTCCTTTTGATCAATTCTTTCAAATGTTTTCTGACGCAACGACAATATTTCACCAGATTCAAGGGAAAGAGTCAAGTTCCACTTTATAGAAAACCGTAAATGTACAATCTTGTTAACTTCGTGTATGTAAATTACTTTCTAATTCATCATCAGTAATTGATGCCAGCCAATGTAAAGTCGGTCAATCGAGAAGTCAAACCTATCAATTAAATATTTTTCATGTTGATCAAAAGAAACCTAATACACGAACTTGGGTATATTTACTTTTACTAAGAATGAACCCAAACCGTTGATATATACTCTGGCTTCTTTGTTTTGTAGAAAGAATCATCTTAAATTTAAGTGCTTTTCTTTTCTTTTCTTTTTCTTTCATTTCTCTTATGCATATAGTATATATTGGAGGAATAAATAGTTTGTTTAGTAATGATAAGTTATCACGAACATTGTAGACTACCTCATACGAATACATGTATGGTTGTTTAAGTTGATATTTGTGAAGAAGTTCATCTGTATTACGGACATAAAATCGTTCGCCTAGTTTATAAAGATGTCAATATGCATTTCGGACATCGTTTACAATTGTCATACCTTGTTTGGGTTTTTTTATGTTTGAAATGTCGGCTTGTTTATAAAGATGTCTATATGCATTTCGGACATCGTTTACAATTGTCATACCTTGTTTGGTTTTTTTATGTTTGAACTGTCGCCTAGTTTATAAAGATGTCTATATGCATTTCGGACATCGTTTACAATTGTCATACCTTGTTTGGGTTTTTTATGTTTGAAATGTCGGCTTGTTTATAAAGATGTCTATATGCATTTCGGACATCTTTTACAATTGTCATACCTTGTTTGGGTTTTGTAAGGTTTGAACTGTACATCTTGATTTAAGCAGCCACTCTATTACAATACATATAACAATAATAAGTCTAAGGCCATTAAGAAAACCGAGAAGGAGCTTTTAGAATGACTAGTGTCCGTATTCAAGACGTTAATAGTCTTATTCCCCTCAAATCTGCCTCCCTTTACCTTTTATTAGTTTTAAACAATGTTGACCAGGATTCATCCACACACAATACTATACTACATTCATAGAATTAGCCTTATCCAGTCTCTTTTTCTGGTTTATAATATATTGATATAAAAGTTGGTGATGGTTCTGTTGCAACTTGATGCATTTAGGTACTGCAATGATGATACTATTATTAATGTTCCTCTGGCTGATTCGAGTCGAAGCCCTTCGACGAGGTTGTAAAGTAAACGACCTATATTCGCTTACTGAAGAAGACGTATGTCTAAGAACACTTCTCACTCACAACAATGACTATTGTTCATAGCTATTGTTCAATGTACAGGTACTTTAAAACGTGATGACCCTAACCTGTGTCCGTTCAAGGGGCGGGGCGCTATCAAGTGCCCGGAGCATGGTACCCTGGCGAACGCTCTTTCCAGATTGTGTACCAGGGTACCATCGTGCGGGCACTCGATGGTGCCCCACCATTTGAACGCATCTTTGGGAGTCCATTTAAATCTGAAAACAGCATTTAACAGATATCATACTGCACATTGCGTTTCGAACACGTGCGTGGGCCATGCAGGTGTATCTTATGACCTATTTATCCGGGCTATGCATGGGTAGGAACTGTCAAAGTGGGTAAATAAAGACAACCCTTTGGTATTTATAAATAGAGGGTGCTGCTCAACCTATACCCTCGAATCCATTACCGCAAACCCTGTAAACCTAAACGACACGTACCTAAACGTAAAACCTTATAAGGTAGTTTTTCACTGGTCCAAATTAAAGACGGTAGCAGACGACAATGATTAGATAAAAAATATTCTTTTCTTTGTAAATGTTGTTTCACACAATTGTGACCCAGAAGAAGTTACTCGTTATGAGCAATTTGTATTGTGTTACAGTTGCTTTTTTTTCCAAGTTTTTTGCTCGAGTTGTGTCAAAGAAAGTTCTAAAGCCTTGAAATGCTTGGTAATTTTCTAAAAAAAAATGTGCCGTCTGCTTTCTAAAATCTTAGATATCTGCTTTATTTTGATCAGGAGAGATACCCAGAGTCGAAAACGGTAGAGCACATTCGGTTCAAGCACTGTAAGGGTTAATGGATGTTTTATTAACACCACATAGTAATGCATGCTATATGCGGGCGTGAAACGTTGAACGATAAGCCATACACATTGTTTGTTAAGACGGCGTTGTCATGATGACTCGTGTTTTTATGACGACTCATATTTGTCCTCGGGGTAACTTTGTTCACGATGTAGACCTATGATTAAAACGGTATAAAGTGTCCCATTAGTGACAGCTACTTCATAACTGCTCTTTTAAACGATACTTCGACAGATGAGGCATCCGAGAGGAAACGAGTAAATTCTCAACGTGTTTAATGATCTTTACCTAATATCCAAAATAAGCTCTCATTTTCCACATTGTATCTTTGTCATCTACTGTTGCCTTCAATTATGGACACAATCGCTTCACTGCAAAAGTTAAAAGAAATCATTGTGTTATTCGTCTCTACCATTTTCTCCGTTTGTCGTATTGTGTTTCCAACATATTGAAATTATAGATGCATGGTATAGAAAGAAATAATATGATTTTGATACGGTTTCCGGTTTAAACTTTGTGAAAGAATGACGTCTGTATTAAGCCGTTAATTGTCCTGTACATCACGATTCTGTCTCATTAATATTTTGTCGCTTAAAACCTGATTGTCTCTAATATTCTGTATTATGGTATTTTGGGTAATTAGGCTAGTGGAGCAGATATGGCTCTCTGCTATATTGTTTTGGTCAGATTACCACCCTTTTTGAAATCGATGCAACGTTTTACAAAGCTAGGTTAAATTACAAGGTTTTGGGGGAGAGATATTGTTCGATGTAACAGAAAACTTAAAAGGTAGAACTTAACCTTATCATAGCAATTGGTACAGTCATCATTCACTTACTCATCTCATTGCTCACGTAGGATTTCATCTTTTTGTGTTGCTTTTGTACTTACCATGGTCATGTAGTCATGTTGTATTAAATTTCATGAACATGTATTTTATCACCCTTTTGATTATCTCACTTTATATGTTTTCTACTTCGAAACAGAAACAGCCATCACTTCGCTGGATCTGCCAACTGGCCGTGTTACACTAGTAGTACGACTGGAAACGAGAGTTTCTGGTCATAAAGACAATACTGGCAAGGATCCAGCAAGAATTTTCATTTGAACTGTCGCCTTAATACAACTAAAGAATGATTAACAAGGACGTAAAAATAAAAAAATAAAATAGATACAAACAAATCAAATGTGAAGGCACCTGTTATGTGAAAGTGCACTTTTTAACCCATTACCAAACAATAATGCCATTTAACCACTTTCTTGCAGACAACTCTGGAAAACGTTGTCGGAAAAGGAGAAATTGCCTGTGACGAACAATTTCTCCTTTTCCGACAATGTGTTCTGTCCTATCAGAAGATTATTTTCCAATTTCTTCACATTTTGAAATGTGGTCTGCAAACTCTTTCGATTAACGTAACTCGAAAAGTTGGCGTTTGGTACAGGGTTAAGACATCGGTGAACGACAAGATATTTCATTCATGTCAGTAAGTTCATGTTCTAAATGTTCATCTTTTGGTTATTTAGGTCAGAGCACCATTAAAGTTATCGTGGCTATTGATTAATCGATTCCAAGTGATAATAATAGACTGATTTAAGCCTTGACATAATCCTTCGTCTCGTCAATCAAACGTGGACTATTTTAGTACTTTCCTAATGTATGTATCAATATGAAACGCATCTCATTCAGTATTATTATTGTAACAATACGACACCAAACATGTGTTAAAGACACGTACAAGTTACATGGATTTTGTCATAATTAAGGTATGCCAGCTACTAAAACTTCAAGTTCAAACAAAGTTGTCCACCATCCTCTGGAAAAAAAATGTGGGAAATGGAGAAATTGCTCTTAACGAGAAATTTCTCCTTTTCCCACAATGTTTTCTGTCCTGTCATAAGACATTCTTTTAACCTAAACTTAAGGTTAAAACAAAATCGTCCACTACTCTACATGTGTCGTTCGTGGGGTGCATCTTGTAGGTTTCATAAATCGTTTTCTTAAAAATAGTTCGATAAGACGGCGGTATACGTTTGGATAAGAATTTGTACTATTTATCCATTTATCTTTGCCTAGACAGCTCGCTACCCTGGTGTAGTGATAGAATGATACGCCTCCATCGCACATGGTCCGCAAATCTCTGCAGAGCAAAGCACCGGGTGACGAATAGCCAATATAATTGTATATTCATTTCAAAACTATTGGAACCGTTTTTATGAATAGTTAATAAAAGTACAAGGTATTCTGGAAAGTGCTTTGATCGGAGGAAAGCACCAAGTGACGAATACTTATGTAGCTAAAATGTACACTTATGCATCATTTTAACTAGATCTATATAAATAATTTCAAGGAATAGTAAAAGAGCAAAGTATTTTGTAAGGTGTTTTAAAGTGTTATTTATCATAAACATCAGTAACTATTCCTACACCCACGCGGTAATGGGCAGGTGTTTAACTTGTAATCAAGGCTGAGGCAGGTGAAAATTCATTTTTGCTCATGTTCGCGGTGTGAAAACACCCTTACATATTGTAATAGTAAAAACACCCTTACATATTGTAATAGTGAAAACACCCTTACATATTGTAATAGTGAAAACACCCTTACATATTGTAATAGTGAAAACACCCTTACATATTGTAGTAGTGAAAACACCCTTACATACTGTAATACCAGCTTCCAGCGTAACATTCTGTATGTCTGTGGCTGTGTTTTATCGTGATAAATGTGATCGGTGGTTTCAATAACGTATGGACCGTTAGAATAGAAATACCAGCGTTGTTAGGTATGGATATCTTGCTTACCGCGGTATCATAACGGTAAAGAGTAAGGTTTGTATAAATGTATATTTATCTTCGTCGTCAAAGTTATCGTAACCATCATTATCACTGTCGTCATCAGTATCATTAACGTCATCAGCATCATTAACGCCATCTTCTTGTATAGTATAACGTTGTCAACGTGTTAATTTTTATCCTCTTATAAGTTGTAGCTTTTTGGAGCTATTCGACATTGCCGAGCCATAGGAAATCGCTGTTTTTGGTATGTAAACGCTTTACCGATCATAGAATGGACGGTGTTTCAGATCTTGTTACATACTCCATTTATTGTTGGCATCCTTCAGTCGTATTGGCTAAGAATAATCGCTTTGTGACAGAGCAGGGGAAGTTTTGTTATTGGCAGTTGAACATGCCATATGACAGCTTTACAGCTAGAAAGAACAGACAAAATATTTGCCAATGTCATATACATACATTACACACATCACTGGGATATATAGTCCAGGGTAACGTTTTACTAAACAACTTACGGAAATTATTTGCGTAAGTAAAAACTAATAAACATGGATAGTATCTTCAATGAAAGTACACACTTGCAATGTGACACGTCATTATAAGCGTCTCGGAGAGACGATTTCAATGATGTATTACTTTGCAATTTTGCTTCGCCCAATTTTGAAATGAGAGGAATTCTTGCTTTAGACTTAGGCAAATCCTAAGCGTAAACTGTTTCGCAAAACGGTACCCAGGACTGCAGTAGGGTATTCAAATCACGGATTGGCATTCACAGTCACAGGCATACTCAATAATATCACAATTTAGCACAGCTGTCTTTGTCACCACCTTCTTTCTTTAGACAACGTTTATTACACACTGCATCATAATCATAAGCGTACATTGTATTACCCATTTCAATGTGGAAACGCACTCTATCGCAGCATCGTGATTACGCAGTTGAAGAGTGGTCACCTCGTGTTTGAAAAGATGCGGGTCCGACACCCACACCGGGTCAAAATACACAAGAAAAACCAACAATAATGTAATAATAATTACTGAAAGTGAAATCTAGGCTCTTTTGGAATACGAATTGTGTTACAGTAATTATCTAACTTAATCTACACACATGTCACTAAAATAAACGATTGATTTACTTTTCTTAATTAACGATTTACATCAAAGCCTCTCTTGAATATCATAATCTCAAAATACGTGTATCAGTAATATATTGAATAAACGAATTGCTTTGAGTTGTTATTTCAAACTGGTGATTCATAAAAATAGCATTATTGGGCACGTACACGTTTCAGCCGTCTTAGAACTGACGGCATCTCAGACTAGACTCATTGCTCCCCAATCTTAACACATCGGATTTATCCAATAAAAACACCTCTGAAATAATTGGGATGACGCCATATTGTTTTCAGCGAGAATGAAGTCACTTTACTTTCGTGTTTAAAAATAGATCTTAAATGAGAAATCCAAAAAGGTTTTAAATTTGACTGAGGAAACAACTATTCATGTCACAACAACAATGTCGCCATTTGATATGAGTTACTGATAAAAAATGATTTAAAAGGATGTCCAACACTTCCGTACACATTGAACTACTTAACGTGCACGCTTAGAAAATGTGGTAATTGCCGGATGCCGATTTACCCGAAAAATTGTAACGCTACACTTATATCCGAGGTGTATTTCACAGCTCACGGAAATACCCGAGTAGTTCCGATTGATTGCTCCATTATGCCTTACATTACCGCATCTGCCGTAAAAGAACTCAGAAACCACTGTAACGATAATATGAATTGCGCGTACAGAAAAATTTATCTTTTTGTCATAATGGTTTTAACACTATACTATAAGCAAAGCCTATTGTTATCATTATATTTCGGTCGTCAGCTGTATGTTTCTATTTTGACCTGTCACACAAATCTGTATGAAAAATGGTTGGCCCCGACCGATTTATGAGCATATTTTTGTCAAAACGAAAAGGGTGCTTAATTTCCAATAGACTTAAAAGTTATTTTGTGGTTATTGTATCTTTGTTTTTTTTTAATGTATACTAATTTAATGCACATTAACTTTACTTGTTAATAATTCACTTACCTGTATTTCAAAAGGTGAGAGAGTATGATTTCTTGTTTGAACTACAGGAAAAAAACATCCAGTATAAGTTAAAGCGTCGAAGTTGATTTGCGATTTAGAAATGAACTTGTACTCAACGTTTTCGCTCAAATTCAAGTTAAAGTAATGCTTTTGAGTCAACTTAACACTGTGAAGTGATGAATGCTCAGACAGGTCACGCCAGGAACATGACTCGTCTAACTTAATCAGCTGAGTACGAAAAACGTTCTTAAGTTTAAGGAAGGGGTCAAGTTAAAGCACGAAGTCGTAATTCTTCAGGGCACACAGGGCCTGGATTAAACGAATATTTCGTCCAGTAAATGTTTACTTTAGTGCTGGTTTCAGTCAACATGGAAATACTATTTGGGGAATTTGTTCTCACTAACTATAACAAACGATGTTAGTGTCTGCATGTATGATTAAAAGTTCAAAACAAAACAGTGATATTTAGAAAAGCACAATGAGTAACCACAAACTGAGAACAATCTTGTTCATGAATTTTGAACCACTAGATCTCCTATCCAATGTCGGTATTTAACAGTTTTCAATTATAATGTTGTTATCACCTCTTCTTTCTTCTACTTGAATTAAAAGTACGATATAATAACACAAGCTAAATAGCGCTTTTTTTTTTATAGACGTCTATAAATGTTCAGTCAATACCACCATCATCCATTGCGAACCAATACCTATCAGTTCGGTGATAGACACTCATACCACCTGGCCTAACTCCATCCCGACAACCGTGAGGAATCTCGACATCCGGGTAATAACGGACGACCGCTCCTGAAAATAAGATACTTTAGACATTACCTCTTGTGTCATTTTCGGTCTTGCCTGGGGTCCTGACCCGTGAGTATACCCCGCACTTGTGCGGGGTGTATGCACGGGCTAGGACCCCGGGCTATTTTCGTTAATGTCTTATATGAAAGCCGCATAAGTCGACAAATGTAACTCATGAAAAGTCTGAATTGTTCTTAATGCTTTTCGAAAGAAACCATTACGAAAGGAGTTAAGTTAGCCTGTCTGAGCAATGCTTCTTTTCACATATTAGTTTCTTGTGTAGATGCGGGATCACGGATAAGTGCCCTCCCGGAGAAGTGGCCCCTCGAACATTTTGAACTGGGCGGAAAACTGCCCTCCTACTTAAAGTTAGGGGGCAGAGAGAAAACCTCTCGTCAAAGCTGGTGTCACAAACGAGCCCTCCTTGGTGGTGTTTCGCCTTTAAGAATACCCTTCTGCAAGATGTTTTTCCTCATGTGCAGTAACCAAAGACAACAGAACAAATATCGTCAATGTTCATCATATGCTCACACAGTTTTCTCAACTGAGTTATATGTTATCCTCTCTTTTTTTCGCAGTTCAAACAAAGACCGACACAATTCATGAGTTAGCAATTTCATGAGAGCGTTGATTATGATATTATGATAAAATGGTGCCTGCTCCCTTCAAAGGTAATAAGTACGTACTCAGTTATTTAAATCGATTCGATCCCCCAAATCAATCATGGCATTTAACTCTGCTCAAATGCAAACTGTTTCTTAAAGTCCCTTTTAGTATTTGATTAAACAAATATTCAAGAAACCGCTACAATTACTTGCAAAATGCAATACTGCGCTATTCTGCTTGTACAAAAGACAAAGTTTCATATTGTGTTACAGGGGGGCAGATATCCGACCCTCCTGATTTAGTGGGAGGGCACTTCTCCGCCTTCGTGAAATTAGGGGGTACCTCTCCGGGAGGGCACTTCTCCGGGAGGGCACTTCTCCGGATACCGTAGATGCGACAACAAGAATAAGCGTTGCGTTGGTCAACAATTACGTATATAAGTTTGTAATATGCGTGAGCGACTTTCCTATTAATTATTATGATATGTATTTTACCTTTCAAAATCAAAACGCCAGGACAAGATCTTTATTTATTTCAACTCACTAAGACCGGATTATCTCCCTACACTATCATAACATTTTCAATATTTGTCAGCACATCATTTAATATAAAATAGTCTTCATTCATCAATTGGTAGCATGCCCGACTTGAGATACCCGAGTATATCGTTAAATAAATTGTTATATATATGTTGATCTATGCCTCTCCATTCCACATCCTTCGCTATCCTCAGGGGCTATCTTGGATTTGTCCGAGATACCAATTTTATCTTTCCAGATATTACAATAATATATGCCCCTGTAATTTAAGACATCGATAGAGCACAGTATCCATTTATTATCAATCAAAATGGCCTATTGATGTTCCACTTGAATGTATCAGAACAAAAATCAATCAAATAAAAGAGAAACATTACCTCAACAGGAAAGAACAGAAAGCATTCAGTTTCGCAGCACCTATAAGTAGAACACAAATCAACATTAATGTGAGAATCGAGGCATACGTGGCATCGAGTGTTCGGATATACTCGTTCCGAAGCAGTGTGGATTCTATCGCTGTGCTTTTGCATTTTAGTCTCTAGCAATAAAAAACATGAATAAAACAGCGTTTATAAGAAAGAAAACAAAAGAATTGTCCTACACATGTCTACATTGGTTGTTGTACACGAACAAGATAATTGTTGTCGTCGTGATTTCTGGATCCATTTTGTAGAAACTACTAACATATGAGATGAAGTCGCTTTAAACGGACGTTCCATTCCATTGTTGTGCGGGATTGCCAAATGAACTTGAGAAAATATGTTGACAATACTTGACCATGCTTCAGTAACATATAATGCTTGTGTGTATGAATAAAATAATGCAGATTCTATCCCAAGAAGATGAAACCATGTATTATTTCTTTTGAAAACATTCAACCATTAATCTAACCGCTATCTGCGTAATTGCAAGTTGTCGCGTCTTTATGATTATAAGTTGGTGGCAAGAAATCTCATCATTGAAGATGTATGAAGTTATCAAGGAAATCTGGAATTGGGGATTCAAACGTTTACAATAATTTACTGGCTTCCTTCTGGGTATTTATTTTTACAATTGCCCATCTGTACAGTGGAGCGATTGAGGATTTCTGCAATGATGAGCCATGTGCCAAGAGAGCATGGAACCTTCAATGCTAGTGGCGGAGAGGAATCTAAATAACACCAAAACAAAAGGCGTGCATTTGCATGACAGTCAATAAAGATATCACTTGATATGATAACCAGTTTCAGAAATAGTGGACATTAAGTCGTACTTCTGTGTAAAGGTTTACTCAAAATTTGAATAATCGTCTGCCAAATAATTTGAAAATGATAGGTCGTAAATGATGAATGGTAAAGAGAAACATACCAGAATTTTCGACAGCCACTTTATTTGCAAGAGTTGTTGTCGTGGATTTCGTAGTTGTTGTTCTTGTAGTTGATGTTGCTCTCGGTTCCCGAGGGGTTGATGATGGTTCAGGCGTATTCGGTACCGATTTCGGCGTGCCAGGACTCATACTCGAGTTGGGCGGTAATAACGGTGTTGATGGACCCTGTGTCTTCCGAACCGATGTAGGCGGGGTCTGACTCGTACTCGATATGGACGGTAATGGGGTATGTGGTACGATGGTTGTTGACGTCACACCAAAACCTCGTTCTGGTGCGGACATGGATTTCTTTGGTAAAGTTTCCGGGGCGGGCAGGGCTGAAATGTGAAATCGTGACGATTATGAAGGGAATAAAGATACGTTCTATTTTAATATTTGTTTCTCTTACCGCTGACTTAAGTTTACTCCTGTTCGAGATGCATACGTCATTGAATGTCTGCATAGCTTGGGGAAAGATCATTTTTTGTTTTACTTGAGAGAAAGAAACGTTTCGGTTATTTACGACGGAATATCCTATTCATTTACCAACCAGCAATTAACAAAGAATACGTAGAGTATGATGGATTGTGATGTTTTGTTGTCACGGTCACGTGCAATCATTTATCTCCGATTTCGAAACAGAAAATGGCGGATATTATGAGACTTATCAAATTGATTTATTGCGAGTGAAGTAGATGTTTAAAAAAAACCATTATTCTTTTCTATTGAAAAAGTTTCCCTCTGAACCGTTTTTAAACGCTGTGGATTGTTTTACACTAATTAGGAAATGAGGTGAATAACCATAAGGAAACAATCTAGTGTAACAGTTTTTATCTGTTATTAATCCATTACCAAACAATAACAACATTTGACCACTTTGTTGCAGACGACTCTGGAAAACAATATGGGAAATGGAGAAATTGCTCGTTACGAGCAATTTCTCCTTTTTCCAAAGTGTTTTCTACTCTATCAGAAGATCACTTTCCAATTTCACCACATTTTGAAATGTCGTCTCATATTTTTTTCAATTTGTGACAGTCGAAAATGTGTCGTTTGGGAAAGAGTTAAATTGTTTCTAGTGAAAAGCTCCCTTCCCTCTTGGTCGTTTTTTTACTATGTGGATTGTGTTTCGCTAATTAAAGAATGAAGTGAATAACAATAGGGGACCAATTTACTGTAACGGTTTTAATCTGTTATGAATACATGAACATGTTACGGTGTGGAATGTATATTAGTTTAACCTAACATAGAGACTTATCTATACACCATCCTTTTTATTTTTTTTGCTGTTAGCTCTAAAAGATAGCAGTCGTAACCGTATGTCATATTTGGAAATAATGATTATATATGTATCATTTTCAAATTGACAAAATAGACGTTTCAATAAAAGGAACATATTTTGGAAAGCTATTGTTCCACATCTTGTCACAACAGTTTCTTAAGTTTTTAAGGTGCTTGTTTACAGAAAAGAAAAATTTGAAAGTTATGATAAAATGTCACTGAAACAATACTGCTTAATATTGTTGTTTGTTACACACTTAAAAGTAGCTATTCTAAGCATAATCAATTCAGGAAGTGTAAATTCATTAATGTACAGTTTGTATGCGGTAGATAAGAAAAGCGATGTCATGCTTTTCGATTAAACACATGTTTAAAGACTTTAGAGAACTTACAAGAATACGAAACCGTCTAAATTTACTTCAAATGACTATTCTTCAGTAAGTGCCATAAAACAGTATAGATATTGTGCAGTTTTAAAGGAATTGTTTTTTAACTTCCGAATTTTGTCACTTCTCTTAACCAACACGTTTAAGTTAGAGTTGAATTTAAGCATGGAAGTGTTAATGACAACGTCAGTGGAGTCTTCAAAAAGCTGTTTTTCTAGAGTCATGAAAATTGTTTTATGAAGCACATTATTCTAAAGAATTATGTTGGTGCTAAGCATTTTTTCTATCATTATTGAACCAAGCAATGTTGCAAAATAACATACCATTGACATCAGCTCTAGAGCGCATCAAGTGACGTATTAAATACAACTAATATACTTCTGTGTCACACAACTTCAATTTATATCAGTTTTTGACTTGCACAAATACTTCCCTTATGTCGTCTTGTAAAATGACATTTGATAAGGTTTCAAATTTTATACCATTCAACAACTAGAATGTACACAAAGTACAAAACCAGTAATCAATATCCTGGTCAATGAATTAGTAGATGCGATTAAGAAAGAATAGCGGATATGGTTATGATTAAAGAAGAATTTCAAAAGTTGTTTCATCTAATGGTATTTTTCTTTTTCACAAACTATTTATTGATAAATGAATGATTATATTTGTTGTATCTGTTTGTTAGAAGAAGGGGAAATTATTCCCCCGAAATAGAAAAGTTGTTTAAACTAGAGTGGAATCCTATACGAGAAGAATCTGTGTATCCCAATTTTATTCGTAATGTCCTCTTTAGTGGATAGAAATACTCCATGTTTATAAAGTTGAAGAAAGTATATACACTTTTATAAAACATGACCACTGTTTATTTACTCAGAGATACGCTATAAACATAACCACATACCTGGAATTGCCGATTTGGATTTCAATGGTGCAGTGCTTGTTCCAGTTGTCATGGCTACTGTTGTTACGGTGTTGAATGTGGTCTCAACCGGAAGTGATTGAACGAGGGTTGTGTCGTCTAGAACCAGAATGGCGGCCAACAAGAGCGCAGAGTAGCGAAATATGAACATCCTGTCTACGATCTTCCTTACTGATGGAGAAATCGCTTGTACAAATAACAATTGTGTAAGAAGTAAACGAATAAATAATATGAAAATGGGCAAATCCTTAACAGGGCGAAAGAGTTTCTTAATTTATCTCTGATATATTGTGTAATATATAAAAAGAATGGTCCGATCTCTTTGTCCATTTAATGTGAATTTACAAGTAATAATGTTGCCTTTTTACCAAAGTAGTAAGTAGCAAAACGAATGGCAGAGTATCAAATGTGCGATTTGATTAACTTCACAAACACATCGTTCCCAATCGAATGATACACAAACGTCACACTCCTATGTTTAAATACGTTAACTCATTACTCACTGACTGTTTTGTATGTGGTAATTATTTGTGGTGTAACATTTGCTTTCTGTCTTAAATTATACAAGAAGCGGCATGAAAGAAGGGACTCGTGTTTGCCTATCCGCAACCAAACTCAATTCATAGTAAATCAAATGGCTTTAATTCAAGATACTTCGGACAATAAACAAACGTTTACTGTTAAGGACATGTGTATTACTTAAGACAAAGTAAGACATTGAGAAACTGGACTTAAAATGGCTGAACAATGTCAAAAAGCAGATTGTTCGTGGCCTTGGTCGGTGAAGAGTGTATCTTCCTTTCTTAGTTTTTTTCTTCTACTTCTTCCATTTTGATAGCTTTATCAGTAAATTGGTGGACAAATTCTATCAAGCAAAAATATTCTTGTTCAGACCTCAACAAAAGCCAATGTAAAATCATTTCTCCTATGACGACAATACTTACAACAGGCTTCCCTTGGATTCAATATGAAAAAAAAATATCCATAGATAGTTTATCTTTAAATGAAGAAATCTTGGGATTTCTTGGAACGAGAAACTGGATTACCATAAAAACGTTTTGAATTTTTTATAGTAAACTAAGGAAGATTTGTCTAGAACTTCGTATCAGTTTTAAAATGTCTTTCCGTTAGTAAAAGGAATGCTTTACAAAACCCACACTTTGTAAATAAGATAAAATGTAACACTTGCCAACCGAAGGAGATGTTTATCACGATACTTCTTCAAAACCGATAAGCCTACTTCCGGCATTTGACAAGGATACGTCAAACAAGTCTTCTGATATCAAATGGAATGAGGCAACAAAGCATATGCACTCATCCTTAATAAGTGAATTCGTAACAGTTTTGGCAAAAGGTGGCCAGCGTTATTATGACATCTTGTCGACGTGATTTATAGCTTACTTTACATTTTTGTTTTACCTTAGAGCGTAATTTGCAACATCCCTTACGCTGAAACGAAAATTAAGTGCGGCGTCTGATATAATGCGTTGTAAGTTATGCTAATGAAAGTCTATCCCCAAAGCAAAGGTGGACTTAATGCATTTACTGCACATTCGACATATGGTCTGTGACCTGTTACCCCTTACAAATAACGTGAATACTGTCTTGTTTGTTTGTACGGTGTCTAACGCCGTGTCAAATAGCTTTCAGTAATGGCTTTCCTGTATCAACCAGTACTAGGCTAGGACTCTGATGTACCTTGCTTAAGGACACTTCCACGACACCAGAGATGTTGTTAGGGCTCCAACCTGAGGCTCCAGAGTTCTATATCCGCCACCTTAACAACGGGCCAAACAGGACCCCAAATTTTCTTGACGTTTTCATGAGTGCGTGGAGAAAGGACAAATGTTGGAAAAGGGCAATTGTGATCATGTGAGTATTTCCTCCATTTTCGAGCATGTGAAGCAGATCTATAAAACCATTGTCTAAAGTATTTGGTGAGCAAAAACACCAAGTTACACTAATCTGGGCTTTTTTCATATTAAGGTTATGAGATTGCCAGAACAGACCATTCTATTTGGTTACAACATTTGGCAGCTTTGAGTAATGTGGCAGAAAACATACTAAAGATAGGAGCTAGAAAGCTCTTCCTGTGATATTTAACAGGCATTCAATTGTTTCAATATGTTTTCAATGGATGCATTTCCTAGGCTGACCTAGTGGCTGTTCTTGGATCTACTAGCTGCTAAAATACGGTATGGGGAAAAGTTAAATTGTTAAAAGAAGGATCGTTTACGTTCAGGAATTGACTCTATGATTTCTTCTCCTTTTTATTGTAGTATTATTACAAATGACAACCTGTTTAGACTGAACTAATAAGTTCAACTCATCAGAACCCAAAGGTTATGCTTAACAATTAAGATATTGTGCACGATTCCATGAGGAACAAACCGAAATTGACCAAAGAAAGGTATTAAGAACCAACTAAAAGAAAACGGTATCAGCGAGAGACTAATCGCTTACAGCTCCTTTAATTCCATTGGTAAGTTTTGTTTTACGATGAACATCTATTAAAATCCAATGCTCTTGTTATTAGCGGTATGAGCCTGTCATTCACGAAAGTTATGAGATGGACGTCACTACATCTAACCGTTTTGGACATACGGATTGCTCTGTATTAAAAGCACCGTTAGGCGTCAAAAACTTAATTTTGAAATAAATACTTCTCGTCAGGATTAATATATCTTTTTATTGACAGCCAAAGGAAGTATATATGGTTTGATAAGTAGGAAGTGGACGCCTTTCGGTTGTTTTAACTATTTGATTGACGCTTGTTTAGACTGCCAAACGGATGTTCGATTGCAATGAGATAGTCTGCAGCTAGAGGAACCTCTTGGCTTTAACCAATGACCAAGGCGACGCAAACAAGGAAATAAAATAAATATAGAATTTATGATAAAGAAATGGTGCCGTATGTAAAATAAGATTACTTGTAGCAAGGTAAACATTCAGGCGAAATAGTGGCCAAGCATATGTTTGCATGCAGGTCCTATTTGTCTCTTACTGACTAGTATTTTGTCGTTTTTTGAATGCGAATGGTTCATTTCCGAGATTGAAGATTTAAAGATACAGCTACAGTATTTAACCTCCGTGAAAGTGCATTAACTATACAATGTCCTAGTGCCCTATCGCTGGCGGGCTTTCAACGCTAAGGATGATGGGTAATTTTCATAAAAACAGTTTTTGTGTCGCCTGCTTTCTTGAACCTTAAATATGTCTGCTTAGTTTTGATTTTGATGAGGAAAGACACTCAGAGTAACAAAAAGGTTAGATCTAACATGCTTGCAAAAGCATAAATTCGGTTCCAGCACTATAAGGGTTAACCTGATCTGATCAAATGAACTGACACTTAAAAAACTGCTGACATAGGTTAAAATCGCTTGTACAGGTTTTAGGACACATGATTGCTTGAACTAGTGAACTTGATCGCATGTCAGCCATTGTCTTCAGGGTGTAATTTACACTTTATATAATTCATCAAAAGAGAATTCATCATTCTCCTTCATTTAGAAAGACAAACCAAACATTTTCGTTTGATGTTTACGGATCATGTTTTCTAAGAAGAAAAAGTAAAACATCTTGGCGAAAAAACGTATACGCTCACCATAGGGAAATTATTCTGTTGTCACGATGTGTCAAAGCTGGAAAAGAAATTTTCTTCTTATTGAATGGACATCTTGTCCAAATCAACCTGATTCGGGTTTTATCCCTTTACCAAAAGCAAAGTTTTTGACTGTCCTAACTTGAAAGAGTTTGCAGACTCTCGTAACGAGCAATTTCTCCTTTTCCCACAATGTTTTCCAGAGACGTCTGTAACTTACTTGTCAAATGTAGTTATTGTTTGGTAATTGGTTAAAAGAAAAAAGGACAGACAGTACTGATGATGCATTAGATGACAATCTTTGGATTGGTTTGCTCTCAATTCAGCACTTTATTTAACAAAACAACACATACATTGCTCATAACAAAATACCCTTAAACTGCAAAAAAAAGGATATTTTGGGACAGGCCCGGATTAGAAACAAATCAACAAGTTAATAAAATATAACTCATACTGAAATATGTCACTGAAGTGTTCATTATATGAAGTATAAAAGAAGAGTATCAAAGGTGTTAAATATCCACTAGCACATAAATCAAACTAAAACAAAACTGTGTAAAAACTTTAACATAGTGATGTACTAGGATTCCTATCACATTGTATTTGTCATTCTAAGTGTGAAGAAAAAGGTAAAAACTTGAAATCATCATCTCGGATCTAAAAATGTGCATTGCGTGCAGTAATTTTGCATATAGTCGGGTTCAAATGTTAATGCGAACCTCTTTAAAAAAAATCATCAGATAAATCCCTTCAATTCTCTTTCAAATGAGCTTTCAAAATGTTTAAAGGAAGCAATCAAGTATTTAGACAGAGATATAGTACTAGGATGTGAAATATTGCAAATGAATTTTCATCTATAAGTTTGTCTTCTTTTCCATTTCCTATCTACCATTATTGTTATAATGTTTTGTAACGTTCAATACAGAGTTAGTGCGATAAGTTAACGGTGAAGGAGTAATGGTTTAGGCTAAATGTGAGACAGTGCATTCGCCACAGACGATGCAATCGTTATTGATGAATAAATAATTTTCGCGAAATAAGATAAACTGTTTTTACTTGATGTGTCGTGTAGCCTATGGGATATGTCAACATTGGCTTTCATAGGGCTTGAAATAAAGAAAATGTTTTTAAACATAAATAAACGAATAAACTAACTGCCTTATGTGTTTCTCCAGATCAAAGACATGGATGTTAAACACACAATTCTGTGGCAAACTCTTACTTATCAATGTCTCAGATTTTTCTCTAGAAGCGTTTTATGTATTTTATCCATTAATAAACAATAACGATATTCGACCAGTTTCTTGCAGACAACTCTAGAAAACAGTATTGGAAAAGGAGAAATTGCTCTTAACGTACAACTTCTCCTTTTCCCACAATGTTTTCTGTCCTTTTAGAAGACTGTTTTTCAATTTCATCACATTTTGAAATATCGACTGCAAACTCTTCCAATTTGAGACAGTCAAACATTTGGCTTTTGGTAAGGGGTTCAATGTGGGGGTGCTATCAGAGTCTGTCATTTGTTCTGAATCTGAATTCCTGCACGGTAAGGAAGTGAGATTTACTTGTAGATGCTTTCTAACGGATTGGGGATAAATATGCTGATCATATTGAGTACCGACTCTATTTCATAGAAGTGTTAAATTTACTACGATACAACTAAACATTTGCTGCAAAATGCGTCGTAGTCAGGAATTTCTCAATTTGTTTCTATCAATGCATGCAGTTTTAGATCGTGCACTAAACAACGTTCCCCCTCGGCTTTACTCTAATGACACATAACGGTTGAATCTTTACATGACGTCATATTACTATGGTTATCAGATGGCTCAATCAATGACTGGCACTTTCAGCTCGCAAAGATAACGAACAGTATAGTTCTCCTTCCTTAGCAATCAAAGTCTACGAAATATGTTATTGTTTTGTTTTTGTAAATGGAAATGTAAGCTGCCAGTACTTGTGAACTGTAATTCTCGTGTCGAGCAATTTCTCCTTTTCCCACAATGTTTTCTGCCATATCAGAAGATTATTTTTGGGACGGTCGACAATTTGGCGTTTGCTAAAGCGTTATAAGTATACACTTGCAATCAGACCGTTTATGCCTTAATGTGTATAAGAACATGCGCTACTTCATTAGTCCGGATGAATCGGTAATTCGGACATTTTGTTGGGAACGGACGTGTTCGGATTAACGAGAAATCACTGTATCTATCATATTCGTAGGGCCTGCGTGTTTCAGCAGTTGTGAAGATGGTTCACTTGTTATCATGTGGTCACATGATTACGCCTGGCCAATGGTGCTGACTACTTGGGTGTGTCCTTTGACAAGACACTGCATAACACCAGCTAAGTACATGTACTGGTAAAACCCAGAAAAGTCACAATGAACTGAAAAATAATCCGTGGCGAAAAAAACCCATACAAGTAGACCAAAACATCATCTTGTCAAGTTCTGATCCTGTCATTTCCAATTTCATTCCTAAGCTTGGATTGATAAGCTCAATGTTGATAAGAAAGAGTTTTATGAGTTAAGTCATTGGTGAGTATACACGGTATACAGTAGTCCTGAGTGTTCGGAATCCTGACTCGGTTGAGATCTATTTTGGTGTATGATGAAGTCATCATGACATGACGAAATCCCACCTCACAATCGAACAATTGTGGGCAATGTCCTTATATGTTATGTAAACATAATGCTTTTCTGTTCTGTAATGTCAGAACAGCGATATGATGTAACATACCGTAACATATATTCATTCAGAATTAAACGTATAAACATGTTTATAGCTTGCAAACAATATCAACTCATTGAGAATAACTGAAGAAACAGTTGGATGTTATGGATGTTATCTATGTCTAAGTTTATAAGAGAAATGAGTGTAAGTGGTCTATCACATTACAACCTAACACCACATGTTTGAGTCTTGTAGCAGACAACTTTCAAAAGGCATTGTGACAGAAGGAGAAATTACTTGTTACATACAATTTCTCCTTTTGCAGAAATGCTTTTATAATGTATTTGCATATTCTATCACAGCAGAAAACTGAAAGGATTTTCACATGTTTATAAAGGTTGTTTAAAGTCTCCTGCTTCAAGTTAAAACTGTCTTATGGTAAAGGGGTGGTAAAGAGTTAAAAAGATTAGATATCTAGATCGAAAACTATAGTTCGAATGAAGTAATTTTAAGTAATTATGAGATTAAGCAGAACATGTATGTGGGTTATTCGTCGCAAATAGCGTTAAGACCCATCCGACCATCAGGTCACAGAGATTGCAGAATGTCAACTTTAGACTGGAACACCTCATAAATTATCATGGTTCTAGATATACTATCGATTTTGTGTGTAACAACAGTGTGCAACAACATAGAGTGATTGTACTTTTTCTTGCACTCTAGCCGAAATTAGATTGGATCAAAGAAGACAGTATTAGGTTTAGGTAATATATATTTGCGTCGGTACGTTCTTTTTAAAGTGATATTTTACTTATGTGCTTTTAAATGAATTTATGTGACGTTATGCTGATAATGCATTTCATTCAGATGCTGTGGCAGAGTAAGGGGGTCATCCAGACTGAATTAAAAAAACCACAAATTTGCTTATTTCAAGCTTGGGCCTTAGTGGAACTTAAGATGACATTTCGCAATATTTTGATATTTAGTATGAATCATCAAACCTTTTTCTTTCTCTGTAGGACTACTTTCTCTGTATGGTATGCCTTCTTTCTGTAGAGGACTTCTTTTCCTGTAGGACTACTTTCTCTGTAGGAATACTTTCTCTGTAAGACTACTTTCTCTGTAGGACTACTCTCCCTGTAGGACGTCTTTCTTCGTATGATAATTTTCTCTAGAGGACTACTTTCTCTGTAGGACCATTATCTCTGAATGACTATTAACAACGTATGACTACATTCTCTGGAGGACTACTTTCCCTGTAGAACAACTTTCTCTGGAAGACTACTTTCTCTGTAGGACTACTTTCTTCGTATGACTACTTTCTCTTGAGGACTACTTTCTCTAGAGGAATACTTTCTCTGTAGGACTACTTTCTCTGTAGAACTTCTCTCTCTGTATGACTTATTTCGCTGTTGGGTTAATCAATTTGTAGGACTACTTTCGCAGTAGGATTACTTTCTTTGTAGGACGACTTTCTTCGTATGACTACTTTCTCTGTAGGACTTCTTTCTCTTGAGGACTACTTTCTCTGAAGGACTTCTTTCTCTGTAGGACTTCTTTTTCTGTAGGACGACTTTCGCAGTAGGATTACTTTCTCTGTAGGACGACTTTCTTCGTATGACTACTTTCTCTGAAGGACTTCTTTCTCTTGAGGACTACTTTCTCTGAAGGACTTCTTTCTCTGTAGGACTTTTTTCTCTGTAGGACGACTTTCACAGTAGGACTACTTTCTCTGAAGGACTTCCTTCTCTTGAGGACTACTTTCTCTGAAGGACTTCTTTCTCTGAAGGACTTCTTTCTCTGTAGAACTTTTTTCTCTGTAGGACGACTTTCTTCTTATGACTACTTTCTCTGGAGGACTTATTTCTCAGTAGAACTTCTTTCTCTGAAGGTGATGGTGAATAGCACAGTCGGTCAATTACTATAGTTGCCTTCTGTTGAGATGATTTTATCCTACTTCTATTACGCGCATATTCAAATTCGTTTTCATTGAAAGCACTATTACCCGATGAAGATTAGCTCGTTACAAATGAACTATCAAACCTCGTACACTATTTATCAAATAAGTATATCAATATCTATGGATCTTTATTGTCGGCTTGATGTTTGATGTTAAATTTAATGTCACCTCCTAACAGTTATACATAAAAGGGGCAACGTTAAGGTATGTGTTTTACGACCTTTCTGTGTTTTATCTAGTTCACTTAAGGGTACCGGTGAGTCGACGCCCCATTTTATATACCGTCAATGTCGATTAGACGATTCGCTGTATCAAACCAAAGCTGTGCCATATTCACTTTAGTTAATCAAAAGTATTGTTTAAAGATAATGTATCATGCTTGACTATGTACGCTCAGTTTTATATTGTCTGTTTTCAGGTTAACTTTACCCATTTCACAAAACTGTTTTACAAGTTCAGTCGATGAAGTTGTAATTACTCTTGAACCTACGAAACCTGTAGTCGCCTGGAATGAAGGATAGAACGATTCAAGGTTTAAGTCGCTTACCACAGTACCTTGACCCGTATACCATGAAGCTGGCACATAAAAATCCACCGTCTCTTACACATGATTCAGACATTTTCTCCAAGGGTTTTATATTCGCACTATTGCATAGTTCGGCTAAACTGTGTCCAGTGACTATTAGATGGGATTATTTACTATGATTTATTGTGTCAAATGAATGGTCTAAGGTGTTCAAGTTTAAAATTTAATGGTATGACCTTATGGTGGAATTATAAGAATTGTCTGCATTGATCTGTGCGTTTTAATCGTAGAAATCATTTTGAACAGATGAGGTGTTCCATAACATGTATTATACGTGCATTCAAGAAACATGTTAAAACAAAGTACATAATTCGTTAAGAACAATTTCCCCTTTTCCCACAATATTTTACAGAGTCGTCTGTACCAAACTGGTAAAATGTTGTTATTATTTGGTAATGAGTTAAAGCGTCATCTGCTACAAAAGCATTTTTCCTCGTCATTAGGAGAAAATGTTTTTTGCAAGGTCAAAAGAAATCAGGCACATAGCTCAGCAAAAGTCTGGTTTAGTGACGGAAGGTAAAGTAGTCTAACCGAAAAAAGAACCTTCAAGTCAACACTGACCAACGTCATCTTAATTGTGACTGGGTTAAGATGAAACGACACTTGTAAACTGATAAAAACAACAAAAGGCATTACTTGTAATTAGCTATTTCACCTTTTCATTTCGGTTTCTGTAGCCTTTAATGAAACGGGTAGGTATGAAGAAAGGGATAAGTGCAAATACATTTCATATTAGCTACAAGCCAGTCCAAGTTAATACACTAGTTTTATTGCGTCATAATAAAGTAATGCCCCATAGGGCCTGTGGGAAATACATTTACGATTGGAGATTTCGATTAATTGAGTGTTTTATAACCATTCTATTTTATTAGATTTTGTGGATGGTCCTAACTGAATGCATCGGCATTAGAAAACCTTTAACTTGGTTGAGATCTCTCTTCTAGTGGTGTTGGTGTTGAATAAAGTTAAGAAATATTTACATGTGTCTTTTTTACCATTTGTCACAGTTCTCGTTCTCTTTTCATTGATAATTCCACTGATTTAGGTTAAAGACAATATATAGTCTATCTACTTCTTAACCTTAAGTTGGGTGATTTCACAGACAGCATTTTTACATCCAAAGTCAAACCAAAATGGCCAAGCAACATTAAACCTGTATCAATACTGTATTATTATGAAGAATCTGAGTGATTTACATGAGCTCGCATGATAATAAATTACCTGATAAGCCATTGCATACATTCTATGCAGAAATGCTTTAGTTATACAGTTTGGACAATGGATCAGCTTATCGAGTTGTGTAGAACGCGCACTTTCGACAATATCTCGACTATAACATGAAATCCCAACCGGGACTTTTAAACAACACCTTTTAAGAAACTTCACTGCTTTTCCACATGACATATGGCTTCTATGTCTGAAAGAATTATCTATCAATTGAAATTCATAGATTGTTAAAAGGAAATTTAGGGTATGCCGGTTCCCATGATTTACAACTTTATCCCAAACTACAGGTTAACATCACCGAGCTTCCATTGCTCAATCCGTACAACTCCCTTTGTACCGGGAGGGTAGTAAGTTCAATTTCTGACAATGAATTCTTCATTCAGGTGTTTGATAAAAGATGAAAATCCCGGGGTTTTCGCGCATTATCTAAAATGACAGTTCAAAAAACTGGCTGTGGAATCTTACGACTAAAAGAAATTGCGATTCTACCAGCACACTATTCACTCATTCTTCATATATGAAGATGGTATGCTATATATCATCATATTCTATTTCGAGAATTAACCATGTTTGATTTTCAATGAAAAAACAACAACAAGAGAAATGCGTTGGGAAAAAGCATGACTAATACAATTTCATTTCAAAGATGTTCATAGACACAGCTGGCCCCACAGAAGCAACAATGCAATGGATCAACTCATTCAGAAAATGTTTCTTACAATATACATGTATTTCCACAAGCTCTAAACCAACACAAATCAAATCATTAAAACTAACGTTCACAACATTCAAATTTAGAAATATGAAAAGATATAATGGATATTGAAGGTGGGATATCTACTAAAGAAGAATAGAAGTAAACACGACATTTACATGTGTTGAATATTTTTAACGATGGTTTTGATATAATTTTCTTGATTAATAGATTGCAAGCAACATATAAGCATCTACATTGTCTTCTAACATACAACTGCATAGTACCTTGGAACATAACGACTGAAGAACTAGTCAATAGACAGCAACATTTTATGACAATGCAGTGTTTATTCAAGTAAACTGCACACGTGCATTTAGTCTGACTTGAAAAGCTGTTGTTCGAAACAACCAACTTCATTTAAATATTGCATTTCGATCAATACTCTAATGGACAATGTTTGACCCAAGGAGATGAAATAGCAGCCGTTACAGTGTCTATTATTCACCGAGACGGGTGACAATTACTCATTCTACCCTTTCTGTCAATATTAAAAGCAACATAGGGGAAACAATCAATCACAGAGACCTTTCTTTTGATGTTTGTTAAAAAAAACTGCTCTGAACAATAACGGAGTTACGCCATGGCGATAGTTCATGTACAAATATCAGTGGTTGCGGAAAATTGATCGTCGGAACATAGAATAGTGGAAAACAAAAGTAATATGCTGAAAAATGCATAAATACCTGCTCATTTATGGCCCCGCCATTTGCATTCTGCTTTATATCATGAACATTGATCACGTGATCACCCGCCTGGGTTTCCGAACAGTTGATTTCCATGCCGATATCAAGACAAAACATGTAAGTATTTGAAGACTGATTCCAATTCAGCTAAGAAATCCTAGTGCATTGGATACAAGACAATATACACTGTATATTAAAGTCTATAAATTGGTCGTTGTCCAATCCAAAGGCCCTAGCAAATTGGCTGTTATAGATTATGATATATATGTATGTTTATATATTGTTCTTGTCAAGTCAAAAGGGCTCCGTGCATTTGCTGCCAGACGAAAAAATGTATAGTTAAGTATATCAAATGTTTATATTTTGGTTCTTATCTAGTTCATTGTTCAGGTTACCCCGGCTGTCAGACATGACAAAGTCTTTGAGTTTACATTTTGTTTCCAAAAAAGTCCAGCGAATCAATGACATTGGCTGCCGGACTAGGCAAAGTCCAATATATCGTTTTGCTAGTTTTCAATCTTGTCTAAAAATCAGCGATTTGTTTGCTGCCAGGCAAGGCAAAGTATATACATGTTTATACCTTAATACCTAACTTGCTCTGTAGTCCAAATACATTTCCTGTCAGACAAGACAATGTAATAAAGTATTCATTTTCTATTCCATTTCAGCCCAACAAGTCAAAAACAATGGCTGCTACATGTAGCCGAGAAAAAGAACTATACAGTTTATATTTTGATTCCAATCTAAATTAACAAGCTTGAACAACGGCTGACAGAGGAGACAAGTTATGTGTGCTCAACTTTTGATTCCAGCGTATTTATGCCAGCGGTACGAAAAAAACAATAATTCTCTAGTTAACTTATTTATTATTCCTCTAAACCTTAAATTATTGGTACTTATTGGAGTCGTCTCAACGAGTACCAACAAAATATGATTTATAATTCGATTCTTGATAAATGCATGTAAAACATAATATCTTTCCTTATGTAAAATAAAAAAATGTTTATATTTTAATTCCAACCCAGTCCAGAACGCCTAGAACACCGGCAGCTAGACAGATAAGCCCCGCGATAATGGTGATCGCGAACGCTCCTGAATATTCGACAAACTGTGCCTCTGCTTCCCCGCCATAGATACACACCCCGATCAAAATAAAGGCGCCTGAAAAGCATACAGAAAATATCCGTAAAACGTGAATATTCGGTTTACTGTGCCTCTGCTTCCCCGCTATAGATACACACCCCGATCAAAATAAAGGCGCCTGAAAAGCAAACAGAAAATATCCGTAAAACGTGAATATTCGGTTTACTGTGCGTCTGCTTCCCCGCCATAGATACACACCCCGATCAAAATAAAGGCGCCTGAAAAGCACACAGAAAATATCCGTTAAACGTGAATATTCGGCTAACTGTGCGTCTGCTTCCCCGCCATAGATACACACCCCGATCAAAATAAAGGCGCCTGAAAAACATACAGAAAATATCCGTTAAACGTGAATATTCGGCTTACTGTGCGTCTGATTCCCCGCTATAGATACACACCCCGATCAAAATAAAAGCGCCTGAAAAGCATACAGAAAATATCCGTTAAACGTGAATATTCGACTAACTGTGCGTCTGCTTACCCACCATAGATACACACCCCGATCAAAATAAAGGCGCCTGAAAAGCATACAGAAAATATCCGTTAAACGTGAATATTCGGCTTACTGTGCGTCTGATTCCCCGCTATAGATACACACCCCGATCAAAATAAAGGCGCCTGAAAAGCATACAGAAAATATCCGTTAAACGTGAATATTCGGCTTACTGTGCGTCTGATTCCCCGCCATAGATACACACCCCGATCAAAATAAAGGCGCCTGAAAAACATACAGAAAATATCCGTTAAACGTGAATATTCGACTAACTGTGCCTCTGCTTCCCCGCCATAGATACACACCCCGATCAAAATAAAGGCGCCTGAAAAGCATACAGAAAATATCCGTTAAACGTGAATATTCGGCTTACTGTGCGTCTGATTCCCCGCCATAGATACACACCCCGATCAAAATAAAGGCGCCTGAAAAACATACAGAAAATATCCGTTAAACGTGAATATTCGGCTTACTGTGCCTCTGCCTCCCCGCCATAGATACACACCCCGATCAAAATAAAGGCGCCTGAAAAACATACAGAAAATATCCGTTAAACGTGAATATTCGGCTTACTGTGCGTCTGATTCCCCGCCATAGATACACACCCCGATCAAAATAAAGGCGCCTGAAAAACATACAGAAAATATCCGTTAACGTGAATATTCGGCTTACTGTGCCTCTGCCTCCCCGCCATAGATACACACCCCGATCAAAATAAAGGCGCCTGAAAAACATACAGAAAATATCCGTAAAACGTGAATATTCGGCTAACTGTGCGTCTGATTCCCCGCTATAGATACACACCCCGATCAAAATAAAGGCGCCTGAAAAGCATACAGAAAATATCCGTTAAACGTGAATATCCGGCTAACTGTGCGTCTGCTTACCCACCATAAATACACACCCCGATCAAAATAAAGGCGCCTAAAGCAATAAAGATTGCTTTGTACGATTAACCTATACTAGCTGTTGATCAGAGGTCTCTTACTGCCCTCTGAATCAAATGTGGCAAAGGTATATAGTATGTAGTTATGGGTTAATTATCGAACTTGAACCCTTTAGTGCGTAGCCTTATTTAATTTACATCGATTGTGAAATAAGTTCTTACAACTAAGATTAATCAGTCTCGGTTCTGCTTCTTCGATGTGTAACCAGTAGTCGCACCGAATGTGGATTAATGAAAGGTCGCAAGTTGGAACCCGCTCCTTACGGGATTCGAACATATGACCCTCGTGTCCACAGGCCGACACTTTTCCCCTGGACCACTGTCGTCAACTAAATGAGTATCTAAGGTATTGCACTATGCATTAAGGTGTGTTTCCGCTTGATGTCCTTTAACACCGTTAATGTCATTAACCACATGGTTGACAGGTTCAAACGTCGACTTACGCATCATTTATCGCAAACTCCATTTGAATAAATCGATACATGCGCACGTCACATGATTGGACATACAAAAAGGATGGGTTTTATTGCGGCTTAGTGTAAAATGTCTCCCTTTATTTAATCATCCAAATGGCAAATTCATGCTAAACGGTACTTTATTAACTTTTGAATAGATTAAAGAAGCTTTCAACATCAATGTTTCCATGATATCAGGAGAAAAGGTAAATATTTCGCTGTTCTGTGAAGTTTTAGCATGGGAAAAACACGGTATTCACTTTCTATAGTTCCTAAGCTTACTCTAAGCTGCTCTACTCAATGAACGCCTTAAATCATGGGCTGTTAAATATGAAACTATTAGCGATGCACAGTTTGGTTTTAAATCAAACTATGGAACGGTAGATGCCATATTTTTACTTAACTCTTTTATTCAGAAACAATTCTGTGACAAAAACAAATTATATTGCTGTTTTATAGACCTTCAAAAATGTTTTGATTCTATTTATCGAAATGGTCTATGGTTTAAACTGATTAAGCATGGGGTAACGGGAAAACTGTTCGCTGTGATTCGTTCATTATATGACGAGGTTAAGTTGTGTGTGAAGCACTTAGATAAGCTTTCTGATGTCTACGACTGTGATGTGGGCTTGTTGCAGGGTGAGTCGTTGTCACCGATCATGTTTTCTCTCTTTGTTAACGACATTGAGATGTTTTTACAAGAAAATACTACAGATTGTTTTACAATTGGTCAGTTATCGATTTACTTAATACTTTTTGCAGACGACTCGGTTTTGATTTCCGAAAGCGCGCATGGTCTCCAACGTTTAATAACAGCATTCGAAAAATATTGTAAGCAATGGAAATTAACGGTTAATGTAGAAAAGACAAAAATAGTAGTTTTTAAAAAAGGGCGTAAATCACAGCAACTAGAATCATTTGTATACGATGGACATTATATAGAAGAAGTCGACTCTTTCAATTACCTTGGAATTGTTTTTAGTAGTAACGGTACATTTCATAATGCTATTAAGACATTAACTAGTAAAGCAATGCGAGCAATGGGTAATTTGTTTGCAATAACAAAACATAAAGATATACCTATTAAGATTATGATTGATTTGTTTGATTCTTTTGTTGCTTCTATTATTTATTATTCTTGCGAGGTCTGGGGGTTCCTGACGACTGAGCTGTTAGAACGGATACAACGTAAATTTTTAAAACGTTTGTTAAACGTTAAGTTATCTACATGCAACTCAGCTGTTTATGGTGAATTTGGAAGGTTTCCACTTTCAATCAATATTAAAATTAGAATTATCAAATATTTTTTAAAATTGTACACTGTAAAAGCCAATAATTGTATTCTACATGCTTCGATCGAACATATGATCACAAGTAGCAACACAAATCGTGATACATGGTTTGATAAAGTAAAGTGTTTGTTACAGTCGACTGGATTTCATGAAATATGGCTTTTTCCATCATCAGTGAATGTAAATGCTTTTATACCTGTTTTACGCAATAGATTAATAGACTCCTATATAAACGATTGGCATATTGACATTAGCACAAAAACATCACTTTCACTCTACAAACACCTGAAAATCGAATTCGAAATATCGGAATATATCACAAAAATGACCATACCAACATACAGAAACGCTGTTGCAAAACTGCGAATATCTGCTCATCAATTATTGGTTGAAACTGGTAGACATAGGAATATTGATAGAAATGACAGAAAATGTACACTTTGTAATTTAGACCAAATAGAAGATGAATTTCACTTCATATTAATATGCCCGTTTTATAAAGATATAAGAGAAAACTATATTAGGCAGTTTTACTATAGAAAACCTAGTATGTTTAAACTTATAAAACTTTTAAATTGCTCAAACATTAACACGTTAAATGGCATAGGAATTTATTACAAATTAGCCAATGAGAAGAGAATAAGCCAACTTAATACCCAAATTTCGTAAGTCAAATGTAATAATTAAGACATTTTTGTCCTATATTGTATACTTTTATCTCTGATGTTTACATATTAAGCACTGTTTTCGCATTACTTTTGTATGTTTATAAGTACATTTGTATGTATTTACATATACTCCATTATTTCATGTATGTGTATATGTTGTAATGACGATGAACCTTAAGTGTTCAAGTCATGAAATAAACTTCTGTTCTGTTCTGTTCTGTTCTTAACACATCCAAACAGAATGCACTTATCCTCTTTTCTCTTGGAACCATTTGATGTCTTCTAGTTTCAATAGCAAATCTGTGATTTGAGCACCTAAATTTTGCAACCGCCTATTCCTACAAATATGAAAGCTAATTAGAAAAGGAATATTTCGTGTTTTAATTGAGATTTAAAATGTTTGAATGAAGTCGAAAGAGAGTATGGTGATACTCCGTTTGTGAACTAAACTTGGGTTTTTTTTCTATCATTAGGTAGGTAAGAGAATTATATTATAATGACATTTAGATATGTACTTGTAAAAGATATATACAAATTGGACAAGAAACGGAACGTTCGTCCAAGTGACGTAGGTCAGTTTGACGTACATATCACGTGATTACAATAAAGTCTGGCGGCTTAGCGGTGATCTGTACATAATTGAAGCAGGGTTAACCCTTATAATGCTGGTCAATTTTCTTAAAATATCTTTGTATCGGCTGCTTTCCTATAAGCTTAATATATGCTTAAATCTATTGAGAACAAATACCAAGAGAAGCAAACAGGTTAGATCACAGGCCAGCCGCAAATTTACAGGCCTGGATCTAACTTGTTTGCATAAGCATGATGTCGGCTCCAGTGCGATAAGGGTTAATCTTTAATTTTGGAAACATTCCTAAGCCTAGGAATGTCGTGGTATAAACTTTATACATTTTTTATCGCCTAAATACAGCCTTTGTCAGAATTTGAATACCTGATCATCGGGACATCTGAGCTACGGTGTAGTACCAGATCGGATAATTCAGTATGCATGGTTTCATCAGGAATGCCACTTTCTGCCAAGAAAATTGCTGCAACGGTATTTCTAACATCAACGACGTATGGTATGGTAACTAACCTTTCGATATTCGATATATATTCGGAATAAGCAAAGATACTGTTTATGCAAATTGTTTCTAACCAATATTCAAAATAAAATATCATTTTCGCATTGGGTTACAAGCTGATTCATTTTGATCTGGCTGAAAAATCTTACTTGAGAGTTCTCAACCACAAACAGCATGCTTATACCAAACTTTCTAACGCTGTTTCATAGGATTATGGCCTTTCAAATTTTTAACATTTTTATAGGTTAACCTTTCGGAAATTTAATGAGGTATCAATGAATTGTTTTTTGATGATACATGTATTAAATATATGAAACCTTCTGATCCTGGACCAGGCCTTTTGTTTGTACTGTCATGAAAAAGCTTACGTCTGTTAACCCATAGCAACCTATATGGGATTAGTTTGGGTAGAACAATGTACTTAAACGAAAATAAGTAAGCATATTTATCCATTGTATCTGTTTCTATGGTAGCATTAAATATGGATGTCAAAGCGGGTCCCTTGTTATATCTAACATCAGAAGTCATTTATCATCAATCATTCGAAAATTATCATTAACCCTTATAGTGCTTGAACCGACTTCATGCTAATGCAAACAGATTAGATCCAGATCAGCCGCCAAGTAAATTGGCGGCTGGTCTGTGCTCTGACCAGTTTGCAACTCTGAGTATCTTTCCCCAACAGAATAAAGCAGTTATTTAAGGTTTTGAAAAAGAATATAACACAACAATCTATTCTTTGATAGTTACCCAGCATTCTAAGGGTTAAATAGGTAGGTAATAATGAATGTGTACGTGTGTCCCGTTGTCAAAGACTACCATTGGTTGTCCGCACAATTTGGTTTATTGAAAAGCATGACAATACAAATCACAAAATGACTCGTATAACATTTACATTTTTAGATTTGCAGTAGATAATCAACAGCATGACAAAATTGCATTTGCTTTGTGATATTGGCTAGAAAACATTTTGACAAATATTATGGATTGCTCATTAAAAGCAAATAGTTTCCTCTGTCGCATTATTCATTATCTAAAGTCGCTGATGCGTCAAGGGTGCAAGGGGTATAACTTAATATCTTTCTCACCTAGGATTGGAATGGTTCAATTGAAAGAAGTATATTAGCATAGAGCGTTAATTGTTCCACTATTTTGGTTTATTTACTCCATAAAACAGGAGAATATTTTCAAATATTTTAAGTAATTCCCAAACCTATTCGCCTCAAACCATTTAAGGTCATGAACAGGCTTATTGACTAGTGGATATTTCCGCTTTACTGCGTTAGAGAAATTATTCATCAAAAATGCATTTAGAGATTAAGATCATTGAAGGATGAATCATTCTAGTCAATGAAATATGTAACGTTATTCATGCCCCATTTTGTATTTTGATAAACATGATACGTAGCTTGGTCTTTCATAACAACTTTGGAAGTATATATTACGCTTTTTTCGCGCATGCAGCAAACATAATTTGGAAGAAAAATTGCTGTGACAACAGTAGAAGTTGCCTATAAAAAAACATTTATGTGTTGCTATATTGGTTTCAACAAAATAGCTCTGGTATATATCATTTTATATGTATAAGGTTGACTTGTGTTGATTTCAACTGCCGGAACCTCTTATATGAGAGAATGGCTGTAACCCTTAGAATGTTGGGTAATTTTCTAAAAAAACCTCTTTGTGTCGTCTGCTTTCTAAAACCTTGAATGTCTGCTTAATTTTGATGGGAAAGGATAATCAGCTATCACACAGAATAGATCACAGGCCAGCCGCCAACTTACTTTGTGGATGGCCTGGATCCAAGCTGTTTGTATAAATATGAAGTCGGTTCCAGCTCTGTAAGGGTTAAGCATGTTTCTCGCTCCGTTTCATTAAAACATGCAGGTTGTTTATTACATTATTGGTGTGTATTCTGGTAATCACCGTCAAAGCGCCATATCGGTATTCATAGACCAGTCACAAAGTGGCATATCGGTATTCATGGACCACTCACAAAGTGGCATATCGGTATTCATGGACCAGTCACAAAGTGGCATATCGGTATTCATGGACCACTCACAAAGTGGCATATCGGTATTCATGGACCAGTCACAAAGTGGCATATCGGTATTCATGGACCAGTCACAAAGCGCCATATCGGTATTCATGGACCAGTCACAAAGCGCCATATCGGTATTCATGGACCAGTCACAAAGCGCCATATCGGTTTCATGGACCAGTCACAAAGCGCCATATCGGTATTCATGGACCAGTCACAAAGCGCCATATCGGTATTCATGGACCAGTCACAAAGTGACATATCGGTATTCATGGACCAGTCACAAAGTGACATATTGAGAATGTGGTTATTCTAATAGTAAGTAGCATGGGGCTTTTTGAATGATCAAAACAGGATAACATATAAAATCCTTCTGTTATATACGTTATATGTTGTTCTTGGAACATATTGGCACTACTTATAGACAGTCTGTTGGCTCGTTTTGGTCCTATGAAGAGAAAAAAGCTTGTTTCACATAAACAAGAAATGCAGTCCATCAACTGCCTGTGAAGAAAGCATAGTACCGACCTTGATGCAATATAAGACATCCGCCCCAAACACTCAAGTGGTATTTACATGCAGTATACGAAAACATTTAAGCTTCTGGCTTTAGTTTTCCGTGTTGTTCTTAAGGAAAAACATATAAACAGACAATGGTGTTTTATTTACAGGCAGTGTGAGAGCAGCAAGGCCCGCAGTTTCAGAATAACATGTTCATTTGAACAAACATTCAATACAAGGACAGCCATGCAACATTTACATACATTGGGCGCAACCAGCCCTATTCTAAGTTATCGTGTTTTGCACACATAAAAAAACGTATGCAGCCATGGTATACTTACAAGCCGTAAACGAGAGCAGCCAAGCTATCAGTTTCAGGATTTTCATGTCGCTCTTTACAAACACCACGATTACCGTTACGACCAGAGCACCGGTAATAAACAGGAATCCCAAAATCTCAAACGCCTGGGTTGCCTTGAACCAATCTGAAATTATCGTAATCAAATGTGTTAACGGGCATGAATATTGGTACATCTTAATGCAGGCCGCTGACCATAAATAGAAGCTCCTTTTGAAGCGTTGTCTTCGATTTGTGTTCAGTTTAAAGCTGTAAGCTGTCACATTGTTTTGGTTTTCTTTGAGGTAGTCACTTTAAACAAGGGAAGAGTACTAGAATATTGATTGTCTCCCTTGCTGATACAGACTATTGCAACATTATTGCGCCCGAGTTATGATTGTGGTTGTTGGCGTCATTGTCTTGGATTTTAGAAATCCAAGTCTTGTCATTATTCATGCATATTTTAAGGCACATTGCACACAGACAGTTCGGTACAAGGCTGACAGCGAAAAAGATAACTTCTATCAACGAGAACGCAATAGGGTATGGTTTTTTTGTTATACTTTGATTTACGTCTGGTAATCCTTTTAATCTCGAATCATCAAGAAATTCGATTCGAGGGAATTTTAAAACTCTGATCGGTTCAGTTAAACCTAGTACTCCGATTATGTTAAGTATAAAGACAACCGAGTCGGTAACCTGGTTACTTAAACATTAATCACATAGTATCAACTCTGATCTTCGAAAATGTCAAAATGAAAGGGATGTGTTAAATGTGCATATTCCTACATTGAGACAAGCTACAAGTCAAAATAAAAGCCGTTGAAGCAATAGATTGGTAATACTGCAGAATAGTATTTATTTTTTAAAAAAAAGCCACTCAATACAAATATGATTCGGAATGTGTAAATACATCTAAGTGGTTATAGACTGCATGAGAAGGATTTCAAAACTGTTACAATGCTTTTGAATTTGAAAACAGGTTAATTGTACACAGGCTTAAACAACAATACACTTGATATACAGTTTAACCCTTTCCCAAACAATAACGACATTTAGCCACTTTGTTGCAGACGACTTTAGAAAATATAGTGGGAAAAGGAGAAATTGCTCGTAACGAGCAATTTTTCCTTTTTCCACAATGTTTTCTCCCCTATCAGAAGATTATTTTTCAAATTCATCACATTTTGAAATGACGTCTGCAAACTCTTTCAATTTGGGACAGTCGAAAATTTGGTGTTTGTGGAAGGGTTAAAAGAAAATCAATTGTGACGTCCAACCATGCTTTTATGTGTGAACAAGCAGCTTTATATTCCAGAAGTTGGAACATCATTGCAATATTATTTAAGCGATTTTCAATAACAATTGCATTGATCAGACATTATTTCACTTACTTGTAAGACTCGGGTATTCTCTACATTCTTTCCTATCTCCTTGTTCAAAACAGAAACGGAAGAGTCCTCCATTCAATTTCGAGTTGTTATCATCCACGGCGTACCAATAGGGGAGGGCGAGACCCAGGATTTGTATGATTAAAGCAACAATCAGCAACACAAACGTGATCTTGAGAAACAGTGAACTGTCCGTAAATCCCATTTTGAAAGGCTTCTAAATGATTTGTCCTAAGGAAACAAATATACAACTTCTGTTCGATAGGTCTTTGCTAAATCCTGTCAGAATCTATAACCTCTTTGCAATATCATTTGTTCAAATAAATGACTTCTAAACGGCAATTCTCGTCAATATTTATTGCTGATGTGCAATACTTCTTGCCTTAAAGAGTTTGATCTTATACAATATCTATTTGCAAATAAGCTTTTTTATACGGCACAATCTTGACTTATTCCTTTACTATTTGTCCGATACCTGCCACCAAAACTATGCTTTTAAACACAAGCTTCTATCCGACATATTGTTGGTCCAAATTATTTTTATTGTTTTATATTTCTTATAGTTTTAAACTGTTCAATGTCTTCAGACACACGCATATTTTACTTTTCCTATTCCGCTATTTTTTCTCTTAAATGTCTTGTTTCTAACCAGCTTTATCGTATTGAATTCGTCGATAGATTTTTTCTCTAGTTGTCGATCTTGATGCAGCATGTGTTCAATGATTCCACCCAGGAACTCTTTTTTCTGAAAACGAATATCAAAGGTGTGCTCGTTGATCCCTAACTCGGTCCTGTTTTTTTTTCTTTTTCTTTTTAGTTTTTGAATAATCTCAATTTTGTATACCCTAGATTGCTGTAGAACAGTCTAGAAGCTACTTTGACGGAAGGAAAAGAAGCTCGTCGTGAGCAATTCATCCTTGTGTCACAACGGTGTCTTCTAGAATTCACAAATACATTACATATAGTTCTAACTGTTGTATGTCGTTTGCTGTTGCTTTCAATTTATACCAGACCCATATGGGAGAATTTGTGAAGTAAAACAGAATGGAGGTTTTTTATTTTGTC